>OZ002728.1:32515984-32629772 GCA_963924305.1 Polygonum maritimum
CCTTTGTCCATTGTTTTGCAGGTCTAGGTCATTGAAGGAGGCTTGGAGAAGGAGGTCATTGAAGAAGGAATTGAGACTTGTACACCGACATATTTCGTAAACTAACATTTGGCGCCGTCCGTGGTGAGAGCGACGAACTAGGTTTTCGACCTTCGTCTTTATCCTCCTACGAGAACCGATCCGAGAAGGTTATGGATTGTCAATCCACGAGCCCGGATCGAGACAACCCTGGGGCAATCGCGCCAAGCGAATCGCATGATTCGTTTTCGGCAGCCCCAGAGCCGCGACCGCGGATCGCCACCCTCGACCGCGAATCCGTCGCCCGCGACCGCGGGTCGAGGCCAGAACGTGCGATCTCCGAAATTCGCTCGGAGAACGAATCCCAACGCGCGTTGAACCCGATACCCGCTCGGGATGATAGACCACATCGCGATCCGGGCAAGGCGCCTTGTCTGGATCCGACTCAATCCGTGACGTAATCCCCCTCGCAAGCGCGTCTGTTCATTGCACAGACCTATGGGGACTCGAGTCAGGCAACGGAATCGCGAGTCATAGCATTGCAAGGTCTGAATCAACTACTCAAGTGCGGGATTCGGCGGTGCGCCTCGCTAAATCGGACCTTGGATTGTCGATCCAGGAGGTTGCCCTAATCAAAAATCATTGTTGATTGTCGATCCAATGAAAACCCTAGATTGGGGGCAACTCTAATCACAATCGCATGTGCGTAACGCAGGGATGAGCATACGGAACTGATCGCTAGAGCCCGGGGCGGGCGAGCGGTCGGTCTGATCCGTTACCCCAACCGAGCTGGGTCATGCCGTCGACGAAACCCTAAACGATTAGATGATTCGACCTGCGGTGCGCGGTCCAGGGCCCTGCGAGCGCGGGCCCACGTCGTAACGAACTCGGCGCGAGTTCGGAAGAGGGTTTCGGGATCGGACATATGGACCTGCGGTGCGCGGTCCAGGGTCCCCAAGCGCAGGCCCGCGGCGTAACGAATTCGGCGCAAGTTCGGAAGAGGGTCTCGGGATCGGAGCCGATCCCACCGCACAAGTCTTCGCTCGTCGCCAGGAGCGAGCTGCACTATAACCGTGAGCGCGGTGGCAGACGCAGGCAAGGCCCCAGACTGCGAAGAATCGCAGTCTGGGGCAGAACCGCGGGCGCGGTCGCCCCCGCCGCGGGCGCGGTTTCGCTCCAGAGAACGTAGCCTTTGTTCTGGGGCAAGCCGCGACCGCGGGTCCATCACCCGCGACCGCGGGTCGAAGACTGACAAGATTACCGATCGTACTTCCGACTCACTTTCCGGGAGCTACGCTTCTCGGATTTGGACGATCCACATATCTCCGGAAAGAGGAGGAGATAAGCTACAAATTATCTTCAGGGATCGAAGCAAGAATCCTACTCGAAGTCAGTCAAAACTGGGCACGAACAGCACAGTCCAGAAATTGAGTTCTTTGACCCCGCGCCGCGGACGAGCGCGCGGTGCGCCTCCGGCCCAGTCGAGCCCTTCACCCGGCTCCTGATCCGTTCTACGCCACCGATCGAGCCGTAATACAGGGAGCCGGATCACGTAGGGGCGGCGGCACCCATTGTTCCACACAACACGATCGATCGCTAGAGCCCGTAGCGGGCGAGCGGTCGGTCCGATCCTTTGCGACGGCGCCCATCGGTCCTCACGACGCGATCGATCGCTAGAGCCCGGTGCGGACGAGCGGTTGGTCCAATCCATTGAGGTGTCCGACGCAGGGGCATGACGAAGCAAGTGTTGGATCTTGGGAAGGCTCGGAGCCCACCGGAGCAAGAGATTGTGAGCATGATCGTTCGTCCCTTCACATCCAAGAGCCTTCGCATGACCATGATAGCTCGCTAGCCCACCAGAGCGGTGTGCGCGGAACGAGAGAGGCGGTCGGGCTGAGGGATGTCGCGGGACCAACGAGCAATATGACGGGAAGAGATCGGGCGCATAGGGTCGAAGGGCTTGATCGCCGCTCAACGATCAACGCGGAACCTACGACGCTGTAATAGTCCGTGTGAGCTCCACGGTGGTCGGAACGAGATGATTCAAGAAGCGCTGGGGAGTAAACTCCGAATGCTACGTTTCTCGTTCACACATCAGAACTGGAGACTCGCTGCATCCGGGTCGAAATCGCGCCGCAAGAGACCGCAACCTGTTTCACGAACAGGATGGCGAGGCATACTTCCGACCAGTCGTCCAGGAGCTACGCACATCGGAATCGGACGATCCATATATCAATGGAAAGAGGAAAGAGCGATCTTCAGGCAATCTTTAGATGACAGCCTCAGAAACTCTCTCGAAGAGGGTCAAAAGGACGTCCGAAGGCTGCTGTCTTGCAGAACGCGCAGAATAGGGAAGCCTGCTTCTAGCCCCTCGTTTGGGAGCTAGAGACGTCGCAAAATCGCGGGCTTGGCATCTCTGGAAAGCTGAAGAAGTCACCTACAAACTTCCCTTAACATCCAGACCCGAATCGCACCCCAACCGGCCCGAACTCGCAGCCTAAGACAGAGCAGTCTCGCTCTAGTGTCAGCAGCGCACTGCTTTGTTATGCAGGCTCGTTCGTGAGCTACGGTTGTCCGATCGGGACGATTCAAGATGTCTTGGAAAGCTTAGAAAGCATACTACCTTTCGTCTTCAGGAGCCAATGCTGGAAACTCGCTCCAGTTGGCTCGAAATCGGGTACGAACCTGTGAGTCCCAAGCGCCCCCCGGAATGACGGTGTGCCCACAACGAAGTAAGGACTCCAAGGCTTACGTGGTCGAACGCCCGACTCCTGTGGTAACCGCTTACCCGCTCCAATCTCTGCCGACGAAGTCGAACCTCTTCGATAGAGTCATCAGGCGGTCCATCAAGCGGGGGCGTAAGACGTCAATTTACGCACCCGGAACCAACACTACGATACCATCCGCTTCGATCTCTGCTGTCAAAATCGGGTCTCTCAGAAAGAGTCGCGGGATGGTCTTTCGAGCGGGGCCAGTATGACGTCAACTTACATGCCCGGAGCCGACATCAAAAGACTAGTACCAACCGACTCTGTTACGCGATTCCCTACCAATTCAAGTTTGACGGCAAGATCTACGAGACGACATCGAAAGACCAGCCTTGACTACCTCGAAGCACGCTATTGGGTTCGAATCCGGCTACGAGAGCCGAGGGCGCGGGACCGGGAGCCGCGGGCGCGGGGAACCCCCGAGGAGCCTTGATTAGTCCTATGGAACGAACCGCAAGCACGGGCGGCACACCGCGAGCACAGGGCCGTAACCGCGGTCGCCAGGCCGCGACCGCGGTGGGTGCAAGGGGGAAACCACCAAGACGTGCCGAGCGTCCTACGGAGCGCCATTAAGTGGGTTACGTTGCGGTGCGCACACCCACGAGGGCTACGAACCTTCCGAATTGGCAACGGAATGCCTCGATTGGCCATGGGGAGCGCATCCCGATAATGGCAAGGCTCGGAAGGGCCCGTGTGTTATGGCTGCGGTGTTAGGACGGGAGCATACGTGCTGAAGCACTTGGATGGTCGACCAGTGCCGCGCACATGGAATACAGCGAAGTTAAGAAAATTCTACCCTTGAGGAAAGTGCGAGGATCATCATGCTAGTAACGGCGCGCCGCCTTTTTTGTCTTCTTTTTGTTTATTCTCATTTCAAACGATTTCGTCTTTAAAATCCCGGGAACTCTTTTTTCATATCTTTTTGATTTCAAATATTTTGCTAGCATGAAGGGCCGAACACTCAACTCAGGGTCGGAAAGGCGCCGTGTGTACATCATCACACGTGTGGCGCAGGTCACGCGTGGACGAGCGCGTTTGACCAATGAAGGCCCTACGATACGCATGCGTAGGAGTTGCACGGATCCCGTATTTATGAAATACGGATGTACGAATATACGAATATACGAATATACAAATATACGAATATACGAATATACGAATATACGAATATACGAATGTACGAATGTACGAATATACGAATAAGAGCATCCTAATCTGCATGGCCACTCACCGCTTAAGCTCCGGCCCCTGTACACGGGATAGTACAGGGTATACGAGTGCAGGGTTCCGGAGGGGGCAATTGTGGGCGGGCATATTTCCATTTCAATTAGTTAGCATTTATTTCTCTATCTTATTTATTTTGCTATCCATATTTATTATGCTTTATCCTTTAATAGGGTAGTTACTCTAGTTAGGATATTATTTATGGAGGAGTATCTTATCCTCGCCTGGGATCAGTGTTCTAAAAAACGCTAGGCGGAAGCTGGGCGGTGGGATGGGGCCTAGGCAAAGCCTAGGCGGATTTGTAAGTTATTGGAAATAAAAGATTATTATTCTTATTTGATGAGAATATAGACAAAAGAACAATCTTATATTAATATTTATGTATAAATTGGCACCTAGAGCCCCATCTAGCCTCAACTTAGACCCGCTCAGCCCGTCAAAGAGGTCGTCTAAGCCACCTAGGGGCCCGTCTAGACCACCTAACCAACTAGCCCAGCTCCCTAGGGGCCGCCTAGACCGCCTAACTAACAAGCCCAACCACCTAGGGGCTCACCTAGACCGCTTAACCAACTAGCCCAGCCGCCTAGGTGTCCGTCTAGACCGCCTAGGTGCTCGCTTAGCCCACTTAGCCGCCCAGCCAACCGCCTAGGGCCTAGTCGGGACGGTGGGGCACCGCCTAGCGCCTAGGCGGGGCCTAGGCGGGCGCCTAGACCGATTTTTAGAACACTGCCTGGGATAGAATATTTGGTTGACTTAGGGAGCAAGGCATCGCCCTAACCCTAGGCGCGCGCCCCCCTCTGTCCCTCTCCTCTATAAATACACATGCATTCCATGTGAAAGGTAAGCTCTAAGTTCTAAGCCATCGCTTTGCCTGACGCCTTTGATCAACATTGCCCTTACTGACTTAAGCATCGGAGGTGGATTAGGGGTCGCTCGCCCCTTGGTCCATTGTTTTGCAGGTCATTGAAGGCGAAGAGGCTGGGTGAAGAAGCTTGAAGAAGAAGGTCATTGAAGAAGGAGTTGAAACTTGTACACGACATATTTTGTGTACTAACAGCTTCCAAATACACAGGCTCTCTATCCGAGACGTATACCTTCAGTTTCTCAAGCATCACCTTTGCACGACAACGAGTGTAAGCTCTTGGTTTGTGGCTTTACCTAAGTCTATGCTATGGGCTGGCGACTACGATTAGGTTAAACACCCGAAGCTCATGGTTATTGTCAAGTTAAATGCCCAAGGCTACACAACTTCGGTCACACCAACGCTGGCGGTAAACAACTTCAATCAGGTCCGTGCCTATAGCTGACGACTTTGATAGAGTTCGTGCCTCTTGTAAACACTTCTGTCACGAAGACGTCTGCTGTCTAGAAACTCAATCGCTTATATCAACGAACAACTCTTGCAAATAGCGAAGATTCGTATCAAAGGTGTGAAATCCATCTTGCCCGTCTCGTCGCCTCAACGACCAAGATGAATTTGGGGTATTGTTGGACCCAGAAATAATCCAAGCAGGAAGCAACCCAGTACCAGAGAAGTCCCAATGCCTTACAGCTACAAGGTACTGTTCAACCCAGGTTTTAGGCGAAGAAGTATCAATACATAGTCAAAGAAGTATCAAGACCCGATTAGTACTTCTTTGCTACCTCTTCTGAGTAAGACAAGACTTGCGGCGAAAGGAAAGTCGGTTAAAGAAGATAGATCCGAGGCAACAAAATAGAATCTTTCCAAGATATCTTCTAATATATGATAGATTCGCTGCCAGAATGGATAAAGAGCATCCAAGATATAAGATAGATTTTCCGGAAGGCTTGTTGGTTAAGATAGATTTATACTTTGTATAAGATAGATTTTCCTACTTATTATCTATAAATACCCATGTAACCCACGAAATTGGGGGGGAGAGATAGAGGAGAATAGCATATCACATCAGATCATACACCATAGCCCTCGCTAGAGGCATGCATTGTAAACCCTAGAAGGGGGGTCATACCTTCATACATCCATTGTAAACCCTAGAACGGGGTACCATGTTTATACACATTCATACGCTTTTCTCATCAATACAAACACAATTTTTGTCCTTCTCTTTGATTTGCTTCGATCTAGGCCCGATTTAGGTCAAAGTTTCCTTTGGTAAATTTTGGCTCAAACGCTATGCCATTTGTACCGGAATGAGGAATCAGACAAGGAGACCCTTCTTTGTCGCCATATTTGTTTGTCATCGAAGCAAAACTCCTGGCCCGGAAACTTCAGAAGGTAAGTGAGGGGCCGTAGCCACTTATAGGATTTCCGATAGCTAGAGAAGGTATGAGGGTACCTTTTCTAGCATTCGCGGATGATATTATCATATTTGCAAAAGGCATCCAAGATGCATGCAATCAATTGAAGCAAATTATTGAAGAATATTGTCCAGCTATAGAACAAAAAGCGAATTATCACAAATCAACATTCCATACCTCAAAGAAAGTGGGGAACCAGTAGAAACAACGTATCAAGCAAAAAATGGAGAGCCTTGAAAAATATCTAAGTTGCTTGATTATTAACAATAGAATGAACAAAGAATGCTTCCTGGACCACAGGAAGGCCCAGCAACAACTAACAAAGTTGAAAGCCAACACGCTATATCAAGAAGGTTGAGCAGTAATAATCTGGTCGAACCTATCCGTAAAACCAAACTTCATAACGCAAAGCTTCATGCTGCATAAATATGTAAGTGATGAATTGGATGCCATAAATAGAACGTTTCTCTAAAATAAAGACATGCAACATAAACCCCTTGTTGGATGTAATTGAATATGCAAGCCAAAGGCATATGAGGGAAACTCGCACTCAGAATATAAAACAAAGTCAAACAGTTCATGGCACTGGAAGCAATTGTTGAAGAAAAAGCCAGAGTTCGAGAGAGGCTTGAGATGACAAATAGGGAATGGTCGGGTGATCAACTTCTGGATGGATAGATGGATTACAAATGATCCACTTGTTGAATGAGCAGTATCAAATGAAGTTGTTAACATGGAAACCAAAGTTGAACAATTTATCTCGAGGGATTAAAATTGGAAAATAAGCGAACTACAACAAATCCTCCTTATTGAAGTAGTAGAAGAAATAATGAGAATCCCAATCCCTGAAAATGGAATTGACGATAAATTGATATGGGCTCGTAGCAAGAATGGGGGTATCCACAGATTCAGCAATAAGACTTATAACTAAGGAAGAAACCATGTCGCCAAGTTCCAATGACTGGATCTGGAAGCTGGATACATACCCCAAAGTGAAGAGCTTTCTTTGGAAAATTGACATGCATGGGCTGCCCACTAAACAAAGGCTCATTGCACAACATGTTGTGGTGCCCCAATGATGTCTCATGTGTAGTGCTTCGCATGAGGACATGGCACATTTATTGGCTTAGTGTCCGCATGCGCTGGCAACAATCAAGAGCATTAATGCAAATACAGAGCGTATACTTAAAGAACATACCCCATCACAAACGAACCCCCAAAACATCCTATGTGAATTGAATAGATTACTACGGAAAGAAGAGTTTACCGAGCTAGTAGTGGTCTGGTGGTGTATATGGCACTAGAGAAATATAATACTTTTCCAGTAAACAACAAGTGACCCCATACTTGACCTCAACCTATATATTCGCAACCAACTGGCACAATGGAAACAAGTGAAGCAATGGAATGAAGATGAAGAAAAAGATGTGAACAAGAGCACTGGGCCGGTCACAAAATAAAATGGGAAAATGGAAGAAACTGCCTCAGGGATATACAAAACTGAATTTTGATGGATCTAAACTTAGTAATGGGAATGCATCAGGAGGCTCGATTATAAGGGATTAAAATGGAAAACTAGTTGACGGATTAGCCAGAATATATGGTAAAGTGTCGGTTTTATTAGCGGAAGCAATGACACTATGGGATAGTGTTAGGAAGGCCAAGCAGTTGGCCATTAAAAAACTTGAGGTGGAGGGTACATTACAGTTATCAAGGCTATAACAGGATATAATCGTTACCCATTGAAAATTGAAAGAATTATTATAGACATTCTCGTATCATTAAGGGGACTCGAGTCAGTCCGCATATTTCGTAGGAGTAGGCAGTGTAATTTTGTAGCCGATAAAATTTCTTTCTTGGGCCACAGTCTCTCATGGAAAACAATTAAATCGACGCGAGCTTCTAGCTCGCATCCGAAGGGATGCACTAGGAATCTCGCCCTATTGTGAGATCCTAATCTTCTCCGATCAAAACAAAAAAAAAAGATGGAGAGGTTGGAGAAAGTGATCTAATTTAGGTTTTTTAGTACTACCTCACTTGCTCATTAGTGTATGTATTTCAAACATATACCACGTCATCAATGATGGGTAAAATATACAAGTTCAGGGGTTCAACAGGTCCATTTCGGAGGTGAGATGTCTAAGTGATCAAAAGTTACAAGGTACCGTATGTGTCTTGGGTCTTAATCTTACCAATGTATTTATTTGATTTATTACAGTTATCCATATGGAGTTAAACTAGTTACATATTTTAAAAAGGATATTTGTCATAATTTACCTTTTTTTTTTGGGTGAGGTACATCGTTTCCAATTTAATTTCATGATCGATCGCACACGCGAGTCCTTGACCACGATGATATCAACCCACCAAGTCAGCGGATATCCACCATTACGAGTAATTAAACATTGGGAGCCAATTAATATGCGTTTTCTTTAAAAGTGGACAACCATTGTTAATACAGAAGCGCGCACCATAGTTGTATGGAATAGTACTCCCACCTCACCAACTGACGTACTCAAGATGAACCTTTATACTCCGTAGTTCAGTTAGCCCACAAACTTGAAAAAACATTTTTTAAATCTAAAACTAATTCAATCAGGCCTAAGGGCCAAGGCCAACAACCCCCAAAATGAAACTTATTTCCAATTACACAATCATTACAAACCGAAAATAACCAACCCACCCCTGCTTGTCAGTCATTCTAATTCAGTGTTAATTATCTCACTGCTCCATTAAGCAATCAACACTTTTAACAGACGTACACAACGATCGATCCCAATTGCTCCAGATTAATCTCCCTCACTCCTCCATTAACAACGTTATTCCTTTTTTCTTAAATACGTATAATAAAGATTAGAAAATTAATTAAACCAATCAAGTCCAGCAAAAACACAGCTACACTCCCACCAGGCCACCACCCATTTGCTCTGCCCTGCGGTATCGCCACCACATCCTTCTCTGAGAAACCCTCTTTTGCAGTTCATCCTCAACTGGTTTGCACCACTTAATCCCGGTTTGGATCACAAAAACCCTAGCATTTAAAAATGGCTCCTCCCATATCCAATTCCACCAAAGCCCTAGCCGCCACTACTACCACTATCACTACTGGTACAACAAGTGATGATGCCTTTCAACGGTGGTACCAAAGGCGCGGCCTCCTCCAGCAGCAACACGGGCGGCGGGCGGTCGCTGTACCGCGGCGTGAGGCAGAGGAGCAACGGCAAATGGGTATCCGAAATCCGAGAGCCGAAGAAGCCGAACCGCATCTGGCTGGGCACGTACCTGACCCCGGAGATGGCTGCGGTGGCGTACGACGTGGCAGCCCTCGCTCTCAAGGGCCCCGCCACCGACCTCAACTTCCCGGACTCCGCGGCCTCCCTCCCCGTGCCTTCCTCCAACTGCTCACGTGACATCCAGGCGGCCGCCGCTGCCGCTGCTGCTGCGGCTGGCGCGGCTGCCGACGCCATCACCGGAGGGTGGGGGACTGATCCGGTGCATGCTGGTGCCGGTGCTTCTGCTGCCGGTTCCGCGACAGGGGTGGTCGGCATGGCCGAGAATTATACTGGTTATTGTTGTGTGGAGGAGAATCTGGTGTTTGAGATGCCCAATGTTCTTGCAAATATGGGCCAAGGCATGCTTCTTAGCCCTCCAAGGGACCATTTTGATGCCCCGATGTATGGTGAGTATGAGGAATGGACGGCTGGGATTAACAGCAACGCCGACGATGATCCCAGCCTCTGGAGCTATAGTCCATGATAACTAATTATGCAATCGGCCTTCTACATATATGCAGGTGCAAGATGGCGATATCTTATAAATGTGTTTCTTAATATCTTCATCGTCTTGTATTTCAATTAAGTTTTCCACGCTACCATATATATATAAATATGTAATTCGTCATTCTACCCAAAAAAATATATGTACTTCGTCAGCTTCTGAATAGCGAATGTGTACTTCTATCAAGCTGTTTTGCTTTTGGTTGTTATTGAACCAGGCCTAATATAAATATATGGTATTAAGTTAAATAGACAACTTTTTTTGATATAGAGAACGAGTGTACACCACCGTAAACCTATCCAAACGTGGGTATAGGCCGGGCTAATTTTAAAATTTTGCCCATATGTGTGGGCCGGGTCAGGCCCGGCCCGGATATTTGAGATGAAATTGCTGAACAAACCCGTTCGACATTACGGGCCGGGCTGACCCATAGACATCCTAGCCTGCTAAAATTTTAAAAATTATTTCTATAAATTTACAATTTACAAACCTGCATTCTAATTTGTAATGCATTAATTGTTCAAAACTGATAAAAGGATTAAATATGCGGGCTGAACCCTTGTCCAAACCAAAAGGAGAGAGATCGGGAAGAGAGAGATCCATGAAAGGATTGAGCGGTTATGTAAGTGTAAGAATTGAATAAATGAAGGAGCTAGGGGTTGGATGGAATATAATTAATTTATTGGCCAAATGAATATATTTACTAATATATATATTTATTTATTTAAAATATTACGAGTCGGGTCAGGCCTAGCGGCCCGAATGAGCTAAACAGTCAGTCCATACCCTGCCCGGATTAAATATGGACGGGCCAGGCATGGCCCGTAGGGTCTGAACCCTTGTCCAAACCTGTCATTATTTGCGGGCCGGATGGGCCAACCTGTGTTTAGACAGGTCTAGTACAATGTTTGTCCATTAGATCGCAATAGAATCAACGGTACACGTACAGATGGAAGATGTTTTTTAGAAAAAAATGGGTCTTGCCTGACTTTTTTCAAAAGCTGACAAATATTATTCCATAATTATATTACGTTATATCAATGATACTTCCTCCGTCCCGATATGTTTGCCTCATGCCACTATTCACGCGTCGATTAAGTTTTGTGTAAGAAAAGGTTGATGGGTGAAAGGAAGAAAGAGAAAGAAATAAATAAATAAATAAAATGTGAGTGTAAAAAGGTTGATGAGTGTAAAAAATTGATGGATGAAAGTAGGAAAGAGAAAAAAGAATGATGAAGAAAAAGTGGGTAGGTAGAGTAAAAAGTGATAAAGTGTGGTTGTTAAAAATGAAAAAGTAGTTGATAGAAAAAAAGAAAGAAAAGACGATACGATAAACATTTTAGGACAAAAAACGAGATGAGACAAACATTAAGAAACAGAGGGAGTAGTAATATTTATATACATGTTGTTTTTATATGAAATTGACAAATATATACGTGTACATGATTTTAATATATACTTATACACATTCTGTTCTAATATATAATTATAATATGTTATGTACGTACTTTTTAGTACGTATATACATTATTATAGTACTTTACATGTTATTGGTTGTACATACATTTCGTGTTATTGGTTATTGGTTGTACTTTACATATATTATTATAATAAATTATAACTATTTACATTTGTTTATCTACTATAAATTGACATGTATATAAGAGATTATAACCAAGTACATAAATACACTAATGGGGTATATAACGTATTAAATCGTGTAAATATATTTATATGTATCCATTTAATAAAACTGCATGTATATAAGTTCTTAAATTATATGATATGATCATGTGTATATATGTCTGCCCAATAAAATGTTATGTATATAGGTAGTATAATCATCTATAAACTTATTATGATTATGTATATAAAATATTACAATAATGTAAAATATTTGCTCACTCGTTCTCTATATAAATAGAGTTCAGTATTGAACCTACAGTTCTATATATAATGAGGTTTTTGCTGTTTTTTTTTTATCATTCACAACTTGATTAAGCTTGTATGGGTTTTTGATTTGCAGACCGGTTTTGCTTTCTAATTACACTGTAATCACTTACACATTTTGAAAGGAATAACTTACCTAATTAATCCATGATTCAGTGGTCACCTTGAACTTAACTATTATAATTGTGCATCTACCTTGTCTACACGGAATTGGTTGTTGGAAACTTGGTGTTTTCATGGTTCCAAACCTTGATGGTGACAAAGGTTTTCAGAGGTTGTTTCTTGATTTTTTGATGGTTCAAAACTATGTTGACAACAAAGATCTTTAGATATTGCTGTCATGATCTAAACCATGTTGGCAACAAAGGTCTTCAGGGGTTGTGGCCGATATGAAACGAAGTGGTCACCGACATGAAATAACTGGCGCAAAACAGTTGCATTTTATTTAAGGAAGGCTCTGAGAAGATCTCTTATGGGCCAGTTGTAGCAGCTTTTTAAGGAGAAAATCAAAGCAAAAGGAAGGAAAAATAAGGTGGAAGATGTGAAGATTATTTAGGAAGAATTTTCTAGTTCATAGGCTATATTTTAGGAAAGATCATGTAAGATTGTGTTTAGAATATATTCCTCAATCGAATAATAAGATAATCTAAACATAGTTAAACCTAGTTTATTGTATTTAAGTCGTGGGCATTGGTGTTAGAGTTGAGGCCGAGCATTGAGAGAATTATCTAGTGTGTAAGACGTTTGTTGACTTGTTCGTGGAATCTTTCAAGTGGTGGATTAGGGTTCTTGAGGAGCTTTGTTAAGTGAGAGTTAGGTTACTTAAGTAAAGTGCAGTTTAAGAGTGTGGGCTTCATTCTTATTTACAGGAGCACCTTTTGTAATAACTTAAGAGATTAATAAAGCAAGGAACACTTCAAGTCCGACCAAGTGAGAAGCTTGGGAGACAGTGTTTTTTCTCCTCGTGATCTAGATGGCTTACATGGAGTTTTCACTCTAAATCAAAGTGCTTAAGTCTAGTATTAAATTTCTTTCTTATGCTTATTCTGTTGCGAAACTTTTATCTCTAATCGACGACATCACAAGTGTCGACGACTTGTGAGTACTAATGATCCTACAATTGGTATTAGATTCTTACTCTAGATTTTTCTTAGTACTCTTACAACAAAGATATCCACCAGCGGCACGTTTGTCAACGATTTCTTTTGAAAACCTCCGATCCTCAAGGATGGAGAATATGATTGGTGGGCCAAGCAAATGAGGACCCATATATCCTCACTCGATGGACATCTATGGAATGTCATATCCATTGGTCCCAAGAAGTTCAAAAAAGTTTATGGCAAAGGAAAGGACGTCATTGAGTGACATGGACTTCGAGAAGCTTGAGAAGAACGAGAAAACCAAGAAGATTCTCCATCACACCCTCACAAGTAGCGACCAAAAATGGGTCATTGACTACGACACCGCCAATAATAATTGGGATGCTCTTAAAAGGCTCCATTAATGCAACGAGGATGTTAAGAAGGATAGGATCATTAGTCTTGAGAGAGACTATGAGAAGTTATTACAAGGAAAAGGTGAGTCTCCTCAAGAGTATCACTCAAGGTTCCATATTGTTGTCAACCAATTTGAGTTCCTTGGAGACAATCTTCCTCAATGGAAGCAAACCAACAAGATAGTCTTGAGTGTCAACAAAAAAATTGGACACCCTCGTTGCATCTCTCCTCACCCAAAAGGACACCCTCTAGCTTATATCAATAGGCATTTGAAAGGTAAACAATTGCACTTATCAATTTATGAGAAGGAATTGTTACATGTGATATTTCCAGTTCAAAAATGGAGACATTATTTGCTTATTGGCCATTTTTTTTATTAAGACTGAACAAAGGAGTTTGAAGTACTTGTTTGAGAAGAGAGTGAACACTCCTATACAACAACAATGGTTGCCCAAATTGTTGGAATTTGACTATGAAATTCAGTATAAGGAGGGGAAATAGAAGTTGGTTGTTGATTCTTTGTCAAGAATGAATGGTGCAGAGGTATTACACATGGCTTTATTTCTCTTGGAATGTGATATTATGCAGCAAATTCAAGCAGGTTATGAGACTGTTGTTATTTTGAAAGAAATAATTGAAGCTTTAAAGGTTGATTCAAAACCTTAGAAACATTACCCTTGGAGCAAAGGGATAGTGAGGAGGAAATGTAAATTGGTGGTTCCTAATGACAACATACTTAGAGACAAGATCTTAAATTGGTTACATTGTTCTGGCACAAGTGGTCATTTAGGGAGAGATGTAACTAATCAAAGAGTGAAAAGCCTATTTTATTGGAAGGGTATAACCAAGGATATTCAGAGATATATTTGAAGTTGTCAAGTTTGCCAACAGTGTAAGTATATTAATGTACCTTCCCTTGGTCTTTTACAACCTTTACCAATTCCTAAATATATCTGGAATGATGTTTTTATGGATTTCATCAGTGGAATACCTTTGTCTTTTGGCAAATCAGTCATATTTGCAGTGGTTGACAGGCTTAGTAAGTCAGCACATTTTGTGGCTCTTGCTCATCACTATTTAGCTTCTATAGTTGCACATGCTTACTTAGACAATGTGTTCAAACTGCACGGTTTTCCGAAGTCTATAGTGAGAGATAGATATGTAGTGTTGGGCCAGGATTTTCCTCACAAAAGTATCAACACCCGGTTAGTACTTCTTCGTTACTTCTTCAGAGCATCGAGAGAAACGGCGAGGAGGGAAGTCGGTTGAACAAGATAGAATCGAAGATATAAGATAGATCTCTTAAAGATATTCCGTTAAGGATAGGATTAGATATAATCTTGTATTATCATATCTTTTCTCACAAGATAGATCCATCCTCAAGGGCGCTATATAAATCGATTGTAAGCCCTAGAGCAGGGGTACGCTCTTTTACACATTCAATCATACTTTCAATACAATTCATAAGCTTTTGCATCAGACGTGTTCTTCGTGATTCACCTCGATCAGGCCCGATCTAGGTCAAGGTTCCCTTGGGTGAATTTTGGCTCAAACAGTTTGGCGCCCACCGTGGGGCCGTGATCGGAACAATCACACAAGAACATACCGTTCAAAACACCAACCTGAACTTCCCAATCGCGATGTCAGGCGACGGAAATGAGACTCCCAAAACTCCCCTTGCCAACCACGGCAAGAATCCCGAGCTTCCCGGAAATCGGTCGCAGGACGAAGAGATGACCGACCTCCGGGAACGAATGCAACTGCTCCAGAAAGAGCTGAGCGACCAAAAGAGCTTCTACGACGCCCATATAGAGCGCCTCACAAGAGAGAACAGCCAGTTGAAACAACAATATGAGGTCATGGCCACGGGACGCCGGTCCCTTCGCGTTAATCGCCGCACTGAGGGCATAGTTAGAAGACTCGACATTGACGGAGGAGAAGGAACATCCAAGGGTGGCGAAGCTCTGAACGCACGTGACAGAACACCGGTGCTGCAAGAAGACGCCCCGGGGGCTTTCACCCAGCACCGCAGTGAAGAAATTCTCCTTGATGAAGATCCACCAAGGAACCCCTGTCAGAGGCTAGGCGACGCCGAACACCACCTCGGGGTACTTGGCCGGATGAGGGGGAGACCGACGAAGAAGATTTTGAAAGGCGGAGGCCTCTAGACCTTGAAGCAACCATACGAAGGAAAGTAACAGAGCAAATCGGGGTCATCGCTGATCAACTTCGAATCGGTCGGAAAAGTTTCCAACCTCTGGAACCTGAAGCCCCCGATGGCTTCGACGAGTCCCCTTTCTACCGCCGCATCACCAGGGAGGAGATACCAAAGAACATCACCGTGCCAAACATGACTCCGTACAACGGCACATCCGATCCTGACGAGCATGTTGCGATCTATAAGAAGAAGATGATGACGAGTGCAGTCCCGTCGTACTCCAAGGAAGCGGTGATGTGCAAGGGGTTTGGCACAACTCTAACGGGTCCAGTGCTGATTTGGTTCATAAAACTACCACGCGGTAGCATTGGTTCTTTCGCCGAACTATCGGACTCTTTTCACACCCAGTTTGCCAGCAGCCGCAAATTCGAGAAGCAGTCCAGCAACCTCTACCGGATCTGTCAGAGACAATAAGAGACTACCAGAGAATTTCTGGAACGGTTCAACTGCGAAAAAGTCTCGATACAGTCTTGTGATGTTACTACCGCAGTGGAGGCGTTTAGGCAGGGGATCATTCCCGATGGCGGCCTATACAAAGAACTTACCAAACATCCATGCTACACCTTTGAAGAGGTTCAAGCCAAAGCCCTAGCTCACGTCAGGCTAGAGGAAGATAGAACCTTGCGAAAAAGAACTTCAGAAGTTGAGAAATATGAGAAAAGGGGTCCAGTCGATGGCCGCAAAGGCTCGGCTGATCAAACAAAGGATCGCCGAGCACACCCATATTCACGCCCTAGCCACGGGCAGTTGAATACAGCCAGAGCGCGGCAGATGGACGACCAGAACTGTGAACCACCACCACCGTCGTTGGATTCACTCAAGCTCAATATTTCCACGGACAAGCTCCTACGAAACATGGCGAAACAAGGGGAGTACGTGAGGTGGCCACGAAGGGACAAGGCCCCGAAAGCCGACAAAGACACCACCAAGTGGTGCGACTACCACGAGTACCACGGCCACTGGACCCGAGATTGCATCATGGTCAGGAAGGAATTATCTCGCCTTGTCGTAGAAGGAAGGATCAAAGATGTAGCACCTGATGCCCAGGTACCCAAGGAAGTAGTAGAGAGCCTACAGTCTGAACCAAGAAGAAGGAGGGATCCCCCGACACCCGACAAAGTTGTCAATGTTATCTCAGGGGGGTCAAACATTTGTGGTCTCACTTACTCGGCCGCGAAGCGTCACGCACGCGAGGGCAGCTTCGGTTGCCCACGTCAATTTGGGCGCTCCGGTGGTGGATCGTCGGGACCTGCTATTGTCTTCGACGACAGCGACGCGGACTTTTCCGCCGAACCCCACCACGACGGCCTAGTAATATCCCTGCACATGGGGAACGTGTTAATGAAAAGAGTCCTAATTGACACCGGGAGCTTTACCAACCTAATGACGCTCGAAGCTTTGAAGGAGATGGGGTTGTCCGAGAGCGACATTCACAAACACCCGGTACCGCTTGTAGGTTTCAGCGGCGAGGTCAAACACACAGTGGGGGACATTACCCTCACCACCTATGCCAAAGGAATCAACAAACAGGTCGATTTCCTCGTGGTGGATTGTCCCTCCTGCTATAACGTCATCCTAGGGCGTCCATGGCTACACGACATGAAGGCCGTCGCATCTACTTACCACCAAACTGTGAAGTTCCCGACGCCATGGGGAACAGAAGAGATCCGCGGGGATCAAAGGTTGGCCAGGGAGTGCTACAAAGCAGCCCTCAAGCCAACCACCCTAAGACCGGAAGCATAGCAATTACAGAGCGTCGCCTCTCCACCAGCACAGATCGAAACTGAAGAAAAGGCGGAGGAGGTGACTCTCGAAGAAGGCAAGGTGGTCAAGATCGGAGAAAAGTTAGAACCCGCAATCAGAGAAGAATTAGTAAGGTTCCTAAAATGTCAAAAAGATTGTTTCGCTTGGAGCCATGAAGATATGACAGGGATCGACCCCTCCATCATCACACACAAACTCAATGTCAACCCCGAACACCCACCGGTCAAGCAAAAAAGGCGAAGGTTCGCACCAGATCGGGTCCAGGCGATCGAAGAGGAAGTAAGGAAGTTGTTAGGAACCGGGAAGATCAAGGAGGTGAAATACCCAGAATGGCTAGCCAATGTAGT
Organism: Polygonum maritimum; assembly: GCA_963924305.1. Taxonomy (NCBI): domain Eukaryota; kingdom Viridiplantae; phylum Streptophyta; class Magnoliopsida; order Caryophyllales; family Polygonaceae; genus Polygonum; species Polygonum maritimum. Next base: position 32,533,827 of record OZ002728.1, read on the forward strand.
GGTGGTACCAAAGAAAAATGGGAAGTGGCGGGTGTGTGTAGACTTCACCGACCTCAATAAAGCCTGTCCCAAGGACTCATTCCCTCTGCCCCACATCGACACTATGGTAGACGCCACGGCTGGGTACGAACTCCTAACCTTCATGGACGCTTTCAGCGGTTATCACCAAATTCATATGGAGCCACAGGACCAAGAGAAGACCTCCTTTATTACTGGGCAGGTCACCTACTGCTACCGGGTGATGCCTTTCGGTCTCAGGAACGCCGGGCAACATACCAACGACTAGTCAACCAGATGTTCAGGGACCAAATCGGTAAAACCATGGAAGCGTACATTGATGATATGGTGGTAAAGAGCGCAGAAAGTTCCTTACACAGGAGCCACCTCGAAGAGACCTTCAAAATCCTGGAGAAATACAACATGAAACTAAACCCGCAAAAATGCATCTTCGGAGTACAGTCTGGTACTTTCCTGGGGCATGTTGTGACCAAACAGGGATTGAGGCTAGCCCTGATCAAGTGCGAGCAATTGCCTCCCTGAAATCCCCCCGGAGTGTGAAAGACGTACAGAAGCTAGCTGGAAAGATAGCCGCTCTAAACCGGTTCATCTCCAAATCCTCAGACAAGTGCCGGCTGTTCTACGAAGTCCTAAAGAAGAATAAGAGTTTCCAGTGGACCGAAAAACACGAAGCTGCCTTCGAAGAATTAAAAAAGTATTTCGCTAACCCCTTGCTGTTAGCCAAACCAGTCCCTGGAGAAGTCTTGTAGCTCTACGTAGCAATGTCGGAGAACGCCGTGAGCGGGGTACTCGTCAAAGACGAAGAAGGCCAACAAGTCCCAGTCTATTTCGTGAGCAGAACCATGGTGCCGGCGGAAACGCGCTACTCCCCTACCGAAAAGCTGGTGCTGGCAGTTGTAATGTGTTCGAACATACTACGGCCCCACTTCGAGTCCCACACCGTCATAGTCCTGACAAACTACCCGCTCCGGCAGATCATGCAAAAGCCTGAATTTTCAAGAAGGATGGCAAAATGGGCGATCCAGTTGAGCGGGTACGACATCAGGTACGAACCCAGGAGAGCGATCAAATCATAAGTCCTGGCCGACTTCGTTGCCGACTTCACCCCAACCCTCGAAAAAAGTGCAACCGAAGAAGTCTTAGCTGCCTCCAGCGACGACACCGAGGAAGAATGGTTGCTACACACTGACGGAGCCTCAAACATAAAGGGAGCAGGACTGGGGGTTGTGCTAAAGTCGACAAAGGGGGATATGATAGCCCAGGCAGTAAGATGCGATTTCGAGGCAACCAACAATGAAGCTGAATACGAAGCCCACATTTTCGGCCTAGAACTAGCCGCCGACTTGTCCATCAAGAGAATCAAGGTACGTGCCGACTCCCTGCTCATCATCAACCAGATCCTAGAAGTCTTTGAAGCCAAGGATGACAGGATGATCAACTACCTCGGAATAGTCAAAACACTGTCCGAGAAGTTTGACCAAATCGAATTTGAGCAGATCCCTCGCGAACAAAACGCTTCGGCCGACGCCTTGGTAGGGCTGGGGTCGACCCTGGACCCTCGAGAATTCAGCAGCGTGCCACTGGTCCACTTGCTACAGTCGGCCATCACCGGGGTATCAACGGCACGAACCGAAGACTCTCCGCCGAAGACTGAGGTATCAAAGAAGTATCGCAATCCCGACGAGGCAAAAGGAGAAACTGAATCAAGCTGGACTACGCCATACCTCAATTGGCTCGTCAAAGGAGAAGTTCCTAAGGAAAAAGACGAGGCAAAGGCCTTGAGGTCAAAAGCAACACGCTTCGCCGTCGTCGATGGGATCCTATTTCACAAATCGGCTGCGGGCTTCTTACAACGATGCATTGAGAAAGAAGACGCTGAAGAGGTCATGAGAGAAGTCCACAGCGGAGATTCGGCAACCACACTGGGGGTCGGAGCTTGGCCAATAAAATTCTTAGGCAGGGGTGGTATTGGCCCACCATTCGTCAAGACTCTAATAGGTACGCCCAGGCCTGCGACGCGTGCTAGCGCCATGCCCCAGTGCCTCACCAGCCGCCAGAAGTCCTTCACCCGTCAATTACCCCCTGGCCTTTCATGAGATGGTGACTCGGCTAAAGTCGTCGTGTCAAGATCAAAGATAAATAACCCAAACTACACATTAAGTATAGCATGCAAGTAAGGGGTCGAACCCAAGAGAACTATGGCTTCTAGTATCAATATAATTATCAACCAAAGATAGGGGGGAAATCAAAGAGATATTAAACTAAACTAACCTAGGAAACAAATAACAAACAAATAAACAAATAGATAGGAGGCAGGTTCATTCAAAAGATCCACTCATGAAATAATTACTCGATCATAGATTCATCCATTGATTTCATTCACACCTATGGTTAATTCCTATCCTGATCATTAACAATCGCAAGTCCACGGTCCAAGCAATTCTATAACCCTAGGTAAGGACGCTTAAACCTAGAATTAGCATAGAGAACAAGGATTTTAGGAAATCAAATCATGCAATCAAGCTACGAGTCTCATGCATAATTTAACCATTGAATACTCTTCCCTAAACTAGTCCACGGTCCTAGAATAGAGTTGTTTCGAGAATTAGGAAAGATGCATAGACAACAACCAATCCTAATTCAAACGATAGATCTAAGATAATTAAACAAGTTGATCAGGCTCATAAAATCAAACATAGATCATGTGATTAAGCACAAGAGTATCAATATTAACCAAAGGATAGAAATCAATTACCAAAATCTCACAAGTTCATACATCAGAGGTTCTTCCTTGAACAAACTCAAGGAGACTAGCTCTCCAAAACTAAACTAAAGCTAAAAATTTGAATTATGAATTGGAATTGTGAATAAAACCTAAGGCAGACCCCTCCTTATATAGACCCAGGGAACAAGCTCCACGAGATAGATAAGGAAAGAGGCAAAAGATAGAAAAGGAAACAAGATAGAAAGAGTTCGGCCCGCTTCGGATTCGGCATCACCGCGGTCACGTCGCTCCTACCGCGCCCGCGCTTTCACGACAAAGAAGAACAAGTCGTCTCGGCAGCCACCGCGGTCGCGGTATCGGGACAAAACCACTGGCGTCACTTCGGAGGCGATTTTGACCATCTTCGGCTTGGAATCTGACTTCGGTGTAAAACGATGAATTGAAGCCCTTGAAGTTAGCTTTCCAATGGCATCGGAATCAAGTCAATCCGACCTTTTTAGCTCAAGATATAGCCTTTGCAAGCAAGTGGTTTCGCGAATACAGCTCAAAACGCCTTAAAACTCTTGAATCTTGCATTCTTGTATCTTCGGCCTAGATATTACAGTAATGCTCAACTCTAACCTAAACACACTCAATATAGCCCTAAAAATACAAGAGTTAACTCATACAAAATAGCCCGAATCAAATTCCCCCATACTTAGATCTTGCTCGTCCTCGAGTAAGCTCAAACAAATATAACAAGGTAGCACATCTAAGATCTCAGGAAATACAAGGGAAGACAAAACACTCAACTCACAACCCAAACCCAAAAAATGTAGAGAAATCATGAGCATAAAACAATGAAGCTCAAACACACACCTCACAACATAGATATATCACTCAAGCTCTAAAAATATGAAAGAGCAACCTAGGATCTACCCAAATCTAACATGTAAGCCCCAAAGTCCTCAAGCAAGAATGATCCTAAACACTCGAATTTTACCGCTCAATTCTACTTAGGCGCCCTTTCGGGTTTTCACCTAACCGCTCTTTTCATTTTTCTGAAGGGTGTGCTCACAAATACTCACATCACTCATGAACCTCATATTACCCCAGCCTAATGCTGGTCCGGGTTACCTGCTTATTACCTGAGCCGCCCTTTCGGGTTTTCGACTCATCCCAGGGTTTATATGCCTTTTTTCAATTTTATGGCTTTTTCTATCTTTTTCTTTTTCTTTCTTTCTTTATTATGCAAAAAGTATGGTGCAAGTGCTCAATGAAAAGAAGAAAATCCAAAACCTGAAGCAAATCTCTATCTATACTAACTAAGATAAGCGAATGCGAGTATTCCCTCTACTTAAATCCTTCATTGTCCTCAATGAAGCAAAGAGAAAGGATAGAAGCAAGGAGAAATGTATATCAGAAGACTCACAAACGATGAAGAGAGGTGGAATGGAGGAACTCTTCAAAGGGTGAAAGAATGGATGAAAACGAACTTCGGAATATCGTTCTTTAGGCTAACCGCGGGCGCGGCTCTACGGGCCGCGGGCGCGGAATCAATGCCGTAAGCAACAGCAATCACCGGGAACCAACCGCGGGCACGGCATGGGAAGCGCGGGCGCGGCCTTGAGCGATTGCGAACTCGGACGTCTCCTCGAACATGAATTCTCAATGTGGCTCTCGGATATTGGGCTCTTCTTCTCATGATATATGTGAACTCTTGAACTCGGACCTCAATGATTTTATTCGGGGGAACAAAGCTCCCCCATACTTAGGCTTTGAATATAGCCCAAAGAATGGAAATCTAAAGATGGATGAAAAGAATATATAGAAGGTGGTGGAAAGAGATAGATGGAAAGATAGAATGATGGAAAGATAGAAGGATGGAAAGATAGATAGATGGTAAAGATATATGGAAGGTAGAAGATAGAATGAGACCAAGTAGTCCTCTTTTTTTTTTCTTTTTTTTTAATTTTTTTTTCCGAGACCACTGCATCACCACCGTGGGCGCGGTTTGTGGACCGCGACCGCGGTGTCTAGTACCTGTACGTCAGGAGTTTGTGTATTCGAAACGCGACCGCGGGTGCGAACCTGCGGGCGTGGTTCAAGCACATAACGTTCTTTCGAACCTAGTACCTGCATGTTAGCCCGATTTTTTTTACATAGTCAATAAAAACATTAACACTAGAAAGAAACCAAAGTTTCCCGGCAACGGCGCCAAAATTTGACTCGGCTAAAGTCGTCGTGCCAAGATCAAAGATAAATAACCCAAACTACAAACTAAGTATAGCATGCAAGTAAGGGGTCGAACCCAAGAGAACTATTGCTTCTAGTATCAATATAATTATCAACCAAAGATAGGAGGGAAATCAAAGAGATATTAAACTAAACTAACCTAGGAAACAAATAACAAACAAATAAACAAACAGATAGGAGGCAGGTTAATTCAAAAGATCCACTCATGAAATAATTACTCGATCATAGATTCATCCATTGATTTCATTCACACCTATGGTTAATTCCTATCCTGATCATTAACAATCGCAAGTCCACGGTCCAAGCAATTCTATAACCCTAGGCAAGGACGCTTAAACCTAGAATTAGCATAGAGAACAAGGATTTTAGGAAATCAAATCATGCAATCAAGCTACGAGTCTCATGCATAATTTAACCATTGAATACTCTTCCCTAAACTAGTCCACGGTCCTAGAATAGAGTTGTTTCGAGAATTAGGAAAGATGCATAGACAACAACCAATCCTAATTCAAACGATAGATCTAAGATAATTAAACAAGTTGATCAGGCTCATAAAATCAAACATAGATCATGTGATTAAGCACAAGAGTATCAATATTAACCAAAGGATAGAAATCAATTACCAAAATCTCACAAGTTCATACATCAGAGGTTCTTCCTTGAACAAACTCAAGGAGACTAGCTCTCCAAAACTAAACTAAAGCTAAAAATTTGAATTATGAATTGGAATTGTGAATAAAACCTAAGGCAGACCCCTCCTTATATAGACCCAGGGAACAAGCTCCACGAGATAGATAAGGAAAGAGGCAAAAGATAGAAAAGGAAACAAGATAGAAAGAGTTCGGCCCGCTTCGGATTCGGCATCACCGCGGTCACGTCGCTCCTACCGCGCCCGCGCTTTCACGACAAAGAAGAACAAGTCGTCTCGGCAGCCACCGCGGTCGCGGTATCGGGACAAAACCACTGGCGTCACTTCGGAGGCGATTTTGACCATCTTCGGCTTGGAATCTGACTTCGGTGTAAAACGATGAATTGAAGCCCTTGAAGTTAGCTTTCCAATGGCATCGGAATCAAGTCAATCCGACCTTTTTAGCTCAAGATATAGCCTTTGCAAGCAAGTGGTTTCGCGAATACAGCTCAAAACGCCTTAAAACTCTTGAATCTTGCATTCTTGTATCTTCGGCCTAGATATTACAGTAATGCTCAACTCTAACCTAAACACACTCAATATAGCCCTAAAAATACAAGAGTTAACTCATACAAAATAGCCCGAATCAAATTCCCCCATACTTAGATCTTGCTCGTCCTCGAGTAAGCTCAAACAAATATAACAAGGTAGCACATCTAAGATCTCAGGAAATACAAGGGAAGACAAAACACTCAACTCACAACCCAAACCCAAAAAATGTAGAGAAATCATGAGCATAAAACAATGAAGCTCAAACACACACCTCACAACATAGATATATCACTCAAGCTCTAAAAATATGAAAGAGCAACCTAGGATCTACCCAAATCTAACATGTAAGCCCCAAAGTCCTCAAGCAAGAATGATCCTAAACACTCGAATTTTACCGCTCAATTCTACTTAGGCGCCCTTTCGGGTTTTCACCTAACCGCTCTTTTCATTTTTCTGAAGGGTGTGCTCACAAATACTCACATCACTCATGAACCTCATATTACCCCAGCCTAATGCTGGTCCGGGTTACCTGCTTATTACCTGAGCCGCCCTTTCGGGTTTTCGACTCATCCCAGGGTTTATATGCCTTTTTTCAATTTTATGGCTTTTTCTATCTTTTTCTTTTTCTTTCTTTCTTTATTATGCAAAAAGTATGGTGCAAGTGCTCAATGAAAAGAAGAAAATCCAAAACCTGAAGCAAATCTCTATCTATACTAACTAAGATAAGCGAATGCGAGTATTCCCTCTACTTAAATCCTTCATTGTCCTCAATGAAGCAAAGAGAAAGGATAGAAGCAAGGAGAAATGTATATCAGAAGACTCACAAACGATGAAGAGAGGTGGAATGGAGGAACTCTTCAAAGGGTGAAAGAATGGATGAAAACGAACTTCGGAATATCGTTCTTTAGGCTAACCGCGGGCGCGGCTCTACGGGCCGCGGGCGCGGAATCAATGCCGTAAGCAACAACAATCACCGGGAACCAACCGCGGGCACGGCATGGGAAGCGCGGGCGCGGCCTTGAGCGATTGCGAACTCGGACGTCTCCTCGAACATGAATTCTCAATGTGGCTCTCGGATATTGGGCTCTTCTTCTCATGATATGTGTGAACTCTTGAACTCGGACCTCAATGATTTTATTCGGGGGAACAAAGCTCCCCCATACTTAGGCTTTGAATATAGCCCAAAGAATGGAAATCTAAAGATGGATGAAAAGAATATATAGAAGGTGGTGGAAAGAGATAGATGGAAAGATAGAATGATGGAAAGATAGAAGGATGGAAAGATAGATAGATGGTAAAGATATATGGAAGGTAGAAGATAGAATGAGACCAAGTAGTCCTCTTTTTTTTTTCTTTTTTTTTAATTTTTTTTTCCGAGACCACTGCATCACCACCGTGGGCGCGGTTTGTGGACCGCGACCGCGGTGTCTAGTACCTGTACGTCAGGAGTTTGTGTATTCGAAACGCGACCGCGGGTGCAAACCTGCGGGCGTGGTTCAAGCACATAACGTTCTTTCGAACCTAGTACCTGCATGTTAGCCCGATTTTTTTTACATAGTCAATAAAAACATTAACACTAGAAAGAAACCAAAGTTCCCCGGCAACGGCGCCAAAATTTGACTCGGCTAAAGTCGTCGTGCCAAGATCAAAGATAAATAACCCAAACTACAAACTAAGTATAGCATGCAAGTAAGGGGTCGAACCCAAGAGAACTATTGCTTCTAGTATCAATATAATTATCAACCAAAGATAGGAGGGAAATCAAAGAGATATTAAACTAAACTAACCTAGGAAACAAATAACAAACAAATAAACAAACAGATAGGAGGCAGGTTAATTCAAAAGATCCACTCATGAAATAATTACTCGATCATAGATTCATCCATTGATTTCATTCACACCTATGGTTAATTCCTATCCTGATCATTAACAATCGCAAGTCCACGGTCCAAGCAATTCTATAACCCTAGGCAAGGACGCTTAAACCTAGAATTAGCATAGAGAACAAGGATTTTAGGAAATCAAATCATGCAATCAAGCTACGAGTCTCATGCATAATTTAACCATTGAATACTCTTCCCTAAACTAGTCCACGGTCCTAGAATAGAGTTGTTTCGAGAATTAGGAAAGATGCATAGACAACAACCAATCGTAATTCAAACGATAGATCTAAGATAATTAAACAAGTTGATCAGGCTCATAAAATCAAACATAGATCATGGGATTAAGCACAAGAGTATCAATATTAACCAAATGATAGAAATCAATTACCAAAATCTCACAAGTTCATACATCAGAGCTTCTCCCTTGAACAAACTCAAGGAGACTAGCTCTCCAAAACTAAACTAAAGCTAAAAATTTGAATTATGAATTGGAATTGTGAATAAAACCTAAGGCAGACCCCTCCTTATATAGACCCAGGGAACAAGCTCCACGAGATAGATAAGGAAAGAGGCAAAAGATAGAAAAGGAAATAAGATAGAAAGAGTTCGGCCCGCTTCGGATTCGGCATCACCGCGGTCACGTCGCTCCTACCGCGCCCGCGCTTTCACGACAGAGAAGAACAAGTCGTCTCGGCAGCCACCGCGGTCGCGGTATCGGGACAAAACCACTGGCGTCACTTCGGAGGCGATTTTGACCATCTTCGGCTTGGAATCTGACTTCGGTGTAAAAAGATGAATTGAAGCCCTTGAAGTTAGCTTTCCAATGGCATCGGATTCAAGTCAATCCGACCTTTTTAGCTCAAGATATAGCCTTTTCAAGCAAGTGGTTTCGCGAATACAGCTCAAAACGCCTTAAAACTCTTGAATCTTGCATTCTTGTATCTTCGGCCTAGATATTATAGTAATGCTCAACTCTAACCTAAACACACTCAATATAGCCCTAAAAATACAAGAGTTAACTCATACAAAATAGCCCGAATCAAATTCCCCCATACTTAGATCTTGCTCGTCCTCGAGTAAGCTCAAACAAATATAACAAGGTAGCACATCTAAGATCTCAGGAAATACAAGGGAAGACAAAACACTCAACTCACAACCCAAACCCAAAAAATGTAGAGAAATCATGAGCATAAAACAATGAAGCTCAAACACACACCTCACAACATAGATATATCACTCAAGCTCTAAAAATATGAAAGAGCAACCTAGGATCTACCCAAATCTAACATGTAAGCCCCAAAGTCCCCAAGCAAGAATGATCCTAAACACTCGAATTTTACCGCTCAATTCTACGTAGGCGCCCTTTCGGGTTTTCACCTAACCGCTCTTTTCATTTTTCTGAAGGGTGTGCTCACAAATACTCACATCACTCATGAATCTCATATTACCCCAGCCTAATGCTGGTCCGGGTTACCTGCTTATTACCTGAGCCGCCCTTTCAGGTTTTCGACTCATCCCAGGGTTTAGATGCCTTTTTTCAATTTTATGGCTTTTTCTATCTTTTTCTTTTTCTTTCTTTCTTTATTATGCAAAAAGTATGGTGCAAGTGCTCAATGAAAAGAAGAAAATCCAAACCTGAAGCAAATCTCTATCTATACTAACTAAGATAAGCGAATGCGAGTATTCCCTCCCCCATACTTAAATCCTTCATTCTCCTCAATAAAGCAAAGAGAAAGGATAGAAGCAAGGAGAAATGTATATCAAAAGACTCACAAACGATGAAGAGAGGTGGAATGGAAGAACTCTTCAAAGGGTGAAAGAATGGATGAAAACGAACTTCGGAATATCGTTCTTTAGGCTAACCGTGGGCGCGGCTCTACGGGCGCGGAATCAATGCCGTAAGCAACAGCAACCACCGGGAACCAACCGCGGGCGCGGCATGGGAAGCGCGGGCGCGGCATGGGAAGCGCGGGCGCGGCCTTGAGCGAATGCGAACTCGGACGTCTCCTCGAACATGAATTCTCAATGTGGCTCTCGGATATTGGGCTCTTCTTCTCATGATATGTGTGAACTCTTGAACTCGAACCTCAATGATGTCATTCGGGGGAACAAAGCTCCCCCATACTTAGGCTTTGAATATAGCCCAAAGAATGGAAATCTAAAGATGGATGAAAAGAATATATAGAAGGTGGTGGAAAGAGATAGATGGAAAGATAGAATGATGGAAAGATAGAAGGATGGAAAGATAGATAGATGGTAAAGATATATGGAAGGTAGATCATAGAATGAGACCAAGTAGTCCTCTTTTTTTTTTCTTTTTTTTTTCATTTTTTTTTCCGAGACCACTGCATCACCACCATGGACGCGGTTTCTGGACCGCGACCGCGGTGTCTAGTACCTGTACGTCAGGAGTTTGTGTATTCGAAACGCGACCGCGGCTGCGAACCTGCGGGCGTGGTTCAAGCACATAACGTTCTTTCGAACCTAGTACCTGCATGTTAGCCCGATTTTTTTTTACATAGTCAATAAAAACATTAACACTAGAAAGAAACCAAAGTTCCCCGGCAACGGCGCCAAAATTTGACTCGGCTAAAGTCGTCGTGCCAAGATCAAAGATAAATAACCCAAACTACAAACTAAGTATAGCATGCAAGTAAGGGGTCGAACCCAAGAGAACTATGGCTTCTAGTATCAATATAATTATCAACCAAAGATAGGGGGGAAATCAAAGAGATATTAAACTAAACTAACCTAGGAAACAAATAACAAACAAATAAACAAATAGATAGGAGGCAGGTTCATTCAAAAGATCCACTCATGAAATAATTACTCGATCATAGATTCATCCATTGATTTCATTCACACCTACGGTTAATTCCTATCCTGATCATTAACAATCGCAAGTCCACGGTCCAAGTAATTCTATAACCCTAGGCAAGGACGCTTAAACCTAGAATTAGCATAGAGAACAAGGATTTTAGGAAATCAAATCATGCAATCAAGCTACGAGTCTCATGCATAATTTAAACATTGAATACTCTTCCCTAAACTAGTCCACGGTCCTAGAATAGAGTTGTTTCGAGAATTAGGAAAGATGCATAGACAACAACCAATCCTAATTCAAACGATAGATCTAAGATAATTAAACAAGTTGATCAGGCTCATAAAATCAAACATAGATCATGGGATTAAGCACAAGAGTATCAATATTAACCAAAGGATAGAAATCAATTACCAAAATCTCACAAGTTCATACATCAGAGCTTCTCCCTTGAACAAACCCAAGGAGACTAGCTCTCCAAAACTAAACTAAAGCTAAAAAATTGAATTATGAATTGGAATTGTGAATAAAACCTAAGGCAGACCCCTTCTTATATAGACCCAGGGAACAAGCTCCACGAGATAGATAAGGAAAGAGGCAAAAGATAGAAAAGGAAACAAGATAGAAAGATTTCGGCCCGCTTCGGATTCGGCATCACCGCGGTCGCTTCGCTCCTACCGCGCCCACGCTTTCACGACAGAGAGGAACATGTCGTCTCGGCAGCCACCGCGGTCGCGGTATCGGGACAGAACCACTGGCGTCACTTCTGAGGCCATTTTGACCATCTTCGGCTTGGAATCTGACTTCGGTGTAAAAAGATGAATTGAAGCCCTTGAAGTTAGCTTTCCAATGGCATCGGATTCAAGTCAATCCGAGCTTCTTAGCTCTAGATATAGCCTTTGCAAGCAAGTGGTGTCGCGAATACAGCTCAAAACGCCTTAAAACTCTTGAATCTTGCATTCTTGTATCTTCGGCCTAGATATTACAATAATGCTCAACTCTAACCTAAACACACTCAATATAGCCCTAAAAATACAAGAGTTAACTCATACAAAATAGCCCGAATCAAATTCCCCCATACTTAGATCTTGCTCGTCCTCGAGTAAGCTCAAACAAATATAACAAGGTAGCACATCTAAGATCTCAGGAAATACAAGGGAAGACAAAACACTCAACTCACAACCCAAACCCAAAAAATGTAGAGAAATCATGAGCATAAAACAATGAAGCTCAAACACACACCTCACAACGTAGATATATCACTCAAGCTCTAAAAATATGAAAGAGCAACCTAGGATCTACCCAAATCTAACATGTAAACCCCAAAGTCCCCAAGCAAGAATGATCCTAAACACTCGAATTTTACCGCTCAATTCTGCTTAGGCGCCCTTTCGGGTTTTCACCTAACCGCTCTTTTCATTTTCCTGAAGGGTGTGCTCACAAATACTCACATCACTCATGAACCTCATATTACCCCAGCCTAATGCTGGTCCGGGTTACCTGCTTATTACCTGAGCCGCCCTTTCGGGTTTTCGACTCATCCCAGGGTTTATATGCCTTTTTTCAATTTTATGGCTTTTTCTATCTTTTTCTTTTTCTTTCTTTCTTTATTATGCAAAAAGTATGGTGCAAGTGCTCAATGAAAAGAAGAAAATCAAAAACCTGAAGCAAATCTCTAACTATACTAACTAAGATAAGCGAATGCGAGTATTCCCTCCCCCATACTTAAATCCTTCATTGTCCATAATGAAGCAAAGAGAAAGGATAGAAGCAAGGAGAAATGTATATCAGAAGACTCACAAACGATGAAGAGAGGTGGAATGGAAGAACTCTTCAAAGGGTGAAAGAATGGATGAAAACGAACTTCGGAATATCGTTCTTTAGGCTAACTGCGGGCGCGGGTGTACGGGCCGCGGGCGTGGAATCAATGCCGTAAGCAACAGCAACCACCGGGAACCAACCGCGGGCGCGGCATGGGAAGCGCGGGCGCGGCCTTGAGCGAAAGCGAACTCGGACGTCTCCTCGAACATGAATGCTCAATGTGGCTCTCGGATATTGGGCTCTTCTTCTCATGATATGTGTTAACTCTTGAACTCGAACCTCAATGATGTTATTCGGGGGAACAAAGCTCCCCCATACTTAGGCTTTGAACATAGCCAAAAGAATGGAAATCTAAAGATGGATGAAAAGAATATATAGAAGGTGGTGGAAAGAGATAGATGGAAAGATAGAATGATGGAAAGATAGAATGATGGAAAGATAGATAGATGCTAAAGATATATGGAAGGTAGAAGATAGAATGAGACCAAGTAGTCCTCTTTTTTTTTTCTTTTTTTTTCTGTTTTTTTTTTCCGAGACCACTGCATCACCACCGTGGGCGCGGTTTGCGGACCGCGACCGCGGTGTCTAGTACCTGTACGTCAGGATATTCTGTATTCGAAACGCGACCGCGGCTGTGCACCTGCGGGCGTGATTCAAGCACATAACGTTCTTTCGAACCTAGTACCTGCATGTTAGCCCGATTTTTTTTTTACATAGTCAATAAAAACATTAACACTAGAAAGAAACCAAAGTTCCCCGGCAACGGCGCCAAAATTTGACTCGGCTAAAGTCGTCGTGCCAAGATCAAAGATAAATAACCCAAACTACAAACTAAGTATAGCATGCAAGTAAGGGGTCGAACCCAAGAGAACTATGGCTTCTAGTATCAATATAATTATCAACCAAAGATAGAGGGGAAATCAAAGAGATATTAAACTAAACTAACCTAGGAAACAAATAACAAACAAATAAACAAATAGATAGGAGGCAGGTTCATTCAAAAGATCCACTCATGAAATAATTACTCGATCATAGATTCATCCATTGATTTCATTCACACCTATGGTTAATTCCTATCCTAATCATTAACAATCGCAAGTCCACGGTCCAAGCAATTCTATAACCCTAGGCAAGGACGCTTAATCCTGGAATTAGCATAGAGAACAAGGATTTTAGGAAATCAAATCATGCAATCAAGCTACGAGTCTCATGCATAATTTAACCATTGAATACTCTTCCCTTAACTAGTGGACGGTCCTAGAATAGAGTTGTTTCGAGAATTAGGAAAGATGCATAGACAACAACCAATCATAATTCAAACGATAGATCTAAGATAATTAAACAAGTTTATCAGGCTCATAAAATCAAACATAGATCATGGGATTAAGTACAAGAGTATCAATATTAACCAAAGGATAGAAATCAATTACCAAAATCTCACAAGTTCATACATCAGAGCTTCTCCCTTGAACAAACCCAAGGAGACTAGCTCTCCAAAACTAAACTAAAGCTAAAAAATTGAATTATGAATTGGAATTGTGAATAAAACCTAAGGCAGACACCTCCTTATATAGACCCAGGGAACAAGCTCCACAAGATAGATAAGGAAAGAGGCAAAAGATAGAAAAGGAAACAAGATAGAAAGATTTCGGCCCGCTTCGGATTCGGCATCACCGCAGTCGCGTCGCTCCTACCGCGCCCGCGCTTTCACGACAGAGAAGAACAAGTCGTCTCGGCAGCCACCGCGGTCGCGGATCCTCCGCCGCGGTCGCTGTATCGGGACAGAACCACTGGCGTCACTTCGGAGGCCATTTTGTCCATCTCCGGCTTGGAATCTGACTTCGGTGTAAAAAGATGAATTCAAGCCCTTGAAGTTAGCTTTCCAATGGCATCGGAATCAAGTCAATCCTACCTTTTTAGCTCAAGATGTAGCCTTTGCAAGCAAGTGGTGTCGCGAATACAGCTCAAAACGCCTTAAAACTCTTGAATCTTGCATTCTTGTGTCTTCGGCCTAGATATTACAATAATGCTCAACTCTAACCTAAATACACTCAATATAGCCCTAAAAATACAAGAGTTAACTCATACAAAATAGCCCGAATCAAATTCCCCCATACTTAGATCTTGCCCGTCCTCAAGTAAGCTCAAACAAATATAACAAGGTAGCACATCTAAGATCCCAGGAAATACAAGGGAAGACAAAACACTCAACTCACAACCCAATCCCAAAAAATGTAGAGAAATCATGAGCATAAAACAATGAAGCTCAAACAAACACCTCACAATATAGATATATCACTCAAGCTCTAAAAATATGAAAGAGCAACCTAGGATCTACCCAAATCTAACATGTAAGTCCCAAAGTCCCCAAGCAAGAATGATCGTAAACACTCGAATTTTACCGCTCAATTCTGCTTAGGCGCCCTTTCGGGTTTTCACCTAACCGCTCTTTTCATTTTTCTGAAGGGTGTGCTCACAAATACTCACATCACTCATGAACCTCATATTACCCCAGCCTAATGCTGGTCCGGGTTACCTGCTTATTACCTGAGCCGCCCTTTCGGGTTTTCGACTCATCCCAGGGTTTATATGCCTTTTTTCAATTTTATGCCTTCTTTTATCTTTTTTTTTTCTTTCTTTCTATATTATGCAAAAAGTATGGTGCAAGTGCTCGATGAAAAGAAGAAAATCAAAAACCTGAAGCAAATCTCTAACTATACTAACTAAGATAAGCAAATGCGAGTATTCCCTCCCCCATACTTAAATCCTTCATTGTCCTCAATGAAGCAAAGAGAAAGGATAGAAGCAAGGAGAAATGTATATCAGAAGACTCACAAACGATGAAGAGAGGTGGAATGGAAGAACTCTTCAAAGGGTGAAAGAATGGATGAAAACGAACTTCGGAATATCGTTCTTTAGGCTAACCGCGGGCGCGGGTGTACGGGCCGCGGGCGCGGAATATAATCAATGCCGTAAGCAACAGCAACCACCGGGAACCAACCGCGGGCGCGGCATGGGAAGCGCGGTCGCGGCCTTGAGCGAAAGCGAACTCGGACGTCTCCTCGAACATGAATGCTCAATGTGGCTCCCGGATATTGGGCTCTTCTTCTCATGATATGTGTGAACTCTTGAACTCGAACCTCAATGATGTTATTCGGGGGAACAAAGCTCCCCCAAACTTAGGCTTTGAACATAGCCAAAAGAATGGAAATCTAAAGATGGATGAAAAGAATATATAGAAGGTGGTGGAAAGAGATAAATGGAAAGATAGAATGATGGAAAGATAGAAGGATGGAAAGATAGATAGATGGTAAAGATATATGGAAGGTAGAAGATAGAATGAGACCAAGTAGTCCTCTTTTTTTTTTCTTTTTTTTCTTTTTTTTTCTTTTTTTTTCTTTTTTTTTCCGAGACCACTGCATCACCACCGTGGGCGCGGTTTGTGGACCGCGACCGCGGTGTCTAGTACCTGTACGTCTGGAGTTTCTGTATTCGAAACGCGACCGCGGCTGCGCACCTGCGGGCGTGGTTCAAGCACATAACGTTCTTTCGAACCTAGTACCTGTATGTTAGCCCGAATTCTTTTTTACATAGTCAATAAAAACATTAACACTAGAAAGAAACCAAAGTTCCCCGGCAACGGCGCCATAATTTGACTCGGCTAAAGTCGTCGTGCCAAGATCAAAGATAAATAACCCAAACTACAAACTAACTATAGCATGCAAGTAAGGGGTCGAACCCAAGAGAACTATGGCTTCTAGTATCAATATAATTATCAACCAAAGATAGGAGGGAAATCAAAGAGATATTAAACTAAACTAACCTAGGAAACAAATAACAAACAAATAAACAAACAGATAGGAGGCAGGTTCATTCAAAAGATCCACTCATGAAATAATTACTCGATCATAGATTCATCCATTGATTTCATTCACACCTTTGGTTAATTCCTATCCTGATCATTAACAATCGCAAGTCCACGGTCCAAGCAATTCTATAACCCTAGGCAAGGACGCTTAAACCTAGAATTAGCATAGAGAACAAGGATTTTAGGAAATCAAATCATGCAATCAAGCTACGAGTCTCATGCATAATTTAACCATTGAATACTCTTCCCTAAACTAGTCCACGGTCCTAGAATAGAGTTGTTTCGAGAATTAGGAAAGATGCATAGACAACAACCAATCCTAATTCAAACGATAGATCTAAGATAATTAAACAAGTTGATCAGGCTCATAAAATCAAACATAGATAATGGGATTAAGCACAAGAGTATCAATATTAACCAAAGGATAGAAATCAATTACCAAAATCTCACAAGTTCATACATTAGAGCTTCTCCCTTGAACAAACCCATGGAGACTAGCTCTCGAAAACTAAACTAAAGCTAAAAAATTGAATTATGAATTGGAATTGTGAATAAAACCTAAGGCAGACCCCTCCTTATATAGACCCAGGGAACAAGCTCCACGAGATAGATAAGGAAAGAGGCAAAAGATAGAAAAGGAAACAAGATAGAAAGATTTCGGCCCGCTTCGGATTCGGCATCACCGCGGTCGCGTCGCTCCTACCGCGCCCGCGCTTTCACGACAGAGAAGAACAAGTCGTCTCGGCAGCCACCGCGGTCGCGGATCCTCCGCCGCGGTCGCTGTATCGGGACAAAACCACTGGCGTCACTTCGGAGGCCATTTTGACCATCTCTGGCTTGAAATCTGACTTCGGTGTAAAAAGATGAATTCAAGCCCTTGAAGTTAGCTTTCCAATGGCATCGGAATCAAGTCAATCCGACCTTTTTAGCTCAAGATGTAGCCTTTGCAAGCAAGTGGTGTCGCGAATACAGCTCAAAACGCCTTAAACTCTTGAATCTTGCATTCTTGTGTCTTCGGCCTAGATATTACAATAATGCTCAACTCTAACCTAAATACACTCAATATAGCCCTAAAAATACAAGAGTTAACTCATACAAAATAGCCCGAATCAAATTCCCCCATACTTAGATCTTGCCCGTCCTCAAGTAAGCTCAAAAAAATATAACAAGGTAGCACATCTAAGATCTCAGGAAATACAAGGGAAGACAAAACACTCAACTCACAACCCAAACCCAAAAAATGTAGAGAAATCATGAGCATAAAACAATGAAGCTCAAACACACACCTCACAACATAGATATATCACTCAAGCTCTAAAAATATGAAAGAGCAACCTAGGATCTACCCAAATCTAACATGTAAGCCCCAAAGTCCCCAAGCAAGAATGATCCTAAACACTCGAATTTTACCGCTCAATTCTGCTTAGGCGCCCTTTCGGGTTTTCACCTAACCGCTCTTTTCATTTTTCTGAAGGGTGTGCTCACAAATACTCACTTCACTCATGAACCTCATATTACCCCAGCCTAATGCTAGTCCGGGTTACCTGCTTATTACCTGAGCCGCCCTTTCGGGTTTTTGACTCATCCCAGGGTTTATATACCTTTTTTCAATTTTATGCCTTTTTTTATCTTTATCTTTTTCTTTCTTTCTTTATTATGCAAAAAGTATGGTGCAAGTGCTCAATCAAAAGAAGAAAATCAAAAACCTGAAGCAAATCTCTAACTATACTAACTAAGATAAGCAAATCCGAGTATTCCCTCCCCCATACTTAAATCCTTCATTGTCCTCAATGAAGCAAAGAGAAAGGATAGAAGCAAGGAGAAATGTATATCAGAAGACTCACAAACGATGAAGAGAGGTGGAATGGAAGAACTCTTCAAAGGGTGAAAGAATGGATGAAAACGAACTTCGGAATATCGTTCTTTAGGCTAACCACGGGCGCAGGTGTACGGGCCGCGGGCGCGGAATCAATGCCGTAATCAACAGCAACCACCGGGAACCAACCGCGGGCGCGGCATGGGAAGCGCGGGCGCAGCCTTGAGCGAAAGCGAACTCGGACGTCTCCTCGAACATGAATGCTCAATGTGGCTCTCGGATATTGGGCTCTTCTTCTCATGATATGTGTGAACTCTTGAACTCGAACCTCAATGATGTTATTCCGGGGAACAAAGCTCCCCCATACTTAGGCTTTGAACATAGCCAAAAGAATGGAAATCTAAAGATGGATGAAAAGAATATATAGAAGGTGGTGGAAAGAGATAGATGGAAAGATAGAATGATGGAAAGATAGAAGGATGGAAAGATAGATAGATGGTAAAGATATATGAAAGGTAGAAGATAGAATGAGACCAAGTAGTCCTCTTTTTTTTTTCTTTTTTTTCTTTTTTTTTCTTTTTTTTTTTTCCGAGACCACTGCATCACCACCGTGGGCGCGGTTTGTGGACCGCGACCGCGGTGTCTAGTACCTGTACGTCAGGATATTCTGTATTCGAAACGCGACCGCGGCTGCGCACCTGCGGGCGTGGTTCAAGCACATAACGTTCTTTAGAACCTAGTACCTGCATGTTAGCCCGAATTTTTTTTACATAGTCAATAAAAACATTAACACTAGAAAGAAACCAAAGTTCCCCGGCAACGGCGCCATAATTTGACTCGGCTAAAGTCGGCGTGCCAAGATCAAAGATAAATAACCCAAACTACAAACTAAGTATAGCATGCAAGTAAGGGATAGAACCCAAGAGAACTATGGTTTCTAGTATCAATATAATTATCAACCAAAGATAGGGGGGAAATCAAAGAGATATTAAACTAAACTAACCTAGGAAACAAATAACAAACAAATAAACAAATAGATAGGAGACAGGTTCATTCAAAAGATCCACTCATGAATTAATTACTCGATCATAGATTCATCCATTGATTTCATTCACACTTATGGTTAATTCCTATCCTGATCATTAACAATCGCAAGTCCACGGTCCAAGCAATTCTATAACCCTAGGCAAGGACGCTTAAACCTAGAATTAGCATAGAGAACAAGGATTTTAGGAAATCAAATCATGCAATCAAGCTACGAGTCTCATGCATAATTTAACCATTGAATACTCTTCCCTAAACTAGTCCACGGTCCTAGTATAGAGTTGTTTCGAGAATTAGGAAAGATGCATAGACAACAACCAATCATAATTCAAACGATAGATCTAAGATAATTAAACAAGTTGATCAGGCTCATAAAATCAAACATAGATAATGGGATTAAGCACAAGAGTATCAATATTAACCAAAGGATAGAAATCAATTACCAAAATCTCACAAGTTCATACATCAGAGCTTCTCCCTGGAACAAACCCAAGGAGACTAGCTCTCCAAAACTAAACTAAAGTTCAAAAATTGAATTATGAATTGGAATTGTGAATAAAACCTAAGGCAGACCCCTCCTTATATAGACCCAGGGAACAAGCTCCACGAGATAGATAAGAAAAGAGGCAAAAGATAGAAAAGGAAACAAGATAGAAAGATTTCGGCCCGCTTCGGATTCGGCATCACCGCGGTCGCGTCGCTCCTACCGCGCCCGCGCTTTCACGACAGAGAAGAACAAGTCGTCTCGGCAGCCACCGCAGTCGTGGATCCTCCGCCGCGGTCGCGGTATCGGGACAGAACCACTAGCGTCACTTCGGAGGCCATTTTGAACATCTTCGGCTTGGAATCTGACTTCGGTGTAAAAAGATGAATTGAAGCCCTTGAAGTTAGCTTTCCAATGGCATCGGAATCAAGTCAATCCGACCTTTTTAGCTCAAGATATAGCCTTTGCAAGCAAGTGGTGTCGCGAATACAACTCAAAACGCCTTAAAACTCTTGAATCTTGCATTCCTGTGTCTTCGGCCTAGATATTACAATAATGCTCAACTCTAACCTAAACACACTCAATATAGCCCTAAAAATACAAGAGTTAACTCATACAAAATAGCCCGAATCAGATGGGGAATGGACATCGTAGGGAAACTACCCCCTTCCACGGGGCAAAAAGTATTCTTCCTAGCAATGACGGACTACTTCTCTAAATGGATCGAGGCAGAGGCCTTCCGGGAAATCAAAGACAAGCAGGTCATCTCCTTCATAAAGAGGAACATCTTGAGCAGATTCGGGGTACCAGCGGAGATTACTTGCGACAACGGCTCCCAGTTCATAAGCAAAAGGATGCGCGACTTCTGCAAGGCATGGAACATCGACTTGGTTACTTCCACACCCAGGTACCCTCAAGCTAATGGCCAGGCCGAGGCGAGCAATAAAGTCATCATCAATAACTTGAAGAATCGGTTGGCGAAATCCAAGGGGAAGTGGGCAGAAGAGCTACCCTTCGTCCTATGGGCCGACCGCACTACACCCAAAGGCGCGACCGGCCAAACACCTTTCTCCTTGGTGCACGGTTGCGAAGCCATCATACCAGTTGAGGTCATAGTGCCTACTGCCCGATACGGGCTCACCACATCCACAAGTAGCAAAGAAGAATTAGAAGCTGATCTAGATACGGTCCAGGAGCTCAGAGAAGTAGCGCTCTCAAAATACCAACAGCAGGTCGCAAGGAGTTACAACAAGAATGTTCGCGTTAAATGCTTCCGAGTGGGAGACTGGGTCTTACGTAAGGTGTTCCAAAACACCGCAGAAGCCAACGCCGGTAAACTGGGACCAACTTGGGAAGGGCCGTATAAGATCACCAAGATAGCTGGGAATGGAGCATACCAGTTGGAGTCCAAAGACGGCGAAGCAGTCCCCCGAAGCTGGAACGCAACACACTTAAAGAAGTATTACTTCTAAACTCAGTTGGTTTCGTTAAAGTTTCAATCCTGTCGTTAATGTTATTTCTTAAGACTTCTTTAGGACCTAGTTGTTTCCTTTGCAATAAAAGACGCAGGGGTCGCCACCCCCAACGTCGATACATCGTTTTTTAATACACAATCTAGAATTTGTCTTTGTTAATGATTTGATATGTTTCGCGAGAGCACAACTCTCCCACAACTCAAAATCATTTCGTACAAAACGTCTTTTACGATCCAAACTTACGCGCAACTAGAAGCACATTACTTAAACTAACCACTGTATGTTTACATGGTTGTACCGTCTAAACATGACGATGTCGTCACGCATACAACGTGATGAAGTAACCCATAAGTTGGTTACCCCCCATCTAAGTCCAATCAATGTAGTCACATTGGATTAGTACGGGAAGGGGAAAGCTATAGCAACGATAAACCCGAGGCCACATTTCGCGGGACGCCGTGAAAACAATACATCCTAAGGACTAGACTTATGGATCCAAAGGATGCCTAATCATAAACAATTATGCACGGACCTTTGCAGTAAACTAGGCGCAGAAAACCAAAATCCTATTTCGTAACGACAATGCGCTAGGGAGAGAGTCACATAATGCTCTCCCCGGATGCTGATCTACTAACGCATCCAAACCATCAAAAATTGCCGACTAAACACAAATCAAAGTGATAAAAACATTACAAGCAGATACCAAAAAGCGCCATACAGTCGGCGTCAAAACGATTAAGGATAATATTTTTTCGGCCTACGGCCAAAAATATTAGGAAAGTACTGGCTCACTAGCCATAGAAGTAGCAAAGAAGTCTTAAACGATCAGATAGTTCAAACACAACAGAATATATAAAGTTTGCATAAGAAGAGGGCAGGGGTGGTCAGTCGTCATTCGGGCTCGCCTTTACTTCAGTCTTTGCCTCGGCATCACCATCCTTGGCATCCTCCGCGTCGCCCTGGGCCACGGCATCAACGTCGGCGCAAGCATTCTCGGCGGTGGTACCCGGGGTCCCGGCCTCCTTGGTCTTTTCAGAATCCTCTTCCTCGGCCACCTGCTCAGCGGTTTCTATGAACTCTTGACCTGGAGGGGGATTGCAGGATGGAAAATATTCTTCTAAGGACTCCTGCTCCGCGGCAAGCACCCAGTTCGTACCTCTCCCTTCCGCCTGGTCCTGAAGGAGTTCCACTCGCGCTTTCAGCGTGTAGTATCCAGCCACCTGGGTCACTACCTCCGATAAGTGTTTGGCTGACCTCTTCGCCTCGTGCATCCAAGACTCCAGTGAGGCCTTCTCGGCTTGAAGGTCTTCCACTTGAACCGACAAAGTATCGATGGTTGACTGAAGCTTATGGACCTTTCTCTCAGATGCGGCGACGGCGTCTCTCGCACTCTTGATGTCAGCCTCCAGCCTCGACAGCTCATCGTGAGAACGACTGTTGGTCGCCATCAGTTCCTGGAAGGCCTGCAGCAAGCGCAACCCGATAAACAAAGAGAAAGTGCTGGAGTATGCACAAATGAAACAAATAAGTATTGAAAAAAATAAATAAATAAATAATAAGGGGAATCAACTTACCAGCCTGAGAGTGGTTCCCACACGACTGAAGGCGGCGTCGAGGGATAAGGACTGGAACTCTAACTTGACGTTGGGCGACAGCTTATCGCCGAAGACACTTAGAAGATCCTTGGGCTCTCTCTTCTTTGTGGCAGGAGACGGGGTCTCCTCGGTCCTTTTCCGTTTCGGAGGTTGAGACTTCTTGGAATCCACAGAGGGGGTCGGAGAAGTCAAAGCTTTGATGCGGCTTGACCTCAGTCTCTTAACCATCCCGGCGGCAGACATGTCGATCTTGGCACCTACGTACGACTAACAATCAGCAAGCCGTAGCAAAGCAAAGGACCTTGAAATGCAGAATTTCGAAAACAAACAAACCCAAACCTGATTTCTTTCCGGAAGACCTTGCCATGTCGGAAGATGCTGGGGTTTTTTCTGTCTCAGTCTCGTCCTCGTCGGGCTCCAACGCCTCCACTTCCTCTGCGGGTTCTTCAGGTTCAGGTCGGATCTTTTTGGGCTTGCGTTTGTCGGCCTTAACCTTCAGTAGTCGCCGGCAAACACCCGTGTCAGTACTCCTGGAATTTATTCCCACCGGAACTGCACGAAGGAAAAAAGAAACTCAGATTCAGCGTTACCTACAAAACAAAATCAAAGGGATAATAGCAAAGAGAGGCACAGAGCCTTACGAGATGTGTTCCACCCATCTCGAAAGACCGCTAACACGTCGTCGTCTATGCCTCTTAAGGATTCTAATTCGATAAAAAAGAATCGGGCTTGCAGGCTTCGCGAGGGCATTTTGGTCTTAGGGATTAAGGGGTTCTTGACATCCCGGGCATGAAGGGTAATTCTACCGGCTCTCTAAGGAACGATTTTATAGGCAAGGAGGAGCTCTCCCATGGTCATTCTAAGGCCCCGTTGCACATCAAGCTCGTCGATTCTAGCGAGTGTACGCCATGTCGTGGGGAGAATTTGACAAGGGGAAACTTTCAAGGTGCTAATGAACTCTCGGATAAAGTCAGAAAAAGGAAATTTCAAGCCTAGGGAAAACGGGTAATCTAGGAAACAGAACCAACCCTTAGGCACCCAATCGATCTTTTCGATGGTTAGAGCGTGGAATCGGGTTCCTCTAGGGAAACCCCCAAACGCGACCCAATCCGCGATTTCGTCTCGGGTCATTGCACAGGGAAGGAGGTCTTCCTCGCTAAGGGATTTTGAAGAGGTAAAGGGGGACCTTGGAGCCATGATAAGCAAGAAAGAGAAGCGAGGAGCGGAGAAGAGAGATTACCTGGGGAGATCGAGAACGGAAAACAGAAGAGGAAGAAGAAGAGGCGGACAAGAGCGAAGGCGAAGATGGAAGAGAACGGTGAAGAAAGGGGTTTAAGAAGGAAGTCTGCAAAATCCCGAAAATCGAGATTGACCGCAACGTCAAATCAAGTAAATGCACCATTCGAAATTTGAAAAGAGTTCAAATTCCAAACGCTGCATTTAGGGGTATTGTTGGGCCAGGATTTTCCTCACAAAAGTATCAAGACCCGGTTAGTACTTCTTCGCTACTTCTTCAGAGCATCGAGAGAAAGGGCGAGGAGGGAAGTCGGTTGAACAAGATAGAATCGAAGATATAAGATAGATCTCTTAAAGATATTCCGTTAAGGATAGGATTAGATATAATCTTGTATTATCATATCTTTTCTCACAAGATAGATCCATCCTCATGGGCACTATATAAATCGATTATAAGCCCTAGAGCAGGGGTACGCTCTTTTACACATTCAATCATACTTTCAATACAATTCATAAGCTTTTGCATCAGACGTGTTCTTCGTGATTCACCTCGATCAGGCCCGATCTAGGTCAAGGTTCCCTTGGGTGAATTTTGGCTCAAACATGTAGTTGTTTTGAGTGAGTTCTAGCAAGAGCTGTTTATATTACATGGTGTGTCGTTGAAATTATCAAGTGCTTATCACCCTCAAACAGATGGACATACAGAGGTAGTCAATAGGTGTATTAAGACATATTTAAGGTGTATGACCAGTGATTGCCCTCACATGTGGAGTAAATGGCTTCCATTGGCAGAATTCTGGTATAATACTGACTCTTCCATTAACATCAGTCCATAAGAGATAGTGTATGGATAGGCTCCTCCTCACCATTTACCTTATTTTCTTGGTGAGTCAAAGGTTCAAGTGGTTGCCAAGTGTTTACAAGAACAAGAGAATATGATTAAGATTCTCAAGTTCCATTTCTTAAGGGCTCAACATAGGAGGGAGCAAGTAGCAAATAAGTATAGAAGTGACAAGAGTTTTGAATTGGGTGATTTTAGCTATGTCAAGTTGCAACCTTATAGACAGTAATCTGTGATATCCAGGGCAAATCAAAAGCTTTTGTCAAAGTACTTTGGTTCCTATAAGGTGATTGACAATATCGATAAGGTGGCCTATAAGTTGTAGCTTCCTAATTCATCACAGATACATCCGGTATTTCATGTCTCCCTGTTCAAGCAGCACATTAGTGATTGTTTGGACGATGTTAAGGACGCTAGTACTTAGAATCGTATCAATAATAATCAATCATAAAGTTTTGATAATGAAAAACTCAACTTTGATCTAATATATTTGTCCAAGTTTTGCCTCAGGAAAGTATAGGGACGCTCTCATGTAAAAAGGACAACAAGTGAACAGTAGTTCCTAAGGTGTAGGGACGTTAAGAATTAGAAGAAAGAGCAAGAATGAGTTTCTTTGAAGATGAGGACGTAGTCCCTATTGAGCAGGAACGCGTGCCTAAATTCAATTGCTCAAAGACAGGCTATCGACAATGGTAACATCACGCGACAAGCCGCAAGATCGCCGAAGCTTCATGATGTCTCTCATTTTGGTGGTGTTTTAGTGGTTAATTTCCCTTGTAAATATGTGTCTTTTGTTCCTTTCTTTGTTAGTTTTGTCCCTTTTTAGCTTAGTTCCCGGTTTTCTATGAGATTCGGAGACTATGCGAGTTTGTTGTGTTTTGTAGGTAAAATGGTATGTTTGAGGATGTTTTGGAGAAGTTTCTAAGGAGGAGCCAAGCTAAGAAGTAAAGGAGCGGAAGAGCCATGCAAAGATCGAAGAGGAACTCAAGGAAAACCAAGAAAAGAGAAGGATTGAGGCCCCGGATCGACAATCCCTCAAGTCGGGCTCGAGTTTGGTGCACCAGAGGCTCGGACCGACGTTGGCAACGTCGGGCCCGAGGTGTCCCCCGCATCGATCCAAGTCGGCAAAGTAGAGGATTGGGCTCCAAGGCACATTTTGGTGATCTTCCACTTTTGCCCTTCTTCTAATTTTGGAATTCCTTGGTCCCCAATCCAAGAGGGAGGATAATTAGAGGAGATTAGAGAGCATCTCACAAGAATCCCACACCTAATCACTCTCAAAGGCTCAAGGAAGACTTGGAGAGCAAGGAGAAGAAAGGAAGAGGAGAAGAGGAGAGGAAATCGGTGGAGCTAGGAGGAGATTAGTGAGTTTGAACTTGTTTTGCTTTTGTTTAGTGGAATTGAGATTTGGATATTGTGAATCCCTTTGATTTGAATGCAATTTAGCTTTGGAATGAGTTTGATGATTGAGATTTGCTTGCTTTGCTATTTGATTGCTTTTTACTCTTACTTGATGGAGTAGATTCCATAGTCTTGGGCTATGGGGGAATCCCCTAGCTAGGATTGGGTGTGAACCCCCAACTCCATAGCCTTGAGTGCTTGATCTATGAATCCTCTCTACATTGAGCTTCAATTCTCTTGTGAGAACAAGGGATCTAGGACTTGTGGTTGGTAAGAGTAAGCGAAAGCAATCTCGAGCCCATCACTAGACCTAGCATCGAAGGAGGTGAAAACTCCCTAAGGTCGAAGTGTAGAGTGGAGGGATCGAAGGCAATAACCTCGATCTCATAAGGATCAACACTTATTGGCTGAATTGGGGTGGAATCACCCAAGTCTAGATAGGGGAAGAACCCAAAAACCCAAGACCGATCTACCAAATTTGCCTAGTTCGAGTTACCCAGTACATCGGGCCCGATGTTGTGTGTGTCGGTCCCGGCCAAAATCACCTCGATCCACCCTCGGACCGAAGTGACCTGTGTCGTTCCGAGGTGATTCCTTTGATTTTCCTTGTTTTGCCTTTCTTTTACCTCTTTTTAGTCTTTTTGGTACTCTCAATGCACGAACTCCCGAGTGTTCGACACCCTACCTCTTTTACTACAATTGGGGTTCGGTTTATAAATTTAAATTTTGATATCATCCGATCCGGACGAGACCCCATCAGAATTTTTGGCGCCGTTGCCGGGGAGTTCTACTTGATTGAGGTACCATTCTTTGTTGAGTCTTTGAATTTGGTAGTGATTAGGGTGAGGGACTAGCCCGAACCCCTTGTTTGTTTTGATTCGGTTTTTGTTTGTGTCTTTTGTTGTAGGTGTATGCGAGCTCGTTCCGCCCGAGGAACACTTGAGTTCGACTTTGTTTGTGATCCGGAGAGCATTATCAAACAAGCTCGAAAGAAGGAAAGAATGGAGAACCAAGCACAACGTGATGAGGAGGTTGATAGCATGAGGGCCGACATGGCTCGAATGCAACTTGAGATGGCGAACCGAGATGCCGATGCCCGAAGAGAGCGTGAGCAAAGGATGAGATTGGAGGCTCAAATCAACACCCAACCCCGGAATGCACGTCAATATATGCATCCGGAGTTGAAGGTGCCGGAACCGGCCATTGTCTTGCCGGAGGTGTCAAAGAACTTTGAGATCAAAACTCAATTCATCTCACTCATTAAGAGGAATCAACTTCAAGGGAGACCGAATGAGTGCCCGATCGAGCATGTGAAGCAATTCAAGGATCTATGTGAGACCATCTCGACGGATGATGAGACGCTTGAGTACGTGCTACTCAAGGCCTTCAAGTGGTCGTTGGGAGGCAAAGCATTGCATTGGTTGGAGAGTTAAGCACCTCGATCCATCACATCATGGAGGGCTCTCAACGAAGCATTCTTGATGAAGTTCTTTCCGCCAACCAAGACAACGGAGCTTAGAAGGAAGATAGCAAGCTTTCAACAAGGAGCCCACGAGCCACTCTTTGAGGCTTGGGATCGGTTCAAGGAAATGTTGAGACAATGTCCAACGCATGGGCAACAACCTTATGTCCTTCAAGACATATTTTTCCAAGGAATCAACCCTGCCACCAAGGACAAGTTGAACCTTCACACCGATTGTGGGTTCATTGATTTGCCACCGGAGCAAGCATGGGAGTTGCTAGACAAACTCTCCGACTACGAAGCCATGTACGGAGTGAGTCAAGTAAACAAGGAGGCAAGAGGCCAAGGAGACGGTGCAAAGAAGCTCTACGACCCAAAGAGTGAAGAGGTGGATAAAGATGTGAAGATCCAATTCCTTGAGGATGAGTTGAACAAGATGAGGAGGAAGATGAGTCATCTTCAACAAACCACAAGAGCATGTGAAGAATGTGGTTCTTTGAAGCATGTAGCCCAAGAATGTCCCAATGAGCGCCAAGTTCGTTTGGCCGAGCAAATTGAGGAGGCACACTATGTTCAAAGAAACTTTGGAGGAAGAGCCAACTTCAACAATGGAGGGAATGGAAGGTGGAACCAAGGCCAAGCCAATGGCTACAACAACAACTTCAACCAAAATGAGCCAAGGGCCCAACCAACACCATACTGACCTCCGGGGTTCTATGAGCAAACTCCACAATGGGAACAAGAGATGAGAGGCGAGTTCAAGGACTTGAAGAATCAATTGACCAATGTGGAGAGAAGAGTTGATGAAATGGGTGCCCAATTCAAAGAGTTTGGTGTGTGGAGAAGGCAAGTGGACAACCAATTTGTTCGCATGGCGAATCAACTTTCAAGAGAGGAAGGGAGACTCCCGGGCCGACCCGAGGAGAATCCCCATGCCCCACAACAACAAAACGAAGTTCGAGCCATAGGATTAAGGAGTGGACGGAGTTTGCCCGAGCCACAAGTGCCAAGAACAAGAGAAGAGAGTCGGACCGAGTTGCCCAGTAACTCGGGCCCGACGTGCCATAATGTCGATCCAGAAGACGGAGAAGAACCCCTGACCAGGACCGAGGTGGAGCGGAACTCGGGCCCAACGTGCCCTGTAGTCGGCCTGACGTTCCCAGATGTGCCCTGCCCCAGGACTGAGGTTCCAAAAGTCGGTCCCGATGTCACTCCCAAGTCGATCCAGGCTGAAAATGTTGAGAAAGATCTAAGCCGATCCAAGGAAGTGGATTCAACCAAGAAACAAGGTGGCACAACTCTCCCCTACCCATTGAAGAAGCCCAAGGAGATTGTTGAGGGCAAGTTTAAGAGGTTCTTGAAGCTCTTGCAAGGCTTGAACATTACCATCCCATTCACCAATGCTCTAAGTGAGATGCCATCCTATGCAAAGTTCTTAAAGGAAATTTTGAGCAAGAAGAGGTCGATTGTGGAAATGCAAGATGAGGTGAAGATCTTGGAGCTACCTCAAAAGCTAGGCGACCCCGGAAGATTTGCAATAACCATAGGTATTGGGCCGCGGAAGTTTCAAGCCTTGTGTGATCTTGGAGCAAGCACTAGTGTCATTCCATACACCATATGGAAGTCTACCGCCATGGGACTCATTGCCCCGGTTAACATGAGATTGACTATAGCCGATGGAACATCAATTGAGCCGATTGGAGTGGTGGAGGACTACCCGGTATGTGTGGAGGGACACTATGTCCCGGCGGACTTTGTTGTGGTTGACATGTTAGAAGTGTCGGGCGAGCCAATCATCTTGGGAAGGCCATTCCTTGCTACGGTTGGAGCCGTTATAGATGTGAAGAAAGGTCACTTGTCCCTTGAATTTGGAGGAGTAGAGCTTGATTTCTCCTTCAAACCAACTTCGAAGGAGGCTTTGCATAGAGAGGCCAAGATGATCCAATTTCTTCCAAGAGGAGTGCAATGGGAAGCTATATCCAACAAGCCAAGTACAAGGAAGCTAGAGTTGAAGTGAAAAATGAAGGGTTAGTTGCCATTCAAGAGGATGATGAGAAAGTTGAGAATGGAATGTCTTACTTGGAGGTGTTCAAGGCCGAGACGGAGGAAGCCCAAGCACCACCGGAGCCTTCACATGAACTAAAGGAGCTTCCAAAGGACTTGAGGTATGCCTTCCTTGGTCCCAACTCTTCATTGCCCGTAATTGTGAATGCTAATTTGAATGATGAGGAAGAGTCTAAGTTGTTAGCGGTCTTAAGGAAGCATAGAGGAGCCTTAGGGTATTCATTAGAGGAACTAAAGGGAATTTCACCATCAATTTGCATGCATAGGATCTACATGGAGGACAACCATAAACCCACTATTGAACCACAAAGAAGATTAAATCCTAATATGAAAGAAGTGGTTAAGAGTGAGATACTTAGGATGTTGGATGCGGGAATCATCTTCCCAATTTCGGATAGCAAATATGTTAGTCCCGTGCATGTAGTTCCTAAAAAGGGTGGATTGACCATAGTACAAAATGAGAAAGGAGAAATGATTCCTACTAGAACCACTACAAAATGGCGCATGTGCATTGATTACCGAAAGTTGAATAGTGGTACTCGTAAGGATCATTTCCCCCTTCCTTTTATTGACCAAGTTCTTGAAAGATTAGCACAACATGAGTACTTTTGCTACCTTGATGGGTATAGTGGATTTGGCAAATCCCTATTCACCCCGATGATCAAGAGAAGACGACTTTTACATGTCCCTATGGAACCTTTGCCTATAGACGCATGCCTTTCGGTTTGTGTAATGCTCCGGCTACGTTTCAAAGGTGCATGATGTCTATCTTCTCCGATATGGTAGAGGAAATAGTGGAAGTATTCATGGATGATTTTTCGGTCTATGGTTCCTCTTTTGATGCTTGTTTGGCCAATTTTGATAGAGTGTTAGCTAGATGTGAGGAGACTAACCTTGTGCTTAATTGGGAGAAATGTCATTTCATGGTTAAGGAAGGAATAGTTCTAGGACATCTCATTTCTAGTAGAGGAATAGAAGTTGATAGGGCCAAGATTGAGATAATTGAAAAACTTCCCCCACCTACTTGTGTGCGTGATGTAAGGAGTTTCTTAGGTCATGCGGGCTTTTATAGACGCTTCATCAAAGATTTCTCTAAAATCTCAAAGCCTTTGTCTAACCTCTTAATGAAGGATGTTCCCTTCGAATTTTCCGAGGATTGCATGAGTTCTTTTTGTAGGTTGAGAGATGCTTTGGTTTCGGCACCTATCATGGCGTCGCCCGATTGGAATCTTCCATTCGAAGTGATGAGTGATGCAAGTGATTTTGCCGTGGGAGCCGTTCTTGGGCAAAGAAAAGAGGGAAAGTTGCATGCCATCTATTATGCAAGTAAAACCTTGGATGAAACTCAATGCAAATATACAACAACGGAAAAGGAATTCCTTGCGGTGGTGTTTGCATTTGAGAAATTCCGGTCATATCTTGTGGGATCTAAGGTGGTAGTCTATATGGATCATGCGGCAATCAAGTACCTCATGAAAAAGAAGGATGCAAAACCGAGGCTCTTGAGATGGATGCTTCTCCTTCAAGAGTTTGACCATGAGATCAAGGATAAAGTTGGTGCGGAGAACATTGTGGCCGATCATCTATCTCGATTGCCCATGGAGTACATGATTGAGATGGAAGATGGCGTGGAGATAGATAATATGAGGGCGGATGAAGGTCTAATGAGAAGCAAGAAAGAAAAGAAGGAAGGATCGACTAAGGCGGAGCATCGGGTCCGAAGCGTAGAACGTCGGACCGAGGTACCCTTTATCTCGGGACCGAGGTCTGTAACATCGGTCCAGAAGGATTTATGCACTTGTGCGACCCGATCGACGTCCACACACGTCGGGCTTAATACCTTGCAATGTCGGTCCATGAAATCAAGTAAGATCCTTCACTTGGTCTCTATTCCATCCCGTCCTCAATTGATTAAATCTTCACCTCCCACTTGTCTTCTATCTATTGACACCGTGAAACGAGGGGTCACCCCTTGGCTTGCGGATTTTGCTAACTTTGTTGTAGGGGGAGTGATCCCACCAAATTTGTCTTATTCGGCTAGGAAGAAATTCTTACATGATGCTAGGCAATATTATTGGGATGATCCATACTTTTACAAGGAAGGGAGCGATAGAATCTATAGACGGTGCAATCCAAGTGAGGAGATTGAGAGTGTGATCCGTCATTGCCATTCTTTGCCAACCGGAGGTCATGCCAAGAGTTCCAAAACCACGGCTAAGATTCTACATTGTGGTTTCTATTGGCCAACCATGTTCAAGGATGTGCATGAATATGTGAAGAGATGTCAAGAGTGCCAAAGAGAGGGGAACTTGTCAAGGAGAAACGAGACCCCGCAAACCGGAATGCTAGAGGTAGAGCTCTTCGATGTATGGGGGATCGACTTCATGGGACCTTTCCCCACGTCGGGCCCGTACAAATACATTTTGGTGGCCGTGGATTATGTCTCTAAATGGGTGGAAGCCATTCCAACAAGAACCAATGATGCAAGGGTTGTGATGAAGTTCTTGAAAAGCAACATTTTTGCTAGATTTGGCGTGCCAAGAGTTCTCATTAGTGATGGTGGCCCTCACTTCATTGAAAAATGCTTTGAGAATGTGTTGATTAAGTATGGGGTGTCTCATCGAGTGGCTACTCCTTATCACCCTCAAACAAGTGGGCTAGTTGAGGTTTCAAATCGTCAAATCAAGGCCATCTTGGAGAAGACGGTGTCTAAGTCGAGAAAGGATTGGGCATCTAAGCTTGATGATGCACTATGAGATTATAGAACCGCTTACAAGACACCTTTGGGGACTACACCTTTCAATCTAGTGTATGGCAAGGCGTGTCATCTTCCGGTAGAGTTGGAGCACAAATCTAAGTGGGCTCTCAAAGAAATGAATTGGGATGTAAACTTGGCAGAAGAAAAGAGATTCCTAGATCTCCACGAGTTAGGGGAGTTGAGGTTGAAAGCTTATGAGAATGCTAAGTTGTATAAGGAGAAGACCAAGAGGTGGCATGATAGGAAATTGATTCCAAAAACCTATCAAGTTGGTGACAAGGTCCTTCTTTTCAATGCAAGACTTAGATTCTTCCCCAAAAAGCTTCGAACAAGGTGGAGTGGACCGTTCGTGGTACATCAAATACACTCTCAAGGAGCGGTAGATTTGGTTAGCGAAGATGGAAAGATCTTTTGAGTGAATGGTCATCGAGTGAAGAAATTCTATGACAAGATCGACCCAAGTGAAGAAGTAAGAGCCTCATGGGCTCTCCTCCTAGCAAACTAAGCCTCAACATGCCATTCAAGAATAAAGAATTGTGAGCTCTCTTGACTCTTCTCTTTTACTTTTTAGTTTTGACTTCTTTGTTTTGATGAGGACATCAAAATTCTAAGTATGGGGTGGGTTAGTAGCTCATAGTTCCATGTGTAGGTTTCTTGTGTTTTCTCTTGTTTTGTTAAGGGATGTTTTCCTTTGGATAGTGGCATGATGTGATGATTAAATGATGATTGAATTTGATGGTTTGAATGGATGAGTTTGTTTTGTTTTTGAGAAAATTTTTGCAAAAATCCCTAAAAATTCGACAATGTGTGAAAAAAGAACAAAAAGATTTTGTTTTTGGACTAGGAATTCCCATCTTAGATGTCCATATGAAGGCTAATGATGATGTGAGCATGTAAATTCCTTTGCATAATTTTGGATAGTTTAGCCTCTAAATGGATGTTGTTTTTGTTGTGATATGATGTCTTGCATGTTTTTATTGAGCAAATGAGTTCTTGGATGAGTTTTGATGCAACTAAGCTAGAGTGAACCTTGTGAGATGATTTTTGGACATTTTAGGGATACTTGATCATATTTCATATCCCTCATTTTCTTGTGTGATTAGCTCATGCATGCTTAGTAAAACTTGCTATTGAGGTGTTTATCTATTTTCCAAGACCAATATGAGATTTATTCTATGCTTTGTCACATTGATTTGAACTTTATTTCATATAGTCACAAAAGGTTCCATATCCTACCTTGAAGATAAACCGTTGTTTGTAGCCCCGTTTTAGCCTTAGACCTTTGTTTGAAACTCCTCAAAAATATGATTCCTAGCCTATATGACTTGACCCTTCTGAGATTGGAATTTAGTGAGAGGTTTTGGAGTATATTTGGAAAGTTGAGATTCTCTTTGGTGAAGGGCGAAAAAGGGAGTTAAAAATCAAGTGGGTAGTGCATCTTTGAAGTGTGAAGAAAGGAAGAAAAAGTTGGAAAAAGTAGTGGATTGAAAGCAAAGTGCTTAAGTGTAGAAAAGGGCACCGACCGAGTAATTGCCTAACTCGGGCCCGACATATAGTGCAAGTCGATCCTAGTGGAAAAAGTGTGAAAATCCAACAAAAAGTGTAGTGCAAAGATGAAGTGGAATGTTAAGTGAAAAAGTGGGTTGAGAAGAAGAAAAATCAAAGTCTTTTGGATGAGTGAAAGTTGAAAGTGGAAGAATTTGGTGAGTTTGGTGAGAGACTAGAAAGTTCAATCCCCATTGTAAGCACCACAAGACCAAAGTGATTCCCACCTTGAGAATTACCAAAAGCCCCATTACAACCCGGCCGAATGGAACCTCTTTGAGGACCTCCATTGAGCCAAGTTCATATTCTTTGTGTGCATTGTAATAGGCATCTCTAGGTGGAGGAATTGGTGATACTAGCTTCAATTGTAAAGCCTTTACTTGCATGTTTGTTGAGTATGAGTGTTCATTGCTAAGCCTAAACACATGATGAGTGATACACATTTCTATATCCCTAAAGTGAGGCTTTGTTGCATTAGACTTCATTCATTGAACACTTGATCATGTGTGATGACATAATCTTGCTAGCATATCTATCACTTGTTCTTACTTGAATTTTTCATAAGAGGCTTTACTTGAAGATTGTGCTTCGGTCTTGCTTACATTGTTATTGCTTGAGGACAAGCAAGTTTAAGTATGGGGTATTCTGATGTCTCTCATTTTGGTGGTGTTTTAGTGGTTAACTAGCAGATGACCCGTACCTTGTACGGGGGTGTTATTTATTTATTTATTATTTTGTATTTACTTTTTATACATACATAAATATATATTTAAATAATTGAGGAAGAATGAAATAAGATAAGATGCATTATAACATTTTATTAACAATTGATACAAATCTTTTGGCATTTAAATTAAATTACGTAAACTAACTTATATAATAACATCAATAAGTTTAAATAAAATTCGGATTAATATATTATAATATTTAATAAGTTAATTAGAAAACCAAATTATTTCGGATATATATGTTATTGTTTTATGAAAAAGTAATATATAAGAAATCTATCTTCTTTTTTTAAGTGTAATCAGTATGCAATATTAGTGATACGTATGTTAAATATAACATATACTTTTTTTTATTGATATATTAATATGGTATAATAGTAAAAATACTATATTATTTTAATATATACGTATGTTAAAAATGTATTTAATATATTATTTTAATAGAATGATTATTTGTCTTGAATATAGTGGTAGAA
Source organism: Polygonum maritimum (assembly GCA_963924305.1). Taxonomy (NCBI): domain Eukaryota; kingdom Viridiplantae; phylum Streptophyta; class Magnoliopsida; order Caryophyllales; family Polygonaceae; genus Polygonum; species Polygonum maritimum. The sequence continues at coordinate 32,569,303 of OZ002728.1, forward strand.
TTTTCTACCATTGATGATTTAAAACAATACTATAACAAAATGACGAAAAATAATTTCAATTTAATACGATATTTAATTATATGGGTGGTAAAATATTATGATTATGATTTATAGATTGTGATGAAAAAAAATACGTTTTTAAATAAAAGGTTTATGATAGATCTATCTATGTATTAATTAAATGTGTATAATGGTAAGATAGAGATTTATATATTTGGATAGAATTATCAATTAAACAACACAAGTATCTATAACATTATGATAAAATCAAGATTAATAAGATAGATTTTTAAAAAGGGGGTGATGTGGCGCAATATGGTGGCGGAATTTGCTTCCGCTTTAGTATATAGTAATAGATTTCCCTTGTAAATATGTGTCTTTTGTTCCTTTCTTTGTTAGTTTTGTCCCTTTTTAGCTTAGTTCCCGGTTGTCTATGAGATTCGGAGACTATGCGAGTTTGCTGTGTTTTGTAGGTAAAATGGTACGTTTGAGGATGTCTTGGAGAAGTTTCTAAGGAGGAGCCAAGCTAAGAAGCAAAGGAGCGGAAGAGTCATGCAAAGATCGAAGAGGAACTCAAGGAAAACCAAGAAAAGAGAAGGATCGAGGCCCCGGATCGACAATCCCTCAAGTCGGGCCCGAGTTTGGTGCACCAGAGGCTCGGACCGACGTTGGCAACGTCGGGCCCGAGGTGTCCCCCGCATCGATCCAAGTCGGCAAAGTAGAGGATTGGGCTCCAAGGCACATTTTAGTGATCTTCCACTTTTGCCCTTCTTCTAATTTTGGAATTCCTTGGTCCCCAATCCAAGAGCGAGGATAATTAGAGGAGATTAGAGAGCATCTCACAAGAATCCCACACCTAATCACTCTCAAAGGCTCAAGGAAGACTTGGAGAGCAAAGAGAAGAAAGGAAGAGGAGAAGAGGAGAGGAAATCGGTGGAGCTAGGAGGACATTAGTGAGTTTGAACTTGTTTTGCTTTTGTTTAGTGGAATTGAGATTTGGATATTGTGAATCCCTTTGATTTGAATGCAATTTAGCTTTGGATTGAGTTTGATGATTGAGATTTGCTTGCTTTGCTATTTGATTGCTTTTTACTCTTACTTGATGGAGTAGATTCCATAGTCTTGGGCTATGGGGGAATCCCCTAGCTAGGATTGGGTGTGAACCCCCAATTCCATAGCCTTGAGTGCTTGATCTATGAATCCTCTCTACATTGAGCTTCAAGTCTCTTGTGAGAACAAGGGATCTAGGGCTTGTGGTTGGTAAGAGTAAGCGAAAGCAATCTCGAGCCCATCACTAGACCTAGCATCGAAGGAGGTGAAAACTCCCTAAGGTCGAAGTGTAGAGTGGAGGGATCGAAGGCAATAACCTCGATCTCATAAGGATCAACACTTATTGGCTGAATTGGGGTGGAATCACCCAAGTCTAGATAGGGGAAGAACCCAAAAACCCAAGACCGATCTACCAAATTTGCCTAGTTCGAGTTACCCAGTACATCTGGCCCGACGTTGTGTGTGTCTGTCCCGGCCAAAATCACCTCGATCCACCCTCGGACCGAAGTGACCTATGTCGGTCCGAGGTGATTCCTTTGATTTTCCTTGTTTTGCCTTTCTTTTACCTCTTTTTAGTCTTTTTGGTACTCTCAACGCACGAACTCCCGAGTGTTCGACACCCTACCTCTTTTACTACAATTGGGGTTCGGTTTATAAATTTAAATTTTGATATCATCCGATCCGGACGAGACCCCATCACTTCACATGTAGGGGACCAGGATACGTGGAAGCATCTCAGGAAACCCTAGGGAAGAATGCAACAGTGTATAGACTCCCGATCTGATGGTGGGGTTGAGGAGGAATGAAGGGCAAAGGGGTTAGAAAAAAGATGCGCTTCCCAACCACTATAAATACATTCAGTCGTATTCATCGTGATGTGACTTCTTACACACACTCTTGAGAGCGACAGCAATAACAACTCAAGAACACGAAGAACAAATCAAGAACTGAGTGTTTTGAGTGTGTAGATCGAAAGGAAGTCCGAGAACAAAAAGAGAACTATTTGTGACTAGGAACTTGTGTTTTCGAAGGACTGTGAGATATGCATGTGACTCTAGCGTCCTTACATTGTTTAGTGTTAGGTTATCACTTTAGGCTAAAAGGAGTGAGACTAGTGAACTTAGGGATGGACACCTTAGTTTAGAGAAGAGTGGAACTCGCCTTGTTAACTGTAAGGACTCACTCATAAATAAGATAAGGAAGCTATTCGAAAATCCTCCATAGTGGTAGAGGTTTACCCACAAGGAATAGTTGGTCTTAGTGGGGTTCCTCTATAAATCAATTGTGTCGTTCTTTGCTTATTTCTGTCTCCAATACTTGCAAAGTTTAATTTACGCTGCCTAAGGACGCTTCTCTAAGGACGTCCTTAGACTCTAGCCACTAACAACGATCCAATAATTGGTATTAGCGCTAGTGCTCCAAATTTGTAGTAGTTGCAAGTACAATGGTGGAGATGGAACCAATTGTAATGAGCCACACTAAACCTCCAAGGTTGACTGATAGTAGTTGCAAGTACAATGACGAACTAGTTCAGAAGACAAAACTACCAGTGCTGGCAAGCCATTAGGGACGTTGACTTCTAAAGTTATGGGGACTAGATGAGTTTAAGCTGATGGAACAAACGCCAAGGATATTTGCTACCTACAGAATGCTATGTGTGAGAGGGACACCACCCGTGTGAGCAACCTCAAGACTGCTAAAGAGCAGAGGGAAGCAATTGAGAAGTTTAATGTAGGGACTTCGGACATGAAAGAGGACTCTTAGATAATTGCTAAAAGAGAGTTCTTCTGTTTCTAGATGCTGCCAGATGAGTCCATTAATGACTATGCGTACCGTTATGAGCGACTATGTGGCAAGATGACCAACTTAGGGATTTCTAAGACTGAAATCACTCAATGAATGAAGATTCAAGTGTTGATAGATGGCCTTACTAGAGAATCGAATTGCGATCGCAAAACCTTCAAGGAAAATCCCGCAGACAAGGGACTTCCCATGAGTGAAATCTATGGGAAGCTGAAGCACTATGAATAAAGAAGAAGCCCCGAGTAAGAACAAGGGGAAGAAGAAGGTCAAGGACAGAGAATCTAAACATATCCTAAGTCTCCTAATATTTGACGAGGAGTTCCTTGAGCAGAACAGAGCTCAAGAGTTCTTGGAACTCTTCCGCTTCCAAGGCTGGGAGCACTTGTGCGCCAACTTTGCTGAAGTAGATCCTGAACAAGTCTAGTCCTTCTATAACAACCTCAAAATATCAACTGAAGGTGGAGTGTACATGGGGACGTATATTACTGAGGGTGAGAACCTAATGTTTTCTAACCGTCACGTCCGACAGAAGCTGGGACTACATAAGGCCAACCCTAAGGACCTCTGTAACTTACCATCGAAAGTTTTGGCCAGTCTAAGGACGAGGAAGAAGAACTCTTGGCCGGAATCTTCAACAGAAAGGTGCCATCCACACCAGATTGTAGGGCGCATGTCCTGTCCAAGGTATGGGCCATTGCTCACCACTTTATCGTGAGAATCGTAGTCCCCCGCCAAGAGAAGAAAGGCATAGTTTAGATTATCGATTGCATTCTTTTGGGCACCATCCTGAGCCGAAAACCCATAAACTTGGCCAAGATCATGATGGAGCACATGGCCAAGTGTACAAGGAAGGATCACTCTCTCCCTTACCCCGACCTGGTCAACGAACTGCTTATCAAGGAGGGAGTGTATGAAGTTAAGGAAAATGTGAAGTACGAGATGCATTGGGACGTCTGTGCTCTCAACAACATTCGGCATGATGAGGACCTTCCTTTTGAAATAAAGAAGAGGAAAGCAGAAGAGGCTGATGCTAGGGCCGCACAAGAGAAGACTGAAAGGGAAGCTGTTGAAGCTCAGGTAAATTTAAGTAGGGAAGAACGGCTAGCTTATTTGGATCAACTAGTTGGGGACGTTACTCCTACGGACGCCCCCTCTTCTTCAAGCAATCCTCAGCCTCACCCTACCCCTGCAAATCATGAGCAGCACTCGGTCAAAGTCCTTCTTGCCATGATGCTCGAGAATCAATGCTTGCTTATCAACCACATCAATGTCTTCACTGACCAGCATTGGTCCTTAGTTAATCACATGGCCTATATCTGACTCAGAGTGTTGCTCAATAGTCTCAGATTCTCGAAGCTCTTCAGAACGCCCTCACATGAGAGACTCTGGACTGATCACCTCCGTCCCTTCCATTTCCTTCTCATATCTTTTCATTGCGCTACATTATCAAACACTTCGATCATGTCATGTATCTCTCTTGTACACTCTAAATTTCATCAATGAAGTTCCTCTTGTGTGCATGCTTTGTGTCTACCCGTTCTTACCTCTAGTTATGATTTTATGCTAACCATCCTCTAACACTTGGTATCCTTTTCGATGATGCCAAAAGGGAGAAGTTTAGTTTTGCAAAGATGCGCTATGAAAAAGTTATATAGAATATGCAAGTGTTAAGGGGGAACTAAGCCAAAGGTTTTAAGGGCGCTTACCCAAAAGTCCAAATGTTGAAAACTTGTTCAAAATTGAAAAATACCAAGTCCTAAGGGACACTAGTAAGTTTTCATCCATGATCTAAGTCTTTCTTTGAGATTATTTTGCTAAGGGTTTATCTTTATATAAAAAAAAGGGGAAATCGTTGGGATGATGTTAAGGACGCTAGTACTTAGCATCGTATCAATAATAATCATCCCTCAAGTTTTGATAATGACAAACTCAACTTTGATCTAATATATTTGTCCAAGCTTTGACGTAAGAAAATACAGGGACGCTCTTATGCAAAAAGGACAACAAGTGAACAGCAGTCCCTAAGGTGTACGGACATTAAGACTTAGAAGAAAGAGCAAGAATGAATTTCTGTGAAGATGAGGACGCAATACCTATCGAGCAGGAACGCGTGCCTAAATTCAATTGCTCAAGGACATGTTGTCGACAATGATGACATCACTCGACAAGCCACAAGTTCGCTGAAGCTTCACATGTATGGGACCAGAACACGTGGAAGCTTCCCATGAAACCCTACGGATGAACGCAATAGTGTATGGACTCCCGATCTGATCGTGCGGCTAAGGACAAATGAAGGGCAAAAGAGTCAGAAGGTATACCCAACCAGTATAAATATATTTAATTGTATTCATAGTGACGTGACTTCTTACACACACTCTTGAGACCGACATCAAGAACAACTCAAGAACATGAAGAACAAATCAAGAATTGAGTGTTTTGAGTGTGTAGATCGAAAGGAAGTCCGAGAACGACAAGAAAATTGTTTGTGACTAAGAACTTGTGTCTCCGATGGACTGTGAGATACGTGAGTCTAGCATCCGTACATTGTGAGTGTTTGGTTATCAGTTTAGACTAAAAGGAATGACATTAGTAAACTTAGGGACGGACACATTAGTTCAGAGAAAAGTGGAACTCGCCTTGTAAATTGTAAGGACTCACTCATAAATAAGATAAGGAAGCTATTCGAAAATCCTCCTCGGTGGTCGAGGTTTACCCATAAGGACTAGTTGGTCTTAGTGGGGTTCCTCTATAAATCATTTGTGTCATTCTTTTCTTATTTCTGTCTTCAATACTTGCAAAGTTTAATTTTCGCTGCCTAAGGACGCCTCTCTAAGGATGTCCTTAGACTCTAGCTACTAACAACGATCAAACAGTGATGTATCTTCTTCAACTGCTTTACCTACTGACCTTAAGGATGCTTTGACAAAGGAGCCAGAATGTGTGTTAGACAGGAAGATGGTGAATCGTCAAGGAAAAGCAGCCACACAAGTGTTGGTCAAATGGACAAATCAGCCTGAACAAGAGGCCACTTGGGAGTTTTACTTCGATTTAATGAGGAAATTTCCAGATTTTACAGCCTAAAAGACCTTATGGTCAAGGGTTTTTGAAGAGAGGAAGCTTTGTTGCAGGGAAAAGTTTTTTAACAGAATTTGAGAAAGAGCATCTAAAGGTGGAGAGTGTGCCACGTGTTTTTTTTTTTGACTCGGTGAGAATTAGGAACCCTACTTACGTAGGGAAGCCTAGAGCATCCTTTCGGATGAGAGTTAAAAGCTCATGGTGGTTCCAAATTACTTCCCATGGGAGACTGTGGCCTAGATTCGCGATTTTATCGGCCACAGTATTACATTGTCTATCCACATGAGAAATTTTGACTATCTCAAATTCTTCAAGGGATACCATAATATCCGCAATAATTCTCTCTATTTTCCAAGGACAACTTTTATGTCCTTGCACGGTTTTGATCACTGTTAGATTGTCTCCTTCAATTTCTAATTTTCGTACCCTTCTATTTTTTGCCTCATCGATTCCATCACGTAAAGCCAAGGCTTCTGACACAAAAACTGACACATTCCCATATCGGCTCACTGTCCCACTTATTGGGCATTCATTAAAATCTCTAATTATCGATCCTCCTGACGAGTTCCCATTGTTCAGCCTAGATCCGTCAAAATTTAATTTCGCAAAATCATGCCTCGGTTTCTTCCATTTACTTTGTTTCCTTCTTCCTACCACTCTGTCCTTAGGACATTCATTAAGGTCTTTTTCTTCGTCCTCTTGCCATTTTTTAGCTTGTTCTCATTGTCTTAACTGAGTTCTAATATACAGGTTTAGGTCCTGAATCACTTCATTATTTGCTTGTTGGAATACAAGTTTATTTCTTTGATGCCAAATACTCCACCAAACAACTGCTAATTCTATCAACTCTTTCTTCCCAAGAATATTCCTCATATCCAAAAGGACATTTCTTGGGTTCTGAAGTGATGGGCTATAGTTTCGGAGAATATGTTCAGTATTTGCATTTATGCTTTTTGTGATCTTTAATGTGTGGGGGCATTTGATCATTAGATGGATCGAGTCCTCATGTAAACTATTGCACATTAGACAACCAAGAGGGACTACAACCTGTTTTTCACTCAAACTCTGCTTTGTTGGGAGTCCATTCATATCGATTTTCCATAGGAAATTCTTTACTTTCGGGTAGGTATCCAATTTCCATATCCAATTATTTCGGATTGGGATTCATCAAGCTTTCTTTAGTTATCAGGCTTAAGGCTGATGCCGTTGAAAACCACCCGTTCTTGCTTGGTGCCCATACAATTCGGTCTTCTATGTCGTTTCTCGGAATCAGGATTGCAATTATCTTATCTACTACATCTCTTGGGACAATCTGAAGCAATTCATTTTTTTCCCAATTTTTTTCGGGTGTAATGAAGTGTTCAACCTTTAGTTGCTCATTTTCCGCATATTTCTTATAGCAAAGTTTAGAAGCGGTTCTTGAAGAACCCAATTATCTATCCAGAAATTAATCGCTTTCCCATTGCCTAGTTGTCATTTGAGGCCTTCCTGAAGTGTGCCACGTGTTTTAATCTCGAGAGTTCTTAAAAATCTGTAAAGGTCTGTTTAAAAGTTTGTTGAGCTATAAATAATAAATCTTCTCTCTATAAACAATATGCTAAATTGTAAATCTCCTTCCTTCTCAATAAAATCTGTGGTTTCTTCTACAATAACTTGTTGATCGTGTTTCTCCATTTCTATCGATCATCAGGTATTTCAATCGAGTTGTTGTTTGTTGTGAACATTAGCTTGAGTGATTGCAAATCTATCCAAATAATACATCTTTTTTGTGTTGTACCAAACGAAATTTTCCTTAATTTAATTAATTAAAATATTTTATTTCCTTTTTTCTAAATGTTATTTGAATCTATTAAATATTAATATATTTAAATATTAATATACCACTTACTAATAATTGTTTGACTAATTAAAGTACCACTTACAAATATTAATTTAACTAATTAGTATTTTCTAAACAATAGATCTAACTATTTAAATTAATATCACACCTACTAATATTTAAGCTATGCGTTTTTTAAATTATTCTATCAAAATAATAATTTCTACGCTTAAAAATAATCTAAATATAAAACAAAATAACAAAAATTAAATCTAATTAATATATAATAAATATTTGTATTAATCAAACATATTTGATATATAATAAAAACAATTCAATTAATCTAATCTAAAACATACATACTGCAGCAAATTATTAGTAATAAAAATCTATTAATCTAATCTAAATCATATATAACACAATAATTGATTAATATTCTACTTATCTAATCTAATTCATATATAATAAGCAATTTATTAATATAAGCAATTCTAATTATGTAATTTGATTCGTATATAAGAAAAACAATTACATAATTATGAAAAAAATTATTTTAATATATTCAAATTTATTTCGGTAAACATATCTCGTGAAGACCAGATGCTAGAATATCTAGGGAGTCGTACGATGATCGAGTTGGCGGTCCTCTTCCTCAACCTCATCGTTGTCCTCAACGACCACCCATGAGTCGCCACTTCCGACCCCGCCCTCATGTACTCCGCCACCTCCAACACTGCCGGCGCTTCTAGCCCCCGCCTCCGCCACCGGACCACCTCTTCCGCCCCCACCCTTATTTCGTCTTCAATTCCACTACCATTGCCACCAGAGTCTCCAACCCCCGACTCCTCCGCCGTTGCGTAGCCTCCACCACCAACAGCGTCAGGGCTGTCCAATGGATTTTCGGGGCCCTGTTCAAAAAATTAATTATTGTTTAAAATTGGGTAGATTTTAAAAATTTTGGATGGAAAATTAAAATTTATAATGAATAGACTTATTCGACATATTGCTAGTTTGTGGTTGTTTGGGTAAAATAATTTAGTTTTGATTGATGATGAGTACAATTATAAGAAAAGAATGGAGTATAGGAGATATAACTGATAAAATGAAAATTAAAAATCTCTATAAATAAGAAATAGTCACATTAGAACTCATTGAGAAATCAAAATTAGACTATTAAGTAATTAATTAGACTATAATCTCAACAATCAACTAATAAATAATATTTTATAGTAATTATATGTTTACTCTTGATTTATAATCAAACAAAGAAAGTTTATATAATCTTATTACCATTGATAAGCTAATTAAATGAAATAAACCCTTTATTCACTACTTAGTAGAATAACAAAATAAAAGTTAAATCGGAATGTAAGAATTACGAAAAGAAAAAAATATAGGTAAGCTGTGAATAACAAATGAATGGGGTTTAGTTAGAAAAAAAAATCAATGGAAAATGAAATACGGAGTATACTAAAATAATACCAGTCCAAGCACCAAGCCCACAAGAGAATGAGAAATAAAGTACAAAAAATTGAGGGCCCCACTTAAAAGGCTGATTGAAGAAAAATAGCAAAACGCCACTGAAGATATTCGAACGGCCGGCTTGACCATTTGTTCTAATTAAGCAGCATTCTCTATATTACAAAATTTTTTTATTATATACTGTTTATAATTTTTGGGGGCCCTATTCGACCGGACTGTTTGCAGATGCTCATGGACGGGCCTGATCAGCGTCTCCAGCCGCCGACTCCTCCACCTTTACGCAGCCTCCTCCACCTTTACTCCTCCATCATCGGCGACTTTGGTTCAATTGGGAAGAGAAGACAACGTGTTGGCTTTTAATTAGGCTAATGTGTGTGCCTATGATAGGTGCACGCACTCCTCCACTAAGCGCACCAACATGTGCGTCTCGCAAAGGGTAATTTCTTTTTCCTAAGACGCATCAAATTGCACTCCTAACTTACACGCAACAATTAGTGTATAAATAACCAAAAAAATATTGTACAAATAGCAGCTTTGATACTATATATATTGTCCTTGTATCTTCCATACTCTTCGGGCCACTTCCTTTTTCATGTCTTCCTCTTCACAGAGTTGATCACATAGTGTTTGGGCCAAATCCTCGTGGTCTTGGGCTGATGACCGAATAGTTGGGTCCTAACACAAGCTATATATCGTCGTCATAATTCTCCGTAATGAAACAGATCGAAGGAAGACTGTACGTTGTTATCCTTGGCTCCATCAATACATATCGACTGTTTCTACAAATTAAGAGGTGAATCAAATGTTGTGAAAATAACAACCTTTAACCACTCATTCTCACGAAAGAATAAATTAAAATGCCGTAAAACTACAAGATTTCATTGGAAAGAATGCTGTAATTCACCTCTGGATCAATTCATATATGGAAGCTAGCCTAGCTCATACTATAGTTTATATGTGTAGCATTTTTTATAAGGTCTTGTTTTAGCATAAATTTTGGAATGTTGTTTCTATAAAGTTATAATGGAAAAGAAGGTTATTTGGGAACTAATCTCTCACAGTTGGAGCAAATCCAAATTCGATTCGGACAGAATTGATTTAAACTATAATTGGATATGATTTAGGAGTTGGGACAAGTGAAAAAAAAGTATGGGCGGGTAAAAGGGGATAGGATAAATAGGAAAGGTGAGAAATTATAGGAGATGGATGGGCCAAGAAAACAGAACAGAAGAAAGAAGCAGAGGAAGACTGACGAGAGGTTTCAGAGAAGGGAAAGAAAGCAAAGCAAAGCAAAGAAAGAAAGGGTAGTGTGTACGTAGAATGTGAATGTGGTGGTGAAGACAAGATCTTGGGCACTGCTGAAGCGTCATCAGCCCACTAATTTGCTGTGGATTTGGACTCTCTCGCCTGCTCAGGTTGCTCCATCTGTCGCCTCCTCATTGGCCCTACCCCTCCGCAGATAGAAAACGATAACTCCTTCCTTCCTGTTTTAATCACCCATTCAACAGTCGAAACTTGGAACGAGGACCCCATGGCTGTCCCCCCCTCCTCCTCCTCTATAGGCCTAATCAGTTCAATTTGATTCTTCCCTTTTCTTTTCTCTGCTCTCAGGACACGATCCGCCTTTCTCTCTCCCTTTTCCTTCAACTCCTTTTCTCCTACCCCTTTTGCAAGAAATTACTACATCCTCATAAAAAAATAAAACAAAGAAAATGGAAGAGGAGCAGCAACAGCAGCAGCATTACGCAGGAGGAAGTAGCACGAACACTCCTGGAGGCATGGGGGATCTGAGGCAGTTCTTCTCCCCAATTCCAACACACCACCAGCTGCCGCCGCCGCCGACCCTCTTCTCCCCCGCCGCCGCCGCCTTCCCCCACCACTACGACACCATGATGCTCGTCGCCGCCCACGCCCACGCCCACGCCCACGGCATCCACGACTTCCGCTCCGACACCTCCGCCGCCGCCGCCACCGCTGCCATGGCGCCGCCCACTTCCGGATTCGACATCTACAACGCCGCCGGAGCAGGAGCAGGAGCAGGATTCGGCGGAGACGGAGCAGCCACGGCGAGGTGGCCCAGGCAGGAGACGCTGACGCTGCTCGAGATCAGATCTCGTCTTGATCACAAGTTCAAGGAGGCTAATCACAAGGGTCCTTTGTGGGACGAGGTTGCCAGGTACGTCTCCATTATTTACTTAACTAAGCTACTACTAATCAAATCTAATTCCTTAATTAGTAGTAGTAATTCTGACTGTCAGCCCCTGCTATCTCTCTAGCTAGGGTTTGTTGGTTACACAATTACAAATGGGGGGAAGAATCACTGTATTAAAAATGTATATTCACAAAATGTTTTGTTGCTGTGTCCCGTCTCCCTCACTCTACACACATGGCTTGTCATCTTCCGTCCTTACACTTCAGATGCACCCGTGTGTCTCAGCTTTTTCTCCGCCTTTACTTCCCAATATTTGTTTTTTGCCATACCCAAAAAATTTTAGGCAATTATTAAATTCTTTAACCAATTCAAGTATAATCAATGCTCATAATTTATTTCTCGTTTTTTAATTAATGGTGCTACATTCGCACTTCCAAGTCCAGGGTTGCTTAACTCCTTCCTTAACTGCTGTATTTTCTGAATTTCAACTTTTTTCTTCTGCCTATACATATTTATATGACATGCCACTGACTTGAGCTGAATATATAGAACCCATCTTCAATTCCCTGCTAATTTCCACCCACTCAGATTTCTCCGTTATTTGATGGAATACTAATAGCAGCAAATAATGAGAACAAAAATACAGATGTATCTTCTTGGCGCCCTTGAGATTCCTAATTTACCATTGATTGGAATGGAATTTGAATGAGGTTGTTTCTAGTGCACTACCTTTTCTTTGTGGTGAAAAAGTCATCATCACTTTCAACACCTAGCTACCTTTTCTTTAACTTACCAAATGTTACATCTGCCTTGTTACAAGTGTTTTTGTTGAACTAACTTACTAGCTAGCTAGGGTTCCACATGGATTAATTAGCTAGCTAGTAATTACTTTATAGGTTAAACTAATAGCAACGTTTCATGTACACTAAATATATACATATGTGCAGGATAATGTCTGCAGAACATGGGTACGAAAGGAGTGGGAAGAAATGCAGGGAGAAGTTTGAGAACCTCTACAAATACTACAAGAAGACCAAAGAAGGCAAAGCAGGTCGGCAAGATGGCAAACACTACAGATTCTTCAGACAGCTTGAAGCCCTCTACGGAGAGCCAGCTCCCATCTCCAATCACACTCATCATCTCAACACCATGATTCATCACCACAACAGTGCTAATGCAACTGCTGCTGGTACCGCTCAATTTCATAGCAGGATCAACGTCCACCAGGAAGGTAACTTCCAAAGCATAAGCCTCTCAAACACCTCGACTGACTTGGACACATCATCGTCGGAGGGGAACGACATTGTGGGGTCCACGGAGATGAACGGGGATTCGTCGATGGACATGGTTGGGAGGAGCAGGAAGAGGAGGGTGAGCGGGAGCGGGAGCGGGAGGAGTTGGAAGGCCAAGATAAAGGACTTCATTGATATGCAAATGAGGAGGATAATGGAGAAGCAGGAGGCGTGGCTGGATAAGATGATGAGGAGCCTTGAGAGCAAGGAGAAGGAGAGGATGTCGAGGGAGGAGGAGTGGCGGAACAAGGAGGCGTTGAGGATCGAGAGGGAGCACAAGTTCTGGGCCAAGGAACGGGCCTGGATCGAGGCCCGTGATAAGGCCCTCATGGATGCCTTGCAGAGGATAACCGGAAAGGAAGTGGCCGGGAATGCCAATCTATCATCACAACATGCTCAAGAAGGAGGAGGAGGAGGAGGAGATAATGGCGATCATGTGAGTGACGATAGGTGGGGGGAACCAGAGATTATCAAGTTAGTTGAATTGAGGGCGAGCATTCAAGCGAGATTTGACGAATGTGGCGGTGGGCCGGAAGAGAAGGATCTTTGGGAGGAGATTTCGACAAGGATGGGGTGTTTGGGGCATCATAGAACTCCCAAGATGTGCAAGGACAAATGGGATTTCATTAGCAAGGAGTTGAGCAACAAGAGGAAGAGCCACCAAGAGCACCACCTTCAAACCACCAATCTGTTGTACACTTATGGCCATCAGGGAATGAATGAACAAGGAGGAATGGGGTTGGGCCCACCTCAGTTAGGCTTAAGTGGTGGTGGTGGTGGAGGAGGAGGAGTTAACCCCATCCCCATGAATGATAGCTGCTTGAGAATCTTGCTTGGAGATGGAGGCGAAACCAATTCTTGGGAGACCACCTATGGTGTTAAGCTCAGCAAAGGTGATCAAACCCATTAGTTAATCACTTGACTCAAGTCATTTTATTTTAATTTTCCTTTTTAATTAGTTGCTTCTGTTTTGTTAGTTAATCAGCTCATCTTCTGCAGTGTGTTTTTCCTTGATCCTCTCTAGCTATATATATATATATAGCTTCAGATTGAGATGGGCATTTGTATAAATATGGACCCATTGATGCTTAATTAATTAATTGAGTACTAGATAGGGCAGAGACGTGGTCTCTCAGCCCATGTTTCAACCTTGCTTAAATCAACAAATTATGAGCGGTTAGATAATTATCTTAAACTAATTACATAGTGTGAATTAGAAATAAGTTTAGTATCTATAGTTCTTCATATAAAGTCCACGGTCAAACTGTCACATAAGACTTCTTTATACGAAACAGCAAGGACAAGAAGCCATGTCGCTAGCTAGATTGAGACTACACATACATCTATTATCTGTACCAGATATTACATAGTTTACATTACAAAACATAAACTCCGGTACATGAGAGAGAGCGAAAAAAAAAATCTTAAAAAGTGATATGCATGTTAGCTAGAATTCTAAGGCCACCCACAATGGGGATTTTTATATTAAAAGATTATTACTTCTCTTCGTCATTGATATACTTTGTCTTAGAAAGTTTTTTTGTTTTTTTGTTTTTTTTTTCGATTGGCGAATCAGCTCACTGGTTCAACACTCATGGTAGTACCATGAGGCCAGGCGAGCCTTGGGTTCGAGACTTTAGGATGGCAATTTGCCCTTTTTCCATTAAAGTTGGTTAGTAACTAGTTCTCATTCATTATAAATGCTCTAGACGAGCCCAAATAATACTTGTAGTGACTCTAATACTTTCCTTATAAAACAAAGTACTTTTCATTTGTAAAAAGTATACTTTGTTACATTGAAATTCGTAAAAAGTAATTAGATATTAAATATTTCGAGATACAAAAAGTATACTTTTAGTTTGTTCAAAGAGTACTTTTTTATTCAAGTGTAGCAAGCCCTAAATAGTGTATTTGAAATAAGAATCCTTGTTTTGGACAACTAAAAGCTCAAAAGAGATGGGTTTTTATCCACAACGGATTCACGTGGCACACATCAACCTTCATTTTTTTGCTAGAAATAGCTTTGTATATAATTTTTGGTGTATAAAGACCTGCAGTTTGGAAGTCTATTTCAATATTAAAATGATCATTTCTTTTTAACATGTTATTTTTATTAATTTCTTTTTCTTTTTGCCTATCCATAGACACCCAATCTGTATATGTTTTAATTAAAATATTTTGTATATTTATATTTATACATATTTAATAAATAGCAAGTTGAAAATTATTTAAAATTAATCTTTGTATTTTTGGGTAATAAAAATAAATAATTTCAATACTACTCAAACTTTATAATTGATATAAATTACTCAAAAAAATGTAAATATTTCTATTAAATATTACATGATATTATTAAATGATAACTTAAATCAAACAGGGTAATTAGATAAAATAAAAATAATAGTAATAATAATATAGTAATTGTGAGTTTTAAAGAATGAAGTGGAGATGCGTGACGTTGTAGAGATAAAGTAAAAATAGGTTTTAAATGAGGTGGAAGATTATGAAAATTGATATGATAAGATTAAAATCCGTTTTCGGGTTCACGATTCGGGTGGTATAAGGAAAGCTAGGTGCACGTACAAATATATGCACTATCTAACCTAGAGCCTAGCTAGGCACTAAATATTTCCCCCACATGATGGGTCTATGTCATGAATAATTTTGATGAATTTACTGCACTACTGTGCAAATTAATTAAATCAGCTTGAAATCACTTATCATGTTTTGGAAAAAAAATGTCAAGAACACTATTGAATTTCATGTGTCATACTTTCATGTTAATTTGCACCAGGTTCCTTGTGATGTTAGACATATGAAAGATTTCATGCATTGTCACCAGCAGCTAAGACTCTGACTGACAAAAGCTTTCTCCATGTAAAAAATACATGGAAGCATTTCAACGGACACGTACATAAAGTATTATATAATACTCCATCCGTGGCCATAAGTTTATCCATAAAGCACAATTTCACACAAAATTAAGAAAATGTGTAAGAGGAGGTATTTGGTGGAGTGATATGAGTGATTGAAATGAATAAGATGAAGATGGATTATGATTAAAAAATGGGCTAAAATGGAGGTTGATAAATTTATATCTAAAAACATTAATCCAAAAATACCTTAAATGGGTGTTTTCTTAATGGAAAAAATCCAATAAGTATGAATATAAAAAAAATTTATTGAAATGGTGTTAATTTTTTTTTTTTTTTTTTTTGAGAAAGTTAATTTTTGGGTTTATGGGAGTTTATTTGTAATGTATTTGATGGAGATGATTGGATGGAGAGAGAATGGACGAAGAAAAGTAAGTAAAAAGTAGAATATATAAGGGTAAAAGTGTAAAAATATAGTGCTAAAAATGGAAAGAATTGAAAGATGAACAAACTTTCCGGGACGACTAAAACAGAAATATGGACAAATTCAAGGGGACGGAGGGAGTATATATATGGTGTGACATTGATGCTTATGGTTGGATATTTCAACTTATTCATAGCTTATATTTATAGGTTAATGTTATGGGTCAGAACAACTCCTCGTGGTAAGAAGTCACTTCATGTATTGGACTTATCCTCTTACCATGTAATAGATGGTCCATTTTTTTTTACATTTTTTTTATTTTTTCTTTTCTAAAAAATACCGTTAGAAAACTTAAGTACAGCATTTCAATTTTTATACAGTAAACGTTCAATTTTTATATGTTAAAAGTTCATTTTGTACATGCTATGATCGAGTTCAATTTTCAATATTGTATGAACTCATTTTTTATGTTCTATGAGTTCAATGTTTATATATTTCGAGTTCATTTTTTATATAATTCAAATTTCACCAAAGTAAAATTATTTCACAATTTCAAAAATATTTTTTCCTTCAAAATAACAATTATAAATACATAAATAAGAAAATTCAGTTCTTGTATACTCAAAGTTCAGTTTTAATAATAAAATCTTATTTTATATGTGCTATGAGTTGAATTTTTTATTTGTACGATTTCAATTTTTTCCCAGTAAGTTCAACTTTTATCTATTAAGAGTTCATTTTTATGTACCACAAGTTCAATTTTTATATTTTAATTTTATGCAAAATACAACAATAAAAAATGTAAGATTTTTTTTAAAACTTTAAAATTTTAATTTTGTTTTATAAAAAAAACCATTATATCCCTTAAATATGGCAGTTCAATTTTTATAAACTAAAAGTTCATTTTTAGTATGTTAAAAATTCAATTTTATAATTTGTACGGGTTCAATATTTTGTACATCAAGCTCACTTTTTATGTATTATTAGTTCATTTTTTATTTACTATAAGTCCAATTTTTATAGTATTTAGTTTGTTTAAAAAATAAAAATAAACCAAAAAAATAAAAATAAATATAAAAAGTTTAGTATTTTAATTTTTTTTTTAATCTAGACCATACATTCTATAATAATGGGGACAATCCAATGGATAAGATTAGTCTTCACCACAACGGATTGTCCTTACCACAAGGGCGCTCCTCACCAGAACCTATATGTATATATGTGGCCATTTTGGGGAAGTAGGCTGATTTGGTTACAATATTGGGGTGTATGGGTGACACTGTGAAAATTGTGACAGTCTAACCTTTTTTCCGGAAATACCCCCGCATAATGATGACAACTACGACAACTTGCCATTATGACATCACCAATAGTAAAACATGACGTCATATCACACCATACCACCCCTCCGACGTTGACCGACGTTAACCGATATTGAACGGCGTTGAGCGACCGTCATCAAACTTGTCACCACCAAATTGTCACCGTTTAAAAAAGTTTATCGTCGTGGAAAAAACATGTCACCGCGTACAAAACACATGTCATCGCTTAAGAAAATGTCAGAACAAATATAAAAACTTTTCATTTGCATGTACAAATAACTTGTTATCACGAACAAAAACTATATATTCACCACATACATAACCTTGTCACCACCCTAAATAGCTAGTACCACCTGTATTGCACTCAAACTTGTCATCACATAAAATTTGTCATCAAGTTTTATTAGTATACCTATGTAGGATTTGAACCCACATTATCAAACACTACTTAAGTACGTTGCTACATCATTTGAGCTAATATGCTAAAGTTAAAGTAATATATAAAAAAAATTGTGATCACTTAGCATATTTGGTAGTTGACAGCGGAAGTCTGGTGTCGACGATGTAAGAACGACGGAAGGGGGTTAACTCTAGATCTAGATCTATGGTTTTTTTAATCTAAATATGAGGTTTTTTCAGACCTAGATCTAGGGTTTTTTAGATCAGAGCTAGATTTTTTAAATCTATACATACCGTGATACTAATGTTGCTTACCTGTACACCACGACGCCGCCCGCCACACTCGAGTCTCCCGTCCTTTTCTTTGACTTCAGTGGCGGCGGCGGTGCCCTCAAATATCCGGTCACCAAGACCTCGTGACGACGTTCTCGTCGAGCAAGAGATTCTCCGATCTCATCGATAAGAGAAAGTGCACGGGCGAGGGGTTGTTAAAGAAAACGAAGGGAGGAGGGAGTCGGGAGAGGGAGAGATGTGAAGAGGGAGGGATGTTAGGAGAGAGAAAAGAGGGAGAGATGAGAAGAGGGATAGATGTTAGGAGAATGAAGAGAAAACTGGCATGGGGTTTGGGTTTTTATATAAAACGGGGAGAGTAGCTAGTGCAGAATATTTAAATGGTAACTAGTTGCTACATTATTACCCAAAAAAGCTAACCCTATCCACCCATTCCTATTATTTTATATATACATATGAATTTAGGTTCTATTGATACAATAGTTTGCAATGATAATAGTGGACAATTATGGACCATTAGATCTAAACATAGCATATGGTCTAGATTTAATCTTAAAATTATCAAAAGAGAAGATTTAGAAAATTCCGTAATTATAGGAAACTGAAAAATACATGTATGCATGATTATACTATGTCATATGCATTATATATTATGACATATCATATGCATGATATTTTACTTATTGTATATTCATATGTGCTTAAGATAACTACACATATGCATTGAATCAACTACTTGTATAATTATAATATGCTTATTCCTATTTTTTTATTGATTGTATTATAAATTTTAAAAACAATAAATACCTACTTAATTCATGTATACAACCAATAAAACATCAGACATATAACAATTATAATCATGCATATAACGTATTAAAATCTTACATATAATATGTTATACAATATAGTCATGCTTATGAATAACGTAATTTTACGCCCTATAATTTCGGAATTTTGTAATATTTTCTTTTTATTCTACAATTTTAAGATTAAATCTGGCCCATTTATTTTTTATACATCCAACGCTTTATATTTATTCACAATGTATCATTATAATAGTTATTTGGGTAAAAAGCAGAAAACCACCATTTAAATCTTCAATTTTGCACAAAACCACCATTTAAATCTTCAATTTTGCACAAAACCACCATTTAAATCTGTATTTATAGTAAATCACCCGTTAAATTTAAAATTGTGCAAGAAACGACCCGTTTGATCACAATTTGCAAGAAACCACCCGTTACATACAAGTTTTCTCAAGACCACCTGCTAAATTGAAAATTATAAATATTTTACAAATGAGTAGATAAACTAAAGGTTGACTATATCTTTTTATTCTAAATTTTATTATGCTAATTCAAAATAAAAATCAATTATGTTGTGGATAAATTTTGGACAAAATTATATAAGTTTACATGAAGAATTTTTGTATCATATACTCTTTAAATGATTTTAATTTTTTATCTTTAGCCATTCCTAATTAGAATATACACATATTCACATTATAACTTATTTTACATGTTTTGGTTTAACATCTATAAATTAGAATGATAACAACAAGAATAATAAACATTAAGGATAAATACATTAAAATACCTTTTCAAACAACTCACTGTAATAATTATTTGAAATTTTAAATATAATGGGTGGTGTTGAGTAAACTTATAATGGGTGGTTTCTTATAAAATTTGGTTTAACGGGTACTTTGTTGCACAATTTTATTTTTAATGGGTGGTTTGCTGCAAATATTGATTTAAAGGATGGTTTTGTGCAAAATTGAAGGTTCAAAGGGTGGTTTTTTGCATTTTTAGAATTTTATTAGATCCAACATGAATTTAAAGATTTTTTTTGGTCGGATCATGAATTTAAAGATGATAGTAAACAGTTGATTGATGCGATGCCATATGCTTGTCGTTTAGCATTC
Organism: Polygonum maritimum; assembly: GCA_963924305.1. NCBI lineage: Eukaryota > Viridiplantae > Streptophyta > Magnoliopsida > Caryophyllales > Polygonaceae > Polygonum > Polygonum maritimum. The sequence continues at coordinate 32,589,212 of OZ002728.1, forward strand.
TTTCTTTTTTTTTTTATTGTGGAGCTACTAGCTCGAACAAACCAAAATTAGGCCACCTTTAAGTTACAAGGATAACCTAAATCATCGTGACGGATGATCTTTAATAATTCAAACAGCGCGGGTTGTTGACTCAACAAACACCACGACTGTGTTACAGACAAATGAGAAGACAGAAGGGACGAAGCATGAATGGGCAAGGCAGCATTGAAGCTCTGAAGATTGACGTGTCTTCTTGCCAGGAAATCAGCAGCAGTGTTTGATTCCCTGAAACAATGATAAAAAATAACAGAGGGGATAGACGAAATCAAATTTCTTATGTCTTCAATAATAGAGTGAATTTCCCAAGGAACTTTCCATAGACGTTTCAAAGAATTAATAACAATAAGATTGTCACCTTCTATTATAAGATTGTGAATGTGAGAAAGGTCTATTTTTGTGATAGCATGAAGTAAGGATGAAGCTTCAGCTTGTACAATAGTCATAGAGGGAAGTTGCTGGCGTCCCGCAGAAAGGACATTTCCAGAATGATCTCTAACGATGAATCCGGCATGGGTTGTTCCTATTTTTAGTCTAGAAGCATCGAAATTTAGTTTGTGCCACTGCAAAGGGGGTTTTTCCAGGATGTGTGATTTTTCCTTTTTGGTTTATTAGAGGTCTTATGAGATTTCAAACAGCAGCCTTCCCAAGCAAGGGCGCCTGTGAAAGCTAAGTTAGATGGAAGGTTTTTAGGGTTAATTCTAGTTGGATCAAAAATTTTAGCATTCCTATGTGCCCACACAAACCACCAGAGGAAAGCTAGTGACGTGGCATGATGATTATTGGCAATTGTTTCTTTGAATGGAGTATATGGACAGAGATTAAATGGTACACCGGACACACTGCAAAATGGGCATGTGTGCATCCTTCCACGAGTGGCATTATAAAGTTTATGTCTGACTTTTACAAAATGTCTATATTGTGCTTTTAAATTTATATATATTGTCACTAGTATAATCTGTTTATCTTGTACGAGATTTGAATAAAATTCTAATTTAAATTTTTTTAACTATAAATAGGATATTGACCAAATGATAATCAAAATTTAATTATATAAAACTAATAGACTAATAGTGCTATAAAATACAGAATTAGGATTTTTTTGTAAAATTATGATTACATTCATTTATACAGTCATTTTTTCAAATGAAGATTACGATCATAAGGAAAAGACTAACTAAGATATTAATCAAGAAATGAAAGATTTTGACTATTTGATATGAATTAAAGAGATAATCTATATACAATCAAATCTTAATTATATAAAAAGACTAATTAACATATTACTTAAGAAATGAAATTGTGTTGACTATTTGATAAGAATATCTATTGACCATATACAATTATCAAAGTATTTTATATTAATTAATATTTTAATTATTCTCTTATAGATTATAAAAAAATATTCTATAAACAATCTCCATATTTTCCTTTTTGGTAGAAAAAAATATCATCTACTTTAATATATGCTTTATCTTAATAAATGGATATGCTACAACTTAATATAATCTTATGTAGAGAAATATATATATATATATGTATATATATGACATGGATAAATTGATAGAATGTGGCTTAATATAAATTTAAACAATATTTGACATGGAGCAACGATAGACCAACACGTGTCAAAATCCTAGTGGGGGAAATGTACGGACGACATGTGAAAAAATCCAACGTTGCACAATATGATCGCTCTAAACCTTATGTCTTTTATATATACATAGATTAATAGATTAATTACTTTAAATATATATTCACTTTTCGCCCACATTAATAATCATTTAATACAATAAACTAAAAGTATAGAAAAATTAAAGGGCACATTTAATACAAATACATAATTGTTTTTAATAATTATCACTTTATGTTACACTTATTTAAGTAATTTCACACACATATATTTTATTGTAAGTGGTGATAAGCTATGATATTGATTTTTTGAATTACTAAAATCTCATGTATATGGTAAATATCTTGTCTCTACTTTTTTTTTTCGATCAAGATATCTTGTCTCTACTTTCCCATTGCCAAAATGGTAAAATCTCGTTTATACATTGTCAAGATCTTATCTTTACAAACTTAACTATACTGAATCTAAATCCAATTAGTAAAGAGGGAAGGGGGTGGTGGAGCCTCTTTTTATACATTTTGGAAGTAATTAGACCCCTCTAAAAAAAAGTAACTATCTAATCCGTATAAATACCCTTATTTTCCTTCATTTTCTCTCTCCCTCTCAATTTCATATCTGAAAAAAAAATCTACAAATCCTGCACGTTCTCAAGTGCGCCTAGTGTGGGAACCAAATCAGATCCAAATTCTTGCAGGTGATCTGCGACGAGCACAGAGTCGATCGCTCCGGCCGGTTCAGCGGAGACGGATTGTCCGACATCTGATAGAGCATATAGGTTGTAGTATTTAGGACATGTTTTGATTAGTTTTTCATGCATTTTTAGGTAGATTTTCCCTTATTTTGTAGTTTAGCTCTAGTGTTGGAAATCTCGGAATCTACACTCGTTTGGTTGATATTTGCAGATATGAGTGATCGAGTGCCGGATCATGGTGATGGTGGACTTGGAAGTGAGCTTGAAGGTGCCAAAGGAGTGTGCATGGATGGAGGCTAAAGAGGAAATCAAGTGCCCAAAGTGATTGAGAGTTTCGTCGGTACAGCTCCAGAAACGCGGGCAGGACAGAGAAAGCGCGCCCGCGTTTCAGCGTTCCAGGCCGCGCTTCGACACCTGAGCATCTGGCGTGAAAATTCAGGCAGGCAAGCCAAAGCGCGCCCGCGTTTCAGGGTCTAGCCCGCGTTTCTCCCCGCGTCAGCAAAGAGTGATATATTCGTATGGGCTTGGGCTTTTGGGTTGAAACTTGTTTTGGATAATATTTTTAGAAACCTCTTAGATATATTTTTGGATATTAGTTTCTAGGTTTATTATTCTCATAACTCTTGTCTTTGAGGGTTGTTGTGGAAACATGAGAAGAATAAGAATCCTTTGGAAGAATTGTAAGCTTTTCAATGTCTTTGAACAACTAAACCTCTTTTGCTTAACTAGTTAATTGAAGTTGTGAATTAAGAATTATTATGAGATTTGATTGTTCTTAATTTCCCTTGACTAGATTGTTTTCTCTATGCTTGATTGAATAAGTTTGATTTAGGGTTTTGTTAGACTGGCCATCTAATTGAATCTCTAGGTTGAATTACAACTAGATCTTTCTAATTACCGGTTGGAGTTAATTAGATCATAAGTAGAACCTTTAATCAATCTAGGACTGGTAGGACTAGTTGATTAGAGAAGAGAATTCAATCGCATGTTATTTGGATGTCTGGTTGCTCTGAATGCATGTTTCTATTGATGCATGAATCTTAATGTTGTTGTCGAATTGAATCTAGGAGGTCTCTTAGGTTGTTTGATAATTAGGGTTGTTAGTACCGGTCGGACTAATAACTAGAATTGAAGTAGGATTAATAATTCCATGAAGTTGGGTTATTAGCATTCCGCAATAGATTAGTCAAGGTAAAAAGAGAATTTTGATAATCAATGATCAATAATCGAATTCGCAATGGATATTAACTGGTTAAGCAGACTTCTCTCGTATTTGATAAATCATCTTTAGTTTTGCATGTTCAATTTATTAGTTGATAGGATAACACTCAAAAACCCCCATTTTACATTCATCTGAGTATTCAAATTCAATACACAAAAACACAAGTCACTGTGGGATCGACCCTTACTTCCCTACTACGTTAGTTGGATTGTTAGGTTTACTTTGATAGGTATTGAAGGCGACTAAAATACCACTATCAACATCCAATTGGAGCGGATCAATGTCTACTGACTTTCGTTCCCAGGCTACTACCATCGTCGTCGATCCGCCGGCCTTTCAGCCATGAGAGCGACCACAATTTGGGAGCCATGGTCAGCGATTTCCTAGAGAATGGGAGCGGTGGCACGGATTCTTGGTGTAGTAGCGATAGTGAGTCCGGATTTTCTGATCTAATTTACCTCGCCGACATGATTTCGGTAATCCCCTTTCTCTCTCTGTAACAGTTTATTCCTGATTTTGATTGATTTGGATTTTAGGTTGATAGGCGACTTGGAGAATTATTGAGTTCTAAATTGGAGAATTATTCTGAATCCTAACAAAGGAGTGCGAGAGGTCTCTCGATCGTGGCCGTTGTTTGTTTGCAAATCAATGATCTCCGCCGTCCGATCGTTTCCCCTCTCTCTCGCTTGATGCTCTACACTACATTCCCTACCTCTAATTCGCCCTATGCTGTTGGAATTTAGGGCGTTTGGTCCCCGATCTGCCAAGTTTTTCGGTGAGTTTCGGTATCCGGCGTGATCGGTGTCGTTCTCGTTTGTTTGTTGTTGAATTTTGATTCATTGCACTCGAAACGAGTACGGAATCGCTCCTTGATGACAATTGATTGAAAATGTCGACTGTTTCTTCCTGTTTTCTTGTTTTGCAAGTCTCGGATTTTTGCCTGGATTAATCATCGGTATTCGAAATTGATGAGAGGAATTCCAAGATCAGTCATTTTGAGTTCTCTAATTTTGCCATGATGCTTACCACTGATCTGATGAACGTGTCATTATTTAGTTATTACTTAATGCATAATTGTTTGCTCATAGTAAAAAGGCTGAGAAAATAATGCAAGTCATGGGGCCTGTTTTATTATTTGAGGTTGATAGGTTCAGAACAATGTCAAGAATCTGATGCTAATAGAAGGTGCAAGAATCGTTTATGTTATTAGAAGCCTTGGTTTGGTGTTTGTACGTGGTCATGTAGCTAGAAGTGTAGAAGTTTAGAAGTGTGTATGTTTCAACTGGTGGCTTCACTTCTACACGTATGCAACTATTGGCATGCGTTTTCTTTTTGTAACAATTATTGAGTTTTGTGCATGGGTTTCGTCGATGACAGGTTTTTGTGTTTATTGGTTTTGTCGATGATAGGTTCTATGTTCATAGGTTTTATCGATGACAGGTTCTGTGTTCATGGGTTTTATTAATGACAGGTTCTGTTTTTTGTTTACGGGTTGTAGTTAATCTGTTCATATATTTCTTTTAATTATGGCCTATTAGCTCAAATGGTAGAGCAATGTGCTTAACACACAATAATGTGGGTTCAAATCCCACATAGGCATATTAATAAATTCTGATGACAAGTTGCATACGTGATGACAAGTTAGGATAATGATAAGTTTTGTATGTGATGATAGATTTTTTTGTATGTGACGACAGGTTGCGTGATGACAATTTTTTGTACGCAACGACACGTTTTTGTAAGTGACAACAAGTTTTTTGTATGTTATGACAAGTTTTTTGTGCGCTATGACAAGTTTTTTTATAAGCGATGACTGTGAGACCTCGGGTCTTGGGTCGATCCCGCTTTCAAATTCCGCTAAATCTATTCTCGTTCTTCGAATAAGTTCTAGAGTAAGTTTCGGGTCGAAACTTTTCTCAAGGGGGGTAGTATGTAATATTCGGTTCCTTTTCGGTCTCGTTTTCCTGATCATCAAGTTACCTCGGGTAATCGAGCGGATTATAAAAAAATCTTCCTCGGTAAATAATTTTAATACATATATAACAAATTTGGTTTCTAGAATCTGTTAAAATCTTATCCGGTGGGATTTGTTTTTCTAGCTAGTTAATTAATTAATTTTCGGTCAAGTAATTGATAGGTCAACCGATTTTATATATATCCTTTCTCTCCATCTTTTCACAATTGGGGGTTGTTCTGCCGTATGTACCGACACCATCTTCATCCTCGATCAAGCCATCCTCGTTTGTTCTAACATCCGGTAAGTTTCCTCCATCCGTATCCTTTCCTTGGTTGTCGTCCAATGCGCATCTTCGTCGGGTAGGGGTGGGTTCCGGTTGTGGTTGTAAACACCGTGAGCGAAGTGGTCCGAGTCGAGTCGCGGGTCGCCGGTTGGCACCGGATCTGGCGTCGAGGGGCAAGCGGGGTAAGGCGGTGGTTTTGTGGGTGTTGTGTTTGGGCTGAGAATAGATCGGGAGTGGTCGGGGTGTCGTCGGCGTTTCGCGTCGTCGTCGGGAGTCGGGGCGGTCTGGTGAGTGCCTCGTTATAGTTGGTGCAGTCAAATCCTTTCTTTCTTTCTTTCACCTAGTCGGGTCCGATCGACGTTGTTCGGGGGCTACTCATCACGAATGAGCAGTACGCTTGATTTCTAAATAGGGTGTTCGATGGGGAGTGGTGTACGTTGGGCTGGGGACTTCCGTTGAGGTTATCATAAGCTTGAGTTTGGCAGTGAATCTTAGGAGAAGGAGGGATATTGTTGATTTAAATTGGTGATTTTGTATACGTATTACGTAATTATTGGTTAGAGAAACAGTAAAGGCTTTAGTTTTGTTTATATAAAGTTCTAGTTTGTTGGCTAATTAGTGAAGGTGATGGAAGGAGTTAGAAACGAGAGAATTGGGGGAAAGTAAGTGACGATGATGATGTGGCAGGAAGTGGTGGGGCCAGAGTTAGTAAAATGGGTGAATTGAAAAGTTGGTTGAGATTAGGCTTGGTGGGGGTCTAGTGGAGAAAGAATATATTAGTTAGTTAAGTTAAGCTATAGCTAGTGTATCGTTGTGGCAAGGGTCAGGTCGGATTCCGGGTTTTGCGTCGGATTCGGGTTTTTATTATATAAGTGTTAATTTCCGTTATCAATTCTTCTTCAGGAACCTTGTAGTTCGGTCCCGTCGATTCCTTTGGAGTGTCATAGATATTCTGCTTTTGAGCTAAGTCGATTTTCGACTTGCTCGGTTCTATTCTAGATTGTTAGGTTTTGCATTGTGACTGTAGGATTGGTTTTGGGAATTAGTCCCGATCGTTTCTTTTAAAACGCTTTTTCATGATTGTGATGCTATGAGTAAATATGTTTTATGAATGGTTGCTTGATTCGATTATGTGAAAATGAGCAGTTCGCGACTGCCAGTGAAAATGAGTCGTCTAGCTAACGGCCAGTGAAAATGAGCGGTCTATGACTGCCAGTTGAAAATGAGCAGCGGAGACTGCTAGTTGAAAATGAGCAACAGATGTTGCCAGTTTGTGTGCAAGTTGATGTGTTGTGGGTTTGCTATGAATGCTGTGATGGTTTGCTTAACTTCATTTGGTCACGTGTCTGAGTGTACGGTTATAGGTTATGTGAAACTGTTTGACTAACTGGACCTAGGTTTGGACTTAGGTTTATGTGTGTGATTATGGACTTTTGTTTGCTGACCTTAGAATAAAATCGTTTTGAAACGTCCTATGGTTGCCGTGCTTAGTCTAACTTGATAGAGTAGCAGCTGACCCTTCGGGGAACTATTTTTCACTCCAAGTATTCAGGTAGTCCGTGAAGGAGACTTGGCAGGTTGGTGGTGTGAAGCAGCGATGCGTGTCATAGTTTGGTGTGGGATCTAGGAAGTATTGTTGTTTGCTAAACTTCACGTTAATGTTTGAATTATTATGTATAGCCTTATATCGAAAGTTGTTAGTTGACGTGCATGGGGTTTGGGAGAGTTCGTATTTGTTCGTCTTGTATAGGGTGGAATCATGAATTGTTTTGTAAAAGTTTTATTTTGTAATACAAGTTGGATGTTTTCAATGTTTTCTCGCCGTGCCCGCGTTGCAAGATCCGAATGTTCAGTTGTCGAACCAGCTTGGTAGCGCATCGTGAGGTCTACTACCGAGTAACGCCTTGTTAGGAAGACGGGGTGTTACAATGACAAGTTTTTCTACGCAATGACAAGTTTTCGTAAGGGATGACAAGTTTTCTACGCAATGACAAGTTTTTCATAAGAGATGACAAGTTTTCTACGCAATGACAAGTTTTTCTAAGCGAAACAAGTTTTTATGCATGGTGACAAGTTGTTTTCAATCTTCCGATGACAGGATTTTTGGATGACAGGATTTCAGGTGGCACGCGTGTAATTTTTTTTTTTTTGACTAGGGATATTTTCGGAAAAACGACTAGTTAGCACATAAATTTTTAAGACCGCCTACCCGCTCCACAAATCTCTCCAAATTGCCTACTTACCAAATTTTCTCATTAGTAAATCACTTGACTAAAATCAAATCTACTAAAAAATAAATTAAAAAATCACAAAATGTTTTATTGACTACTTCTCATGTATTTATGTGGTTTTATCCGAAAAATAGTTAGTGCTAGTTATGATCTTTCAAAGTTTTTAAATTGACATTTTTTATGCATAGAATATGTATCACATGCAAAGCTTTACTTCCAATAAAAAAGGCACAAAAGTGTTAGTTAACATCATTCAAAATTCGATACATTGACATTTTTATGCATAAAATACATATCAAATCGTAGATCACGTAATATTGGGTTGATTAATGTTAGTTTTGACAAAAAAAATAATAATCATACTTCTATGAAGTTATTAGTTATTTGAAATGTGATTTCAAAATTAGAAATCAAAACATGAGGAATTTGTTAGCACAAATTTGTTAAGATACTTGATAAAAAAAATATCTCATCCTAAAATTCATTGATTTAGGATACCATTTGTTAAGATACATGCCAAACATAAAAGATCTCATCTTTTAATTAATTGGTTTAGCGATAAATGATTCGGAAATATAAGATTTGGTTTAACAATATTTACCTTGGTAAATTGGCTTGATTTCTATGTAAATTATCAAAAAAATGGATTTGAAAAAATTGATGATATATCCCAAAAATGTCATAATTGACAGTTCCTCATGTGGCACTATTTTGGATAGAAGTGAGATGGATCTGGCTTCCTGTCATGTGATTTGAGGCGCCACTATCAATGATCCACGGGCGTCCTCTCACTTCCACCTGTTAAAAAGAGTTAGTTTTTGACGACCCAGGCAAGGTGTTCCTTACCTAGTTCGTTACAATAAAAGAACTCTAGTTCTGGCATGTAATCATTTAGATTAACATCATTGGACGTAGCATGCTTTCTAAATGAAGTTCTAGATCGTCTCATCACGCCTAGCATTTTCCTTAGGAACGGACTCATTATTTTCATTTTTAGTCCTGGCATCTTTTCCCTTATCAAGGTCTTCCTTCATTTTAAAGCAATCATACTTGTAATGACTACCTTGTCCACAGTACCAACACGTCCTATAGTAATCACCAAGGTAATATTTTTTGTTGGGACGTTGAATTCTATTTTCTTTCATCTTCTTTGGATTGCAAACCTTTGAACCTTCCCCCTTAGCTATTTTCTTATAGATCTTGTGGCTAGTAGAGTTAGTATAGTAGTCCTTTTGCCCTTTTTCTCCACTTTCAAGGACTCTACTACGTTCAAGAAGGTTCTTAGTTTTCTCCCTTTCAAGCTCTAACTCAGAGGTTTTGCTAGCTTCAAAATCACTAGGAAGAGAGTTTTTTGAGTCCGACTCATATCCTAGTCCTCTTTTGGCGGGGACAAAAACTACAGGTTTTACAGATTCAGTTATATGACTCTTTCCTAAAACTTTAACCTCATCCCTAAGATTGGCGTTCTCAAGTTTGAGACACATGACTTCAGTTTTTAGGGACTTTGTTTCTTCAATTGAGGACTCTAGTTGAAAAGTCATAGTACTATAGTTCTCACATTCAACTACGATGTTTTCAGCCTCAAGTTCATCAAGCTTTTGTTTCATTGAATAACTTTCTTGCATGATTTGAGCAATAAGTTTAATCAGCTTTGGTTTTCAACATTTATCCAAAGAATTTATCATAGAATCATGGGTTACCTCTTGTTCAATTTCAAAGGCGTTCTTCTGAACAACTGGAGCGTCTTCCATAGCCATATAAGCATGATGTTCAATTGACTCTTCATCCTCTGAATCAATGTCGTCCCAGGCACTTGTCAAAGAAGCAGCCTCAAAGGCACTTAGTAAAGCCTTTCTCTTCATATCTTTGGAGGACAATCCCAAGGTACAATTCTTAGCAAAATGACCCTTTTTGTTGCATTTGTAACAAGTGAGTTCTTTCATTTCAGCCTTAGTGTACTTTGGACTCTCTTTCTTGTAAGGCATTTTTGACCTTGATGAGGCTTTGTTCCTTTTAGCCCAGAAACGGAGAGAGTTGTGCAAGAGAGCAAGTTCTTCTTCTTCATCAAGTTGCTCCTTCGACTTTCCTTAATTTTCTATCAACGCCTGAAGACGCAAGTTCTCATGATGATCCTTTGTCTTGGCATCCATCATTAAAGCTAGTTCGTTTTGCCGACGAAGATACTTAGCATACTCTGGCGTCCTTGATGTCGTTGACAAAGCTAGATCCGTTTGAGGATTCCTTCCTAGCTCAGCCATGTCTGCATTCCTTCTTACTTCATACTGCCTTAGCTTCCCATAGATCTCTTCCATTACAAGACTCTTGTTTGCCTGATTCTCTTTAAAGGTAGTCCTATCAAAGTTCCACACTCTTGTTAATCCATCGATTAACACTTGGAATTTGTTCCTCATTGAAATTTCAGCCTCAGGGATTCCCAAATTTTTCAACTTGGTAATAAGAGCTTCAAAGCGGAAGGAATAGTCCTTGACTGTTTCATTTGGCAACATTTTGAAAGCATAGAAGTCCCTCTTAACCTCAAGTTGGACGTCTTCTTTCATTTCTGGCGTTCTACGTGGTACTTTTCAAGCGCTTCCCTCTGTAGTTTAGCCGTAGCCAAGTTGCTTACTCTAGTGGCATCCCTTTCGCAGAGAGCCGTCTGTAAGAAGCATATTGCTTTAGCATTTGTCTCCATTAGCTTGAACTCATCGGGACCCCATTCTTCTTCCTTGCCTTCCTTGGCGGTAGGAACTTTGAGATCACCGTTCTTAATTACTCTCCAGCACTGATAATTCTGACTCCTTACAAAGTTCTCAAACCTTGTTTTCCAGCGATTGAAGTTGCCGTCCGTCAGGCCGCGTGGAGGCTTCACGCTACTGATTCCAATAGGTTCCATGTCCATTGTCACCTGCAACTCAACAAAAATCTAGAGTGCCTGCTCTGATACCAATTGTTGGACTGTTAGTGTTAAAGGGGACGTCCTTTATTCTAGTAAAGGCATCCTTGAGTGAGGCGTCCTTACTAAATTTAGGCTTCTTGGGCTGGCTCAGTGTGGCGCTCGATGAGGAGTTGTGGCACGGTGTGGAGCTCGACGTGGGCTGGCGCCTTTGTGTAGATTTTTGTGGACTTAATTAGCGTAATGCAACACTTGATCGATGTCCATACCCCTAGGAAAGTGCTACATACTCACAATAGATTTTAGCTCAGAATTAAGCCTATGAATGAATTTGGAAATGACATACCCGTCGGGAAATTGAACCCCGGAGCGAAAGATGAGTGTGCATAGCTCGTTGTAGTACTCGTCGGGAGTATGACCACCTTGTCAGAGCTGCTCAAGTTTAAAATGGACCCTCTCGGCGTAATTTTGTGGGACAAAGCGTTCTTCAAGTGTGCAGTTAAGTCCACACCATGTTTGGATCAATTGGAGCCCATCATGGCACCGAGCCTTCTTGTATTGTAACCACCAATGGTATACAAAGTCGGTGAAGTGGACAGTGGCGAATACAACCCTTCTCTTGTCCGTGTAGCCATATTTATCAAAGACGGTCTCAACTTTGGCTATCCAATCGAGACATGCATCGACAATGGTGGTTCCGCAGAAGGTTTGGATTTGGAGCTTAATCCCTTCATGGTGCTCCCTCCCTTGCTGGCGCTCATCATTGTAGGTGGGCGGAGGATTCCATGCAACTTGGGGAGATGCTCGAAAAGGAGCTTGCATTGGAGGCATCCCTTGGGCACCCATGCAACGTGGGAAAAGATGGGCCGTGCCCGTTGGCGTTTGGCGTCGGCGCGGGTGTGTAGTCATACCGCTCATTGCCTACATTGTTGGTGTTCGTATACAAGGGAATATTATTTGAAAAAGTAGAGTATGGAGGGAAAAATTCAGACCTTACCCCGGTGGAGTTCACAAATGGTGTAGTGAAGCATGGCTCCGAAAAGTGCCTTTGTGACACTAAAGGAACATTGGATATATAGCCTACCTCCTAGTGGATAACCCGAAAGGTAGAGACTAATGGCTCAAGATGTGAGCTCACATGTGACAAAGAGTCCTTAACACATCCTTGTGGTACCATAATATGATTGATTGTTAACCGTACATTAGTTAGAAGACCATTCCTACAAAGTTTCCAAACAAAATTCCTTTGTTTGGGTGGAATATTCATTTTCCAGATCCATTCAAGATCCAAAACAGGGGTTCTATTTCTTTCCTTTCATTGTTGCATTAGTCGAAAACCAGCCATTCCTGCTAGGTCTCCGGTACATTCGGTCAAGAATGGCATTTAGTGGTAGGATTGTTCTCGTTATGGAGTTTACATCTTCTATGTTTAAGACTTGTTCAACCTTTTGGATGTTCCATATTCTATCTAAGTAGAGATAATCATGGACAATTTCATTCCAATTTATCTGAAGGGGATAGTTTTGGTTTTTGTTCAATCACTTTACCACCCAGCCATCAACCAGACTAGAACCGAATGGTCTTGCCATTACCCACTTGCCAATTGAGGCCAGACAAGAAACACCCTCGAAGGCTCATGGGTTTCGACCATTGTCATGAAGTGTTACTTTGTATTTTTTAGTTCCATAATTCATTATTCCTAAGGTATTTTTTAGATACAATTTTTACCCATGAATTCCCTAGTTCATAGATGATTTTCCACAATAGTTTCATTTGTATTGCATGATTCATGTCGTCGGCGTTTTCTATGCCAAGTCCAACAACTTTAGTAGGTCTACAGATAGAGTTCAAATTTATTTAGGGCTTGTGTCCACTTAGTTTATTCTAGGAATTTCTTATTTGTTTTGTCCGGTTTGTTATGGATTGCTTTTGGGAGATAAAAGAACTGCATTAGGTAGTTTGGTTGAGTTGATAGGTTTGCTTAAATAAGTGTTTTCCTCGATTTTTATGAGAGCGAGTTTGCTTTCCACTTTGTTAGCAACTCTTGAGTTTTTACAATGATTGGGTTACAGGTGATTTATTTGGTTGTTAACGTTCTTGCAAGCAGTGTTGTTAGCTGTAACAAAAATTATGATATCGTCTGCATAAGTTAAGAAAAGGATTTTGATCTATCTCTTGCTATATGAATATTGATCCCACTTTTTGGGCTGGAAGAGGCATTTTGAAGTTGTCTTGCCATAACCTCTGCTACCATGACAAAGAGGTATGGGGACAGTGGATCTCCTTGGCGGAGCTCCTTATGATATTGGAAAAGATCAGTAGGGCCGTTGTTGACTAAAACAGAGAAAGAAACAATCTCGATGCACTCTCTAATCCCGTAAATGAACTTAGAATGGAAACCAAAATGCTTCATTACACGGATAACGACTTCCCAATTGAGGCGATCATAGGCCTTCTTCGTATCGAGTTTGAATAGCAACCCATCCCCCCTTCCCTTTTTTATTTCGGAAAGAGTGAAAGATTTCATGTGCTATAAGGGTGTTATCATGGATACTTCTATTCTCTACAAACATTGTTTGTAATGGATGAATCAGCTTCCCATTACCTTCTTAAGTCGAGTTGTCAATATTTTCAAAATTACTTTGTAAATTTTATTACATAGATCGATTTATGGTTCTCCAATGATTGGTTGAACTAGGATTGTCACATTTTGGAAGTGAAGTAATAAAGCTATGGTTAATTTGTTTTAGGATTTCTCCTGAATGGAAAAAGCTTTCAATGCTTTGATAACGTCAGGGCCTACAATATGCCAGTACTTTTCATAGAAGCAAGCTGACATTCCATCCGGTCCTAGTGATTTATCTTCCTCGATGTTAAAGGTTGCACCCTTTATTTCTTTGTTTGGAACTGGTCTAATGAGGAGGATATGTTCTTCCTCGTTTATATCATGTGGGATGGTTTGTGTGATTTCTCGCATTTTAGTTGTACTTATTTCAACGGCTTGGAAGCTTTTTTGAAAGTCATTCTGAAGTACTTCCCGTTTGATGTTCTCTAGTCCTGTGATCTAGGTGCCCTTAGTAGTGGTGAGTTCTCTAAGGTTGGTCCTATTTTGCCTTCCACTCGCAATCCGGTGGAATTGAAGTATTTGGTGTTCAATTTGATGTGATTGTTTTTTCCTCTTTGTTTCTAATATGAATATTGGAATTGTACTAAGCATTCATGCTATTTACTGAGTTGATCTTGCTTTCACACTAGATCTTGTTTATTATGCTCAATTATTTCCTTCTGTAGTTTTAGTAGTACTTCATTGACCTTATTGATTTGCTAAAACATGCTACCAAATGTGGTTTTGTTCCAGACTTTTGCCTTAGTTTTCACTAGCTGCGTTTTCTTGATGAGTTTATACAAGTGTGATCCACTTGGGTTATGCCTCCAAGCTTGTTTGACAACATTTAGGAATTCTGATTGGCTAGTCCACATGTTTTCAAATTTAAAAGGTTGTGCTTTAATGGTACCATCAGTTGAATGATCACAAGAGATGGGACAGTGATCAGATGAAAAAAAGTTGTGATTTTTGGTAAAAATTGATAGGTAGCATTAGATTATCTGGTCACATACAAGAATTCTATCACGCTTTTCAAATGTATTATTCTCCAGTGATTTTGACCGTTTCCATGTAAATTTGTTACTAAATGTCGGATTTCATTTAATTCGCAATTATTTTTGAAGTTTAGTAGTCTGTTAAACTTGTTTGATCCTGGGATTGCCCCTCCTAATTTTTTTGTCGGTATCTTGTATTTCGTTTAAGTCCCCAATTATCATACATGGGTGATTGGCTTGTGTGATGAAGTTGGTTATTTTGTTCCAGAACTTGTCTTTATTTTGTTCCCTTGGGGCTGCATAGGCAAAAACGATAATGATTTATCTTTGATTTTCAGGGTTCTTGTATTTAAAGGCAATGAATCGATCATCCTTATGGATAGTAACAATTGATTCTTTTTAAAGGAGATGGTTTTTCCATATGACTAGAAGACTACCCGACATTTCTAACGATGGACTGAATTCAAATGAGTCAAAGCCCACGGTCGTCCATTTTTTCTGATGTGGGATTTGGTGTGACTTGGTTTCAATAAGTGCAATCATATGTATGCTGTTAGTACACAAAATATGTCAGTGTACAGGTCTCAATTCCTTCTTCAATGATCTTCAATGTTCTTCCGCTCTACAAGCCTCTCTCCCTCCAAAGACCTGCAAAACAATGGACCAAGGGGCGAGCGACCCCTAATCCACCTCCGATGCTTAAGTCAGTAAGGGCAATGTTGATCAAAGGCGTCAGGCAGAGCGATAACTTAGAACTTGACTTACCAGGCACATGCATGCATGTGTATTTATAGAGGAGAGGGACGAGAGGGGGAGAGGGCGCGCGTCCCAAGGCAGCCGGCCACTAGGGTTAAGATTTTGCGATATCTTGCTCCCCAAGTCAACCAAATATCTTATCTCAGGCGAAGATAAGATTCTCCTCCATAAATAATATCCTAACTAGAGTAACTACCCTAATAAAGGATATAGCATAATAAATATGGATAGCAAAATAAATAAGATAGAGAATTAAATGCTAACTAATTAATGGGGAATTTTACCCGCCCACAATGCCCCCCTCCGGGCCCATATACTCGTACACCCTGTGCTATCCCGGGTATAGGGACCGGAGCTTAAGCGGTGAGTGGCCATGCAGATTAGGATGCTCTTATTCGTATATTCATATATTCGTACATTCGTACAATCGTATATGCGTATATTCGTATATTCGTATTCCATAAATACGGGATCCGTGCAACTCCTACGCATTCGTATCGTAGGGCCTTCATAGGGTGTTTTCCTTGGCCAAGTTATTCCGTTAGCGCATCGCATAACGTTGGTATTTTTTTTTGTGCAAGACTCAATCTAATGCAAAAACAATGCAAACTTCAATTAAAAAATTTAAATATGAAATGTCATGAACTAAAGACAAACTAAAAAATGAAAACCTAAAGGGGGGGCCTCATCAAAACCGCGTGGGAAAAAGAGTACCGCCCCCACTACATGAAATCCTAGGTCTCGGCTGACTCGTCTAGGGCCACGCAGGGCCTCAAGTCGCTGGTGTCTCGCCCGCGCCCGCGGCGATCCGGGCGGTCGGGTCCGCGCTCGCGGCGATCCGGGCGGCGGTCCCGGTCGGTGCCGGTGACTATGTCCACTTGCCCGAGCCCTTTGTCGCCATCTACGATCCTCTCACTGGGCCGGACTCCTTTCGCGCATAGCCTCGCCTGAAGTTGGTTAGCCCACACCCGTACGATCGCGCCCTTATCCATGAATTGGACCATTTGGTGCAAGGACGAAGGTACCGCTCCCATGCCATGGATCCAAGGTCGCCCGATTATCAAGTTGTACGGCCCTGGGACGTCGACGACTACGAACTCGGTGTGATGCTCCTTTCCGGCGAGACTTACTCGAGCCTTTAGGACTCCAAGTGGAAAAGTGGGATATCCACCGAGTCCGGAAAGTTGCATGCTGACCTCTTCAAGGTCTTTCTTGGATTTTCCGAGTGATTTGAGCGTGTCGTAGTACATCACGTCAACCGAGCTTCCGGAATCCACCAAGGCGCGGTGGATCTTGACCTCTCCGAGCTCCACTGTCAGGACAAGCGGGTCGTTATGCGGGTGCTGGACAGTCGCCAAGTCTTCGTCGCGAAAGACGAGTCCTGGTCCGCGTGGTCCATGCGGGGGGCGCGGCTCGGCATGCTGGACGCACATCACCTCTAGCTCGTGGCACTCCCTGCGAAACCGACTTCGCGACTCCGGATCATCTTCTTTGTAGAGAGCCGTAATAGTCTGGACCACCTCGATCTGCTTAGCACTCGTTCCCTCGTCGTCCGAGGTCTTAACGTATTGTTTGAGGTGTCCCTTCTTTACTAGCTCCTCGAGGTATTCTTTAAGGGGCTCACAATCCTCGGTCATATGCCCCCGAGCTCGGTGGTACATGCACCACTTACGCCCGCGCTGGTTATCCTACGCATCCCCTTTTGGCGGGTACTTGAACCATTCAAAGTTCCGGATCCGGGTCAAGAGACGGTAGATCGGAATATTGAATGTAGTGAATACGCCCTGGTCTACCCTTTTCCGCTTCCCGGCATTCGGCCTAGGCGATCCGCGCGCCCGGCGGGAAGGTGTAGGGGACCGATCGCCGTCGTCTTCATCCTCCAGCTTGGCATATTGATGGACCCGGTCTTGTAGCTCATCGAGCGTGGAAGGCAGGCGCAGAGTCAGGCTCTCTCGGAGCTTGGACTTCTTTGGTACAGCCCGTCGGAAGGTGGCTATAGCGGTCTTCTCATCGCACCCGTCGATTTGAGCGTAGCACTCCATAAAACGGTTTACGAACCGACGGAGGCCCTCATCCTTGCGTTGCCTTAGGCTGAGCAACGTGTCCAATGAGATCGTTTCTCGACTGTTGGCAATGTACCGCTTGGCGAAAGCCGAAGCCAACTGCCCCCACGATCGGATCGACCCGGACTCCAAGCTTTGGAACCATCTAATCGCGCCCTTCCCGAGATTTCCGGGGAACGTCTTACACATGATGGCGTCGTCAGAAGTCCATAACGCCATCTTGTGTGTGTAATAGGCGATGTGGTTTACCGGGTCCGACGCTCCGTCGTAGACCGTGAAGCTTGGTGGTGTGAACTTCTTGGGCGGCTCCGCCTGCTGAATAGTTCGATGGAATGGTCCTGAGCCGACTACTGCAGTCCTCCCTGACTCTTGATCAGGGCGAGCAGCCTCTTCTCGGTCCGCTTCTCGGCTTGAGCCTCAATCTCACGACGCTCGTCGCGGTCGAACCTGTCCTCATCCTCGTCGCGTCGACTCATAGGATGGTACCGGTCGTACTCACGAATCCTCCCGCGATGGCTCTCTGACCCGCGGTCGCGGCTGATGGACCCGCGGTCGCGGGTCGAGCCGCTCGCGGAATCACCTGTTGCTGGCGGCGATCCGCCCCGCGGGGCTCGTTTCCGCGCCCGCGGGTCGGATCGTTCCCGCGCCAACAGGGTCCGTTTCCGCGTCCGCGGTTTCGGCGTCTCTTGCGGGGCTTTCGCTTGCCGTGCTCGTTTCTCCGGGACTCGTACCCACTTTGGTCGTGGGCCCGCAAGCTCTCCTGGTCCGTGGCACGGGAGTCCTCTCGTGGATCCCGACTCGTGGTATGCCTATACCTTCGGCCCTTTGGGGCCCTCCGGTCGCTGTCCGAACCGTCACTTCCGTCACCCGTAGGTTCCGGGGTTTGGCGATCATCGGGAATCTGGATGACGCTAGCCAAACGCTGCGGTTGGCGACATTCGTCGACCGGGCGCTTCCCTTGCATCTTCTCCAAGGAGAACTTCAGCGCTGCAATCTCCTTCCTGGCCTCCTCGAGCTGAGACTGAAGGTCAGGCCTTTCCTCCTCGCGATCTCTTCCCGTCATATCGCTTGTCGGTCCTGCGACGTCCCTCAGCCCAACCCTCTCACTCGTTCCGCGCGCACCGCTCCGGTGGGCTAGCGAGCTATCGTGGTCATGCGAAGGCTCTTGGATGCGAAGGGACGAGCGATCACGCCTTCCTCCGGGAACGGAGTCACGCGAACTCCTGATCGCCATCAACTCGGGCTGGAATAAGTAGTCAAGGTCAGCCTGAGTCTCGACAGGTGGACCCGAACTACTCGCCACACACTACAAGAAAATCCATTTATTGCAACGACAATTTGCAATGACAATATTTTGTCGTTGCGAAAAATATTTTTGGCAACGCCCTATGAAGGTTGTTGCTAATGCTTGTTGCAATAAATAAAAATTTCACTTCCCTCCAACCCTAAACCGTGCGGGATGAATAAAATTTTGTATTTATATTCTGCAACAAAAGCGGGCGTTGCAAAAAATACCATAATATATATTGCAAAAAAGGACGTCGTTGCGAAAAATACTCTACATGTATGGCAACGACCATGTTGTTGCCAAAAAATGGTATAAATATTATATTTTTGATTGTCGTTGCCAAAAATAGGTATGAATATTATATTTTCTAAAATATATGGTATTCTTCTCCTTCGTTACCCCTCAGTCCCTCACCTTGGGCTTCTCCCGAGTCCCGACCTTCTCCCTAATCCTCTCGTCTCCGCTCCCTTCTCCCTATGCCCTCGACCATCAACCACCTCTCAAACCCAAAACCAACCCGCGGATCTGCTCCTCTTTTCCCCCGTCTAATTCCCGAATAAAATCCGGCGGCGTCCGGAGCGCCGTCAGCTCCATCCTCCACTCCAACGGCCCCGCCGGCCTCTATCAAGGAATCACAGCCATGGCCCAGGGAGCCGGCCGCGCTCACGCCGTCTACTTCACCGCCTACGAGCTCTGCAAGAAGTCCCCCTACCGCGGAAACCCTAACAACCCCTTCGCCCACGCCCTCGCCGGGATGTGGCCACTGTGTTCACGCCGATGGATGTGGTCAAGCAGAGCCTCCAGCTTGGTGGCGGCGGGACTTATCGCGGGGTTCGGGATTGCGTGGCTAGGGTTTTGAGGGAGGAGGGGTTTGGGGCTTTTTACGCTTCGTATAGGACGACTGATGGTTGCTCAGCAACAGCTGATTTTCGTACATGATGGATCCAAAGGTTATAGAGGTCTCTCAGCTCTGCGATCGCTTCAAGGCATCGCTCACCCGTAATGATTTCGATTCCTCCACCATTCTTCTCTCCCACGTTAAGGTACAAATCCTAGATTTCATCTTCTACTGTCGTAGATCTCTTGTTTTGAACTTGAGATTCAGAATACTCCCGTCTTTGATGCATTTTAGTTATTATATCTACTTCTAGGGTTCGTCTTCACTTTCCACGAATAGAACGCACATGTATTTTTTTTTTTTCTAATGAATGGTTTTCGTCTCTGTTGGACCTTTATGTGATTGAATTTGTGAATTTCCAGGCTCTTTTAGCTTATAGAGCTTCCAATTTCAATTTTTGAGTGGCGTAACTAGAAGCTTGGAAATGCACTTGTGTGTAGATAGGTCAATGAATTTGCACCCAAAATTCAAACATTTGTCCTGTCTGAGCTATTTTCAACTAATGTTATTATAAACCAAGGGGGAAAGTGTTTTGGTTGCTGAGATGATAATTGTCTTTGCTTTTGCCTGTTAAGGTTCTGCTTACAGGATTTAGAAGCCTTCCACCGCTTCTAGAAGAAACACCCAATCCAGCTGTTGAATTGAGCCTTGCAAGTAACATTATTTGCCTCTCTTTCCTCTTGTTTGATTTGCAATTTTTTTATGTCAACTGAGGAGTTGCTTTCACTTATTTTGTGCCATTTTCGGACATGCTTGTTCTCTGGAGTTCCCTTTTCATGCTTGTTCATTATGTTTGTTTCAGCAACTCGATCGGCCCTGTAATTGCTCTAGCATAAATGGCACCGCTTCTGTTTGAGGACACTTTTCGGGTCACCAGATTGGACCCTGCTGAAAAGAAATTTGACAACGGTACTCTCTTTTATCTTCCTTCGCTTGCTATATGTACGTTGTGTGTATTTTGTTTCTCAAGGAAGCCTTCTGCCCTTAACATGAATGCCATAATTTGTTGTGGGTCTGACCTCTGATGGATAACCCTTAACATACATAAGACAGTCTGCAAGCTTATATTCTAATTATAGTGGAAATTGGATGGGCATTGCCCTACAATAGCAACTTTCTTGAAGGATGGCTTATGTTTATATGTTTGTCATGTTCCTGTAGGAAGGGTTTAATGTAATTGAATGTCATATTCTCTTGCTTTTGCACTGATTGAGACTTTTATGCACTTTCTCACCCTGTTCTGAAAATTTCTTCTTTGCATTTTTTTCTTTCTGTTCTCCAGATGCAAAGCCATGTCAAGCCATTTAATTTCGATACAATTGCAGATCGATCTCTTTGTTTACCCCAGTCGTCGTGAAGTTCCCCAAACATTGTTTCATGAGCTGTATAGTTTAATGGCTCTAGCTTAGCTATATTATTTTTATGCACACGAGTTCTCAATCATCACGCGTGAACTATACTAGTTGACACCTTGATGCTTGCCAATTCTTTCTGGATACGCTGGTTTAGAATGTTTTCTGATTGTTTGGCGAATGTTGTCCTGCAGTCTCTTGGGTAGAAGCACAGAGTGAGACATTTGAAGCATATCTACTCCTTGATGTGAATACAGAAATTTATCCGGTTCAAGTAGACAAGAGGTACTCCATTGGACTGTCTACAACCTTAGATTTTGATGGCACACCAGATACAGGATTCTATAACCCAGTAAGGATCTCTCTCTTCATAAGTTTCTGTCATGTGTCTTCCTTAGTAAATCAAATACTTTTTCTTATTAGTGGCTCTGGATTAGTTGAATCGTGTTCTTTACCTGCAAAGCTCTGATTGAATACTCTTATTACTCTTCATTTATTTTTGCTATGTTTGGCACAAAGTTTTTATGTGTGTACAGTACAGAAAGTAATCTCTTCTTGCTATCTACAAACTAAAAAGCCCGATCTGGGCTATAATTTCTAAACCATGGGATTGTTTCAGGGTGGTCGGGAGAATTTTGCTGACAGATATGACTATGTAATGAATGGAAGGTTGTATCGGGTTGCACAACATGGATCTGGAGCTCATGCGAAAGGGTATTTTTACACGCTGAAAAAGCAACACTGCATGTGTTACCCAGATTACCTCACCTGTTGCTTTGTTTAATATTCTCTCTTTTTGTTTTTGATGCATCTCAGGGAAATATATGTTTCATTTGGTGGGCTTCTGATGTTGCTGAGGGTGGACTCATCAACAACATCAAAGTTTGACTTGGACAAGAGGTATTTTCTCCTTATGAAGAGGACTGCGTAAGTTTTTGTGTGTGTGATGGCAGCTTATCGAAACATTGTCTACTGGTACATTAACATGTGTTGTTAAGCCTGAATTTGAGCTATAGTAAATATTTGGTGTTATGTACATTTCTGATGACATACATGGTAGTGAATTCTAGTACATTTGTGTATGTGGTTCACTGATTTTCGATCCAAATGTTCTTTCTGTCCGTATAAAAATTCAATTAGAAATTCAGTTTGATGGAAGTAAAGGCTAAATTTTATCTTAAGCATATCTAGAATCATTCTCTATTGGCTATGCCTTTGTCATTTGACTATTTAGGCTTAGAGGGTGACATGCTCCCGTGTGCCTATTAAAATTCTTTACTTCCATATCATTTTCAATTGTTTTAGTCTCTGTTGTCTTTTGAGAAATCATTCATAACATTCAAGTTATACATCAGCATGTTGTCTATTGCTTTTAGTAGTTGACAATTGAAAGGAGCTAGCTGGAGTGTGTTTGCATTGTTGATTGCTATTTAGTCTCCATACTTAGTGTCTAACAACAGTATGTTCATATCAGGCTGTGATTACTCAAATCAATCATGCAATTGGTGCCTCTGGTTTAGTAAGCCGGGAATGCAAGATTGTCATTGCACAATATGGAAAAGAAATTCTAGAAAGGATCTCATCGACGGTGGCTAGGAACAAACGATGTTGCCATATACTCTTTTTATTTATTAATGTTAAAGGTGGCTAGTTAGGAATTATGTTGTTTTGAAATGATGTTATTTGTACCTTAGTATTAGGTTGGATTTGACATGTAAATTTTGGGAAAAGTAATATTATATATTCTTAATTTTTTGTAGCAGCAAAGTCTGGTTTGACTAAGTAGTTAATTTATGAACAAATCAGTCATCTCATGGTGTGGGGGGGGGGGCAAAAAAAATCTAATTGTAGTGTCACTCTCACCACACACAATTGCATATATATATGAGAGTGAGAGTGAGAGTGGCAGTAGATAACATCTTTCGCAACGACCTAACGCCATTGCAATAAATAGGATCTTTTGCAACGACATATGTTGTTGTAAAAACCCTAAACGAAAAGTTTAATAATAGATCTTTTGCAACGACAAAGCTTTTGCAACAACAACTGTCGTTGCAAAAGATACTATTTTTCGCAACGACTTTTAGTCGTTGCGAAAACCTTTCGCTACGGCCGTTCCCGCAACGACCCTGCAACGACATTTGTCGTTGCCGCAACGACATTTGTCGTTCCCGCAACGACCCTGCAACGACCCTGCAAAAACCCTAAACGAAAAGTTTAATAATAGATCTTTTGCAACGACAAAGCTTTTGCAACAACAACCGTCGTTGCAATAAATGGATTTTCTTGTAGTGACATTCGAACCAACGCGTTCGAACCGCAAGGCGTTGTTCGTGTCTTGGAGGTTACGAGGTTCCTAATAACCCTCACCCGCGCCCTCGGGAGGGGGGTGGTGATTGCGGCGACAAAGGCGATCGCGAAGATCCCTGGTCTGCGCGCCTGCCGCGGTCACGGGGCTCGGATCCGCGACCGCGGCCCGCGATCGCGGGTTGCTCCTGGCGACTGCTGCGCGCCGTTTCGCGACTGTTGGCGCGGTTGCCGGCGTGGTTCTCGGCCACGGTCGCGCCCTGGATGACGGGGGCGACGTGGTGGCCGGCGTCGTCGGCCTGGTTGTCAGCGATGGCGTTGCCCCCAGCGTTTAGGGTTTCGCCGTCATCAACAAACACTACGACCTCCTCCTCTGGGATGGATCCCAAAGTCATCCTCTTTAGCGGGAAACGTTTCTCGGATCGATAATCAACGAGAAGGACGTTCTACCGTTCCCCACGGACGGCGCCAAATGTTGGTACACAAAATATGTCAGTGTACAGGTCTCAATTCCTTCTTCAATGATCTTCAATGTTCTTCCGCTCTACAAGCCTCTCTCCCTCCAAAGACCTGCAAAACAATGGACCAAGGGGCGAGCGACCCCTAATCCACCTCCGATGCTTAAGTCAGTAAGGGCAATGTTGATCAAAGGCATCAGGCAGAGCGATAGCTTAGAACTTGACTTACCAGGCACATGCATGCATGTGTATTTATAGAGGAGAGGGACGAGAGGGGGAGAGGGCGCGCGTCCCAAGGCAGCCGGCCCACTAGGGTTAAGGTGTTGCGATATCTTGCTCCCCAAGTCAACCAAATATCTTATCTCAGGCGAAGATAAGATTCTCCTACATAAATAATATCCTAACTAGAGTAACTACCCTAATAAAGGATATAACATAATAAATATGGATAGCAAAATAAATAAGATAGAGAATTAAATGCTAACTAATTCATGGGGAATTTTACCCGCCACGTATGCGTTCTAGTTTACATAGATCGTTTATCTCAATCCATCGAGTTGATTTCTTGGAACCCCTACAATTCGATAGACAAACTTTCATTATGCACCCTTGCTATTGTGGGTTTTTAGCCCTCATTCTCCAGTTGATGGAGAGTTATCAATTTTTTCCCAATTGGCCTCGATCATCTCCAGACTCCATTCAAGTAGTAGTTCGTATGTATGTGCTGTCCTGCACTTTCCTTTTTCTTACTTTGTCTCACAAGCTCTAAGTATAATTCGTTTCTTGGTTTTGAATCACAATACCATTTATGCACAAGAATTGGCCCATTCTCTATTTTCCTTTATGGGCGGCAACATTTTGTTGTCCTTGGAAACAAGAGAAGAGAGTAGTAGGAAGAGACGGATCACAGCTTATTCATTCAACAAAAAAACAGATCTCAACTTTCAACTTAACGAGCTGTCCAGACTTTTGCCTTAGTTTTCACCTTTTAGATTTACTGAGTTGTTTATTATGCTCACTTTTTATTTGTTAATATTGTTAAGACCAAAAATTGACCACGTGATATAATTAATAAAGATAGGTACGTCTTCACTTCTCAGTATTTGATCAGCAATAAGCATAGTGTGTAATGCAGCAAGAGGTACAGTTGAATCTGCTTGTGCAGAACTGAAAACATGAGCAGGTGTTCATCTTTAACCAGCAAACTCGCTGAGCACCCACAAGACCTGATGTCAGTGTATTTTGAATATATATATATATATGTATTGCTACTACTATACATTATTCTATATATACCTGTAAAAGCAAATGATGTTCTGAATTTCATTTCGTATCCCCATACCATCCATTTGCCAAAGAAAATGGTAGATTCTGTCTCCCCCTTCCCCTCATTAAAAACAATTATTCGGAAAATGGTTTAAACAAAGATGGTGACTTTTCATCCCACTTCTGTCAACTATTCACCTTCAATTCCCAAAACCAGCGAGTAAAGCGTAAGAATTCACCTGAACATGATTATAAGTAATTGCACTACCACTCAAGTAGTAGTATTATATAGCAGTTTTGTTTTTGGTGATGAATTTGGAAGGTTTTGCCCAATTGCCCATCATACGTACATATTCTCCTAGTCTTTCCTTTCTTTAATGGAAGATGGAGTCCACTGTCTTTCTTGCTCTTCACTGACTCATTATGAAAGCTAGCTAGCTAGCTGTTAGCAGAAGGGACACAGGATTAAGAAGATGAGCTATATAAATTATAAAGTCCAACTCAGAAAAGGGCTTTCTAAGATACTGTGTCATCTGAAGCTGCTTCCTATACACGTTGGAGAGGTAAAGTCATACTTGTACAAGGGTCATTTATGACTCTTCAAGTTGCATGTCTACGCAATAGAGGTCATATTAGACAGGTACATATGCATAGCATATATAGCTTCTTCCCCTACAATTGCAACGGGTTCTTCTTAATATATAAAGGCAAGTCTAAATACATGTAAACTAGAAGTCCTTTAGAATCCGCTCCATCCAAATATACTCCTTCCATCCCTGAAAGTTGGTCCATCTGTTTTTTTATCATCTTCCAAAGTTAGTCCATGTTATTATACTTTACATTTATATCATTGTACAATTGCAATCTGATATATTACACTGTATTTTTATCCAATCTTAAATATATATTAATCATCTTATCCAAAATTTTCATCACTTATTTGACTTTTTCACTTTTTATTATTCAGTCTGTAAAGATACTTTATGAATGATCTTTTGGAGACCGAAGGAGTATTATATGCTTAGTGCTGAGGGAGAATAACACAAGGACAGAAAAAACAAATTATCTTATTTTTGGAGTTGATGAAGATTTTTTAATGGGAAATTCCGCTCGGTAACCACGAGGTTTTGCAAATTCCGCGTGCTACCCAAAGGTTTTCGGTATTCCGTGTGCTAACCACGAGGTTTCACAGATTCCGCGTGGTAACCTTAGTCTATTATAAAAAGTTAAAATTATATAAAAACTTACACATCTTTTTTACTTAATTACACAAATCACCCTATCTTTGTTTTTTTTTAAATTATCTAATCTATTTTATAAAACACCTAACTTTATAATTGTAGTAATATATATATATATATCTTTGTTTAATCTTTTTCCATGACATTATATATTATTATTTTACAAAATCTTATATTTTTAATTATTAAAAAAAGAACCACATTTTTCAAATTTGTATTTAAAAATTAAAATAGATTTCATAGGTTTGTTAAAAAAAAATAATTAATTTATTATACCTAATTTGAAGTATCATTTAAATAGGTTTTTTCAACAAACCTATCAAATCTATTTTATTAAAATACTTATTGAGAAGTATCACTTAATACATAATTTATTTTTAAATGTTAATTTATTATAAATAAAAAAATTGCCTAAAGTTGTACATGTCGTAAAAAACGTATAATGTTTACACGCTTTTAATGTCATGATATATGTACATTATGTTAAGAAAAAACAATTTTATTTTATTTTAAAAACAAATTACTTAAACTAGTGCACCAACTTTTAAAGAACACCCTCATAAAACGATCAACTATTATTAAAGTTCAAGTTTATATTTTTTTGATAAGAAATGGTATTTTTTTTAAAAAAATAGGTATGCTTTTGTTAATTTGAAAAAAAAGTGTGGTTCTTTTTTATAATAATAAGAAATATAAGATAAAATTGTTTTATGCTATTTAATAGCATAAAAAAATAGCATACCTATTTAATAGCATAAAATAAATTTTTCAAATTTATTTTATGCTATTAAATAGGTATGCTATTAACTTTTAAATAGGTATGCTTTTGTACAAATTTGAAAAATGTGGATCTTTTTTATAATAATAAAAAATATAATTTTTTGTAAAATAAAAATAATATAGTTTCATGGAAAAAGAGTAAATAAAAAATATAATACTAAAATTTTGAAGTTAGGTGTTTTATAAAACTAGATTAGATAGTTTTTAAAAAAAACTTAAAAAATGGTGATTTGTGTAATTAAGTAGAAAGGATGGGTATGTTTTTATATAATTTTAACTTTTTTATAAGACCAAGGTTACTACTTGGAATCTGCAAAACCTCGTGGTTATCACATGGGATACCGAAAACCTTTGGGTACCACGCGAAATTTACAAAACCTCGTGGTTACCGGACGGAATTTCCCTTTTTTAATTAATTGCTTGTAGCAAGGGCAAATGAGGACAAAGATGAGGAAATCTAGGTGCGAAAGGGAAAGGTGAGATGGGCAAACAATGTCGATCAGTCAATCTCATGTCAAAATCTGGAAATAATAAAGCCCTTAAATATGCAATTAAAAAGGTGAACAAAATTCAGCATTTTTTTCTCCAGGGGAGACTCCCAAAGCCTATATACATGCCAGGCTCCAGAGTGATTTGACTAGTAACGGGAAGAAATCCCCAAATTACTACTCTCTCCGTCTCATTATTTCCTTCCCACTTTTCATAAAAAGTGTCTCAAAATTTCCTTCCTATTTCTATTTCTTTCCATTTTTGGATTGCATAATTTACTACATTACCCCACTACATCATTCAAATTACCTACTTTTTATCCCCTTTTTCTCTCCTTTTACTACATTACCCTTACTAAATCCTTTAAATTACCCACTTTTTATCCCTCTCTCCTCTTTTTTACCATATTATCATTATCCAATCATTATAATACCCACTTTTTACCTTTCTTCTAAATTATTGTGCCAATTTGCCAAATGGGAAGGAAATAATGGGACGGAGGGAGTACACCGTTTCCGTAGAATAAAAGAAAAACAATATCCTGTCTTGGCCTTAATTGGAAGTCTCTGCTATGGATTGTCATTCCCTGTTTCATTAAGTCTAATTTAATTGGACGAAGCTACCGCTCCCATGCCATGGATCCAAGGTCGCCCGAGTATCAAGTTGTACGGCCCTGGGACGTCGACGACTACGAACTCGGTGTGATGCTCCTTTCCGGTGAGACTTACTCGAGCCTTTAGGACTCCAAGTGGAAAAGTGGGATATCCACCGAGTCCGGAAAGTTGCATGCTGACCTCTTCAAGGTCTTTCTTGGATTTTCCGAGTGATTTGAGCGTGTCGTAGTACATCACGTCAACCGAGCTGCCGGAATCCACCAAGGCGCGGTGGATCTTGACCTCTCCGAGCTCCACTGTCAGGACAAGCGGGTCGTTATGCGGGTGCTGGACAGTCGCCAAGTCTTTGTCGCGAAAGACGAGTCCTGGTCCGCGCGGTCCGTGCAGGGGGCGCGGCTCGGCATGCTGTACGCGCATCACCTCTAGCTCGTGGCACTCCCTGCGAAACCGACTTCGCGACTCCGGATCATCTTCTTTGTAGAGAGCCGTAATAGTCTGGACCACCTCGATCTGCTTAGCACTCGTTCCCTCGTCATCCGAGGTCTTAACGTATTGTTTGAGGTGTCCCTTCTTTACTAGCTCCTCGAGGTATTCTTTAAGGGGCTCACAATCCTCGGTCATATGCCCCCGAGCTCGGTGGTACATGCACCACTTACGCCCGCGCTGGTTATCCTCCGCATCCCCTTTTGGCGGGTACTTGAACCATTCAAAGTTCCGGATTCGGGTCAAGAGACGGTAGATCGGAATATTGAATGTAGTGAATACGCCCTGGTCTACCCTTTTCCGCTTCCCGGCATTCGGCCTAGGCGATCCGCGCGCCCGGCGGGAAGGTGTATTGGACCGATCGCCGTCGTCTTCATCCTCCAACTTGGCATATTGATGGACCCGGTCTTGTAGCTCATCGAGCGTGGAAGGCAGGCGCAGAGTCAGGCTCTCTCGGAGCTTGGACTTCTTTGGTACAGCCCGTCGGAAGGTGGCTATAGCGGTCTTCTCATCGCACCCGTCGATTTGAGCGTAGCACTCCATAAAACGGTTTACGAACCGACGGAGGCCCTCATCCTTGCGTTGCCTTAGGCTGAGCAACGTGTCCAATGAGATCGCTTCTCGACTGTTGGCAATGTACCGCTTGGCGAAAGCCGAAGCCAACTGCCCCCACGATCGGATCGACCCGGACTCCAAGCTTTGGAACCATCTAATCGTGCCCTTCCCGAGACTTCCGGGGAACATCTTACACATGATGGCGTCGTCAGAAGTCCATAACGCCATCTTGTGTGTGTAATAGGCGATGTGGTTTACCGGGTCCGACGCTCCGTCGTAGACCATGAAGATTGGTGGTGTGAACTTCTTGGGCGGCTCCGCCTGCTGAATAGTTCGATGGAATGGTGTAGAAGTTACCAAAGCCAACTTCCTATCCACCTGGTCCTGAGCCGACTGCTGCAGTCCGCCCTGACTCTTGATCAGGGCGAGCAGCCTCTTCTCGGTCCGCTTCTCGGCTTGAGCCTCAATCTCACGACGCTCGTCGCGGTCGAACCTGTCCTCATCCTCGTCGCGTCGACTCATAGGATGGTACCGGTCGTACTCACGAATCCTCCCGCGATGGCTCTCTGACCCGCGGTCGCGGCTGATGGACCCGCGGTCGCGGGTCGAGCCGCTCGCGGAATCACCTGTTGCTGGCGGCGATCCGCGCCCGCGGGTCGGATCGTTCCTGCGCCCGCGGGGTCCGTTTCCGCGTCCGCGGTTTCGGCGTCTCTTGCGGGGCTTTCGCTTGCCGTGCTCGTTTCTCCGGGACTCGTACCCACTTTGGTCGTGGGCCCGCAAGCTCTCCTGGTCCGTGGCACGGGAGTCCTCTCGTGGATCCCGACTCGTGGTACGCCTATACCTTCGGCCCTTTGGGGCCCTCCGGTCGCTGTCCGAACCGTCGCTTCCGTCACCTGTAGGTTCCGGGGTTTGGCGATCATCGGGAATCTGGATGACGCTAGCCAAACGCTGCGGTTGGCGACCTTCGTCGACCGGGCGCTTCCCTTGCATGTTCTCCAAGGAGAACTTCAGCGCTGCAATCTCCTTCTTGGCCTCCTCGAGCTGAGACTGAAGGTCAGGCCTTTCCTCCTCGCGATCTCTTCCCGTCATATCGCTTGTCGGTCCTGCGACATCCCTCAGCCCAACCCTCTCACTCGTTCCGCGCGCACCGCTTGATCGGTCCAGGATCGGAGGGTCTCATAATTTAAATTTATAAAACCGAACCTCACTTGTAGTAAAGAGGTAGAGTGTCGAACACACGGGAGTTCGTGCGTCAAGAGTACCCGAAAAGACTAAAAAGAGGAGAAGATAAAGACAAAACGAAGGAAAACAAAAGAGATCTCCTCGGACCGACACAGGGTCACTTCGGTCCGAGGTAGGATCGAGGTCGAAATGGCCGGGACCGACGTTGGTGCAAGTCGGGCCCGATGACTGGGTACTTCGATTTGGCAAAAATGGTAGATCGGTCTTGGGTTTTTGGGTTCCTCCCCCAACTAGACTTGGATATTCTTCCTCAATTCAACCAATAAGTGTTTGATTCTAGTGAAATCGAGGTTGTTCGCCTCGAATCCCTCCAATCTACACCTCGACCCAAGGGAGCTTTCACGTCACCTTCGATGCTAGAGACTTGTGATGGGATCGAGACCACTTTCGCTTACTCTTACCAAACACAAGCTCTAGATCCCTTGCTTTCACAAGAGAATTGAAGCTCAATGTAGAGAGGATTCACAAATCAAGCACTCAAGGCTATGGAATTGGGGTTTTCTACCCAAATCTAGCTAGGGGATTCCCCCATAGCCCAAGACTATGGAATCTACTCCATGTGGTAAGAGAAAAGCATAAACAAAAGGGAAATCAAGCAAAACTCAATCATCATCATCCAATCAAACTTCAATTGCATTCAAATCCAAAGTGTCTACAAAATCCAAGTTCAATTCCACTAGATCAAAGCAAAACAAAGTACAAAACTCACAATTCCTCCTCTCTTCTCCACCGATCTCTCCTTCTCTTCCTTCTCCCTTCTTCTCCTTGCCCTTCAAGTCTTCTTTGAGCCTTTAGAGAGTGATTTTAGTGTGGTCTATCCAAACATGCCCTTAATGCTCTCTAATCACCTCTATTTATAGCCTCTCATGGATTGGGGACCAAGGAATCCCAATTTAGAATGGGGCAAATGTGGAAAGTTACTAAAAGTATGCCTTGGGGAACAATCCAATCCTATGCCGACCTGGACCGACACGGAATGACCTCGGGCCCGACGTTGGGAACGTCGGTCCGGTTCGCTGGGTGCTCGATCTCGGGCCCGACTTGGTGTATCTCGGTCCAGGGCCTCGATCCTTGTCTTCTTCCTTGGTTTCCTTTGTTTCCACTTCATTCTTGGCTTGGCTCTTGCACTTCTTGACTTGGCTCCTTCATTAGCTCCTCGAAATTGTCCGCATTCTTGCCAATTTACCTACAAAAAAAATCAAACTCGCATAGTTTCCGACTCTTGAAGAAAACCGGGAACTAAGCTAAAAGGGAAACAAATCTAACAAAGAAGAGAATGAAAAACACATATTTACAAGGGAAATCAACTACTAAAACACCTCCAAAATGAGAGACATCAGAATACCCCATACTTAAACTTGCTTGTCCTCAAGCAATAATAAAGTAAGCAAGACCGAAGCACAATCTTCAAGTAAAGCCTCATTCGAAAAATCAATCAAGTAAGAACAAGTGATAAATATACTAGCAAGATTACATCATCACACATGATCAAGTGTTCAAGGAATAAAGTCTAATGCAACAAAGCCTCACTTTAGGAATGTGAAAATGTGTATCACTCATCATGTGTTTAGGTTTAGCAATGAACACTCATACTCAACAAACATGCAAGTAAAGGCTTTACTATTGAAGCTAATATCACCAATTCCTCCACCTAGAGATGCTTATTACAATGCACACAAAGAATATGAACTTGGCTCAATGGAGGTCCTCAAAGAGGTTCCATTCGGCCGGGTTGTAATGTGGCTTTTGGTGTTTCTCAAGGTGGGAATCACTTTGGTCTTGTGGTGCTTATAATGGGGATTGAACTTTCTAGTCTCTCACCAACTTCACCAAATCATTCCACTTTCAACTTCACACTCCCAAAAGACTTTGATTTTTCTTCTTTTTTCTTTTCTTTCAACCCACTCTTCACTTAACATTCCACTTCATCTTTGCACTAAACTTTTTGTTGGATTTTTCATACTTTTCCACTTAGGATCGACTTGCACTAACTCGGGCCCGAAGTGCACTTATCCTCGGTCGGTGCCCTTTTCTTCATTTAAGCACTTTGCTTTCAATCCACTACTTTTCCAACTTTTCTTTCTTTCTTTTCAACAAAGATGCACTACCCACTTGGTTTTTACTCCATTCTTTGCCCTTCACTAAAGAGAATCTCAACTCTCCAAATATTCTTCCAAAACCTCTCACTAAAGTCCAATTCCATAAGGGTCAAGTCATATAGGCTAGGAATCATATTTTTGAGGAGTGTTGGATCGTTAGTACTGAGGGACGTCCTTTACTGGAGTAAAGGCGTCCTTTGGTCTGGCGTCCCTACGAGGTGTAGGGGCGTCCTTGAGTAAAGCAGCGGAATAAAGTACTAAACAAGTTAAAATGAACGCTGGGAATTATAGAGGAACCACTCAAGACCAAGTAGTCCTTGAGTGTAAACCTCTACCTCCTTGGAGGATTTTTGAATAGCTTTTTCTTTATATTGAACGTTCTTACAGTTGTACTGGCGAGCCTTTACAGTTCTCTGGTACTTAGCTTTTCCCTAAGTCCACTAGTAAGGAACTCCTCTAAGCCTACAACTCAAGCTTGTTCAATCTTATAAAGAACTCCTATCCCTACGTCCTACAGTACTTAGTAGGACTCTCTTTCTCTCTTTTGTGTTTTCTGGTTACAAATAGTTTTTGGTTTTTGGTTACAACTCTCACTCGATCTAACACAAGTTCTAGCACTGTTCTTGAGTTCTTGAGTTAGTTCTTCGTGTTCTTGAGTGAGTCGCTTTCCTCTGATTCTCTCTGAATATTCTTGAAAGCGTTAGCGTCACAATAAATGCCTTGGGGGTATTTATAGGACTTGGGGAAGGGCGTTTTTTCACTGGGACGATCATGCCCTTCATGGACGTGGCTACAGGATCTTCCTCCACGTAGTAGGGCGGTGATGAGGAAGCTTCCTGTATCCAGCTGTGTATGATGAACTCCGCTACAGGATCGGCCGCCACGTGTTGATGGACTCTGCAACAGGATCGTCCGCCACGTAGTGTTGGACTCCGCTACAGGATCGGTCTCCACGTCTCCTTGGATGATCAAACATTGTCGAGTGATGTCATCCTGTCGGCTAGTGAGTAAGGACTCCTTTCTTGCGTTCCTACTTGCTTGGGACTCCGTCCTTGCTCAAGTAGTCTCTAGCTAGTCCTTACTTCCTGTTAGCTAGCGTCCCTAAGCTTATGGGACGCCCATACACACTTGTTGTCCTTTTGGTCACTGGCGTTCCTGAACACTTGGACAACTTTATTAGAATCAAAGTGAGTTTGTCATATCAAAACTAAGGGACGGTTGTGTGGAACACTAACAAGTACGCAAGCGTTCTTGATAGCGTCCCAACAATTTCCCCCTTTTTGATGATGACAAACTCTTCAGCAAAATAGTTTTGGCGTTTGAGCTTAGCATGCATGAAAACTTGAAAGCGTCCTCTAACACTTAGAGAAAATTCATTTAGCACAAGTTTTCCTTCTTTGATTCTCTAACTTTTGGATTCTAAGGAGAGAAAAGCGTCCTAGAAATTTCTAGACGTTCTCTAGTTCATTTTAGCATGGCGTTCCTTAGACCTTTCACTTAATAGTTCCCCCTTAACCATTGCTTATTCTAGATAACTATTTTATAGCGCATCTCTGCAAAACTACACTTCCCCTTTTGGCATCATCGAAAAGGATAACAAGTGATAAGAACGTTAAGCACAAAAACATAACTAAAGGCAGTGGAACGCTTAAACACACACAATGCAAGCAAACAGTGGAATTGCCATTCAAACAAAATTAGAGTTATTACAGACCAATGTCATAGTGTTTGAAATGCAAAAGAAGCAAAAGCAATTTAATAGGGGATAAAAGGGGTGGTGGCAATCACTGAGAACGGCGCTGGTCGTGATAAAACTTTAGCAGTCGCTCTTGAAGTTCAGCAGCCTTGGAGAACGCAGAGGACAAGTCCTTTAAGGCGGAGAAGATTAAGCACTGGTTGTCCATAATTGCACCCATGAGTTCTGCTGGGGGATGCTGAGCTAGGTTTGCAGGGGCAGAGCGGGGCAAAGGACCTAAACTCGATGAAGGAGCGTCCGTGGGAAGAGCTGGAGAAGAGGGAGTCCCTAAGAGCATTTGATCAAGGGTTGTAAGGTCTACGGCGGGCTCTTGATCTTGAGGGGACTCTTGAGGCGTGGAATTAAGCCTTGCGGCCTCAGCCTCAGCAGCTAGGCGTTCTTCTTCTGCTTTCAGTCTAGCTTCCTCAGCCTCAGCTTCTAACTGTTTCAGAACGGACGGGAGCTCTTCATTATGCCTTATCTCGACGAGTCCCTTCTTAGCATTCCATTTCAAACCAAGTTCTTCAGAAGGAGCGCTCTCATCATAAGCGTCTTGGGACTGCAAGATTGCCTTTACGACTCCAGGGTAAGGCAAGACGTGCCTCTTCCTTCCACACTTGGCCATATGTTGCATAGCAATTCTGGCTAAGTTGATTGGGCGGCGTTCTAGGATTGCGTCAATTAGGATTATGTCGTGTGCTTGCACAATTGAACGCTTCTCCTGCCTTGGAAGAATGGCGCGACAAGTAAAGTAGTGAACGATTGCGCCAACTTTGCTCAGAACGTGAGCTACCCTGTCAAGTCCCATCGGCCTTTTACCCTGAAATATGTGCTCAACCAGAGGCAGTATCTGTCGTTTCAAAGCCGCCTTCAGGAAGTGAGCTAACAGCATCGGACGGTGGCTTGCGTGGACTTAGACCCAGGAAGGAGCGCATTTGGCGTTTTGTGACTGAAGCTTTCTCACCTTCAATTTTGAAGTGGAGGGAGCCATCTTTTGCCTTGTAGCGCAAATCCCTGTAGAACGCTTTCACCTGTTCTTTGTCAACAGTTGTCGGCGCTGGTCCAACGTTCTGCCATCCTTGGAATTTCAGAAGCTCTAGGAACTCCTGAACGGCAGCATCGTCAAATGAGGCTAGCCACTCTTCAGACTAAATGAGCGGGCTTAGGACTTTAACGGGCACATCAGCGTTCTTCCTTTTGCGCTTGCCCTTGGGGGACTCAGAGTCCTCATCATCATCTGACTCGTCCTCAGCTTTCTCCGAGTCACTGTCAGAAGCGTCCTTTGAAGGAGCGTCCTCTGTGCCTTGTTCTTTTTCAGCGTCGCCACCAACTGTGGCTTGATCGGCACTAGAGGTCTGACCTTGGGACGTGCCCTCAGCGTCCTGAGCCTCTGTCTGATTTTCTTGTGTTGTTGGCTCAGCGTCCGCGGGGACGTCATGGGATTCTGTTTGGATTGTGGGGGATGGGTTTTCTTGTGGAGCTGGGGAAGGATTGAGGATGGGGAGAGATTGGTTGTAGGGTGGGACTTTCTGAGCATCACGTTCGAGCTCGTCAGAAAGGGTAGGCTCAGCGTCCTTTTGAGGAACCTGGTGCTCGCCAGCGTCCTCAACCACTTGTGTTTGAGCGGGAGCATTCTCAACTCCTTCAACCTCGTCGTCGGAGTCCCCAACGACGTCAATAAGAGGGGAGACTCCTTCAGCAGTGGCTTGAGGCGTTCCTCTGTTGCTCTCAGATGAGCTAGAGGAAGAGGAGGAGATGTGCTCGGGCTTTGGAGCAGCTTGAACCATGAGCACCGTGGGAGATTCACCGGCTTTGCGGCGTTTGAAGGTGCGCTCAAGGGCTGGACGCTTCTCAAGGTCCTCTGGTCCACTCTCAGATGAGGGACGGCGAGATCTGGGGGTCTCGGGTTCTTTGGGGGGAGAGATGTGGGCCGGGGCTTTAGGGAAGTTGGCGAGATTTAGGGGGGAGGG
Source organism: Polygonum maritimum (assembly GCA_963924305.1). Classification (NCBI taxonomy): domain Eukaryota; kingdom Viridiplantae; phylum Streptophyta; class Magnoliopsida; order Caryophyllales; family Polygonaceae; genus Polygonum; species Polygonum maritimum. The sequence continues at coordinate 32,625,354 of OZ002728.1, forward strand.
AGGTTTGGAGGAGAAGGGAACGAGAGCATTTGATTTAGAAGGTTGGGGGGACGGAGGGGGAGTTGGGATTTGGACTATTGAGATTGGTTGTGGAGGGGGAGTGGATTCCTTAGAAAGGTTGGAAGGGCTTTTAGTGGTGCTAGGCCTTTTTGAGGGTTTGGAGGATGGAACGCTTGAGGTCTTGGCCTTTTTGAGAGGCCTTGGGTCGTGAACCTTTTTGGAGCGTCCCTCCTTGATATGTGGTGGAAATTTATCCACAATTTGTGTTGGATTTGAGGAGGAGGTTTTGGTATTTTTTGAGAGGGGAGATGAAGGGGTTGGACGCTTGGATGGGAGGATTGATTTGGTGGTGATGGTGGGGACTTGAGGTGGTGGTGGAGAAGGACTTGGTACTCTTGCTTTAAGCATTTTATAAGCCAAAGAGTCCTTTGGGTACATCGGGAAATCGGGAAGGACGGCGTTATGGAGGTCGGGGATAAGATCAAGTAAAGGACCTAGATTCTCACCTCCAAACTGTGAAAAGAAGAGAACGTCGTCCATCCGCCCTAGCAAGTCCTTGTAATTGGTGTTGTGGAGGCCTTGAATGACGAACCGTTCGATGAACCGCTCGTAGTTCCTTGGTTTGACGGCGTCATTCTTTACATCAGGTTTGTCCATGCGTTCCCTTATCAAGTTGTACAGCGTCCTTGGCTTTCTGTTGATGAAGTCCACTAGAGATTCATTAAGAACTATGGGTTTGGGCTTCTCTATGTAATGGGACTTCACCAGCTTTCTACGCTTCCCGCCGGTAGAAGAGCCGGCCACGTTCAACTGTCTTTGAGACATGCTTTCAGATGAAGTGTAGAGAGAGAAAGTCGCCGGATTTCTAGAGAGAAGTCAGAGCAAATTTGAGAGCAAGAAAGTGGTTGAGCGTAATAAATTGGATTGTGACTGTTCTTGGCCTTATATAGAGGAAGCGGTGGCACAACTGTAATTACCACTGTTTTACTGATCGACACGTGGCAAAACTTCCCCCTTAAGATTTGAGCAAAAGCAACGGTCACTGTTCACACTTTCAAAAGTTCAAAATTCTGACTCTTCAACTTCTCCTCAAATACTGAACTGACGTTCTTCTCAACAAACACTGAGCGTTCTCTCATACTTAGCAAACTTTTACCTCTTCAAGCAAATTTCTTCAAGCAAACCAACAACCAACTTACCGTTCTTGTGATCACCTTTAGAACCAGTTGAGAACAACGCAAGTACGTCCCGTAAAAGAAAATATGAAGCTCATAGGACGCTTTTGCAGAGTTCTCGGCTAGGGTAAGCTTAGAGTTCCCATCATTTCGGCTTATAATGAGGGTTGGGTGATCAGGGATACTCTTTTCAAGACAAATAGAGAAATTTGAATGGTGTTCCAAAGTAACAAACACATGAAGTTTTAGACTAGCGTCCTTGCAAATATGAATTTAGTGCATAACAGTCCTTAAACACTTTGAATCTACAAAACATAGCCAAGCATTGAGGGAATAGTAGAACGGGACTTGCTACTTAAAAGTTATCATCCCTAAGAGCAACCTGAGATGCTCAAAGGGACGTCTATCAAGCGCCTTAGTGAAAATATCAGCTATTTGGTCTTCCGTTCTTACATGCTCCATACTAATGAGTCCTAGTTCAACATTATCACGCAAGAAATGATGCCTTATATGAATATGCTTTGTGCGTGAATGAAAAACAGGATTCTTAGAAATTTCAATAGCACTTGTGTTATCACAACGAATGAGAATAGTTTCAAGATTGATACCGTAGTCCTCTAGTTGATATTTGATCCAGATAACTTGTGAACAGCACGAAGCAGCAGCAACGTACTCGGCTTCCGCAGTTGAAAGCGCCACAGAGTTCTGTTTCTTAGATCCCCAAGAGACTAAGCATGAACCAAGGAACTGTGCCATTCCTGACGTGCTTTTCCTATCAATCACATGACCTGCATAATCAGCGTCCGAGTAGCCAACTAGCTTGAAGGACGTCTTCCTGGGGTACCAAAGGCAAAGATCGTCGCGTCCTTTGAGGTAGCGAAAGATCCTCTTGACTTCTTGCATGTGGGACTCCTTTGGATTCGCCTGGAAGCGTGCACACAAGCAAACGGAAAACATAATGTCGGGACGGCTTGCGGTCAAGTAGAGCAAAGAACCAATCATCCCTCTATAGAGCTTTTGATCAACGTCCTTTCCCTGTTCGTCTGCGTAAAGACGCGAGTTTGGATAACAAGGAGTGGCAACAGGTTTGGACGTGTTCATCCCATACTTCTCAAGCATTTCACGGACATATTTTTGTTGGTGAATGCGCGTCCCTTCCTTGAGTTGATTAATTTGAAGTCCCAAGAAGAAATTGAGTTCTCCAATGAGGGACATCTCAAATTCACTACTCATTAAGGACTTGAACTCATCAACAAGCTTCATGTTAGTACTACCAAAGACTATATCATCAACATAGACTTGGGCAATTAAAATGTCCTTGTGAACTTTCTTTATAAACAAAGTTTTATCAATTGAACCTCTTGTGTGCCCATGAGACAAAAGAAAGGACGCAAACCTCTCGTACCATGCACGAGGGGCTTGCTTGAGTCCATAGAGCGCTTTGTCCAAGTTGTACACATGATCTGGGTGAGAGGCGTCCTCGAAGCCAGGCGGCTGAGCAACACACACTTCCTCCTTGAGTTTTCCATTGAGAAAGGCAGTCTTGACGCCCATCTGAAATAACTTGAATCCTTTGTGAGCGGCGAAGGCAATAAGGAGACGAACGGCTTCAATTCTAGCAATAGGAGCAAAGGTTTCATCATAGTCTATGCCTTCCTCTTGCTTGAATCCTTGAGCCACCAGTCTTGCCTTGTTCCTTGATACACGTCCACTCTCATCAAGCTTATTTCTGAACACCCATCGCGTCCCTATGATGTTTTTGCCTTTGGGACGAGGGACGAGAGTCCAAACTTTGTTCCTTTCAAACTGATTGAGTTCTTCTTGCATTGCTTGAATCCAATCAGCGTCCTGGAGTGCTTCTTTGATATTCTTTGGATCCACCATAGAGACAAAGGCATTGAACGCACAGAACGCTAAATTTGCACTTTGGGACTTGCTTGCAGCTGACCTTGTCTGAATACCTTGAGAAGGATCTGAGACAATCTGGGATGTTGGGTGGTCCCTAGAGAAGCGGGACTCCCTTTGAAACAATTGAGCAAATCTTGGATCAATCTCATCCTCAGAATCATCACTATTATCTTGAGCATCATCTTCAGTGTGTTCCCCCTCAGAGAGAGCGTCCACACCTTGACATTGCTCGCCTTGTTGACTTGATTCAGCTACATCTGGTTGACTGGGGATTCACTACGAGAGGGAACTCCTTGAACCACACTGGGAGCATCCACTGAGACTTCTTCAGGATTCGGAGATGCGTCCTTAGAGACATAGTATTTTTCAGAGGACCAAACATCAGCTTCATCTTCAGAGTCGTCCTGCTGTTGTGAGGAGGAGCGTTCTTTCTTACTTGGTTTTTCTTTATGAGAAGCGCTCTTCTTGAACACAACATGAATACTCTCCTCAAGCTTTAGAGTCCTTTTGTTGAAGACTCCATATGCTTTGCTGGTTAGAGAGTACCCAAGGAATATGGCTTCATCACTCCTTGCATCAAACTTTCCAAGTCGTTCTTTGTCATTGTTGTGAACAAAGCATTTGCAACCAAAGACTCTGAGATAATCAATGCGAGGCTTCCTTCCATTCAACAATTCATAGGACGTCTTCTTCAGCAAAGGACGGATCATGGCACGATTGATAATATAGCACGCTGTAGCAATAGCTTCCGCCCAGAAGTAAGTGGGAACGCTAGTAGCCAAGAGCATAGTCCTTGCCATATCCTCCAGCGTCCTATTCTTTCTTTCCACAACTTCATTTTGTTGAGGAGTCCTTGGAGCTGAGAAGTTGTGTGAGACACCATGTTGATCACAGTAGGCCAGGAACTCTGAATTCTGAAACTCCGTTCCATGGTCTGATCTTATGGCTTTGAGAGGCGTCTCCAGGGCAACTTCCACTTGTTTGATGAAGACTCTTTCCACCATGGCTCAACGTCTTCATTGGTCCACAAAGATCCATATGGAGGAGTTCCAAAGGCTTCTTTGTGCTGATCTCGTTCTTGGATTTGAAAGACGTTCTTGTTTGCTTCCCTTTGATACAAGCTTCGCATTGTTCAACCTTTTCAGGATCAATTCGGGGAAGTCCTTTCACAAGATCTCTTTGATGCAATTTGAGAATTGTGCTTGGTCCAGCATGGCCAAGGCGGCGATGCCAGAGGTCAGCGTCCTCCTTTGAAGCAGATAGGCACAATTCTGATTTAGGCTTGAACTCCTGGTTGAAGATGTAAACATTGTTCTGGCGTACTCCTTTGAGAACA
>OZ002728.1:32629972-33007216 GCA_963924305.1 Polygonum maritimum
TGCTTAGCACTCGTTCCCTCGTCATCCGAGGTCTTAACGTATTGCTTGAGGTGTCCTTTCTTTACTAGCTCCTCGAGGTATTCTTTGAGGGGCTCACAATCCTCGGTCATATGCCCCCGGGCTCGGTGGTACGTGCACCACTTACGCCCGCGCTGGTTGTCCACTGCATCCTCTTTTGGCGGGTACTTGAACCATTCAAAGTTCCGGATCCGAGTCAAGATACGGTAGATCGGAATATTGAATGTAGTGAATACGCCCTGGTCTACCCTTTTCCGCTTCCCTGCATTCGGCCTAGGCGATCCGCGCGCCCGGCGGGAAGGTGTATTGGACCGATCGCCGTCGTCTTCATCCTCCAACTTGGCATATTGATGGACCCGGTCTTGTAGCTCATCGAGCGTGGAAGGCAGGCGCAGAGTCAGGCTCTCTCGGAGCTTGGACTTCTTTGGTACAGCCCGTCGGAAGGTGGCTATAGCGGTCTTCTCATCGCACCCGTCGATTTGAGCGTAGCACTCCATAAAACGGTTTACGAACCGACGGAGGCCCTCATCCTTGCGTTGCCTTAGGCTGAGCAACGTGTCCAATGAGATCGCTTCTCGACTGTTGGCAATGTACCGCTTGGCGAAAGCCGAAGCCAACTGCCCCCACGATCGGATCGACCCGGACTCCAAGCTTTGGAACCATCTAATCGTGCCCTTCCCGAGACTTCCGGGGAACATCTTACACATGATGGCGTCGTCAGAAGTCCATAACGCCATCTTGTGTGTGTAATAGGCGATGTGGTTTACCGGGTCCGACGCTCCGTCGTAGACCATGAAGATTGGTGGTGTGAACTTCTTGGGCGGCTCCGCCTGCTGAATAGTTCGATGGAATGGTGTAGAAGTTACCAAAGCCAACTTCCTATCCACCTGGTCCTGAGCCGACTGCTGCAGTCCGCCCTGACTCTTGATCAGGGCGAGCAGCCTCTTCTCGGTCCGCTTCTCGGCTTGAGCCTCAATCTCACGACGCTCGTCGCGGTCGAACCTGTCCTCATCCTCGTCGCGTCGACTCATAGGATGGTACCGGTCGTACTCACGAATCCTCCCGCGATGGCTCTCTGACCCGCGGTCGCGGCTGATGGACCCGCGGTCGCGGGTCGAGCCGCTCGCGGAATCACCTGTTGCTGGCGGCGATCCGCGCCCGCGGGTCGGATCGTTCCTGCGCCCGCGGGGTCCGTTTCCGCGTCCGCGGTTTCGGCGTCTCTTGCGGGGCTTTCGCTTGCCGTGCTCGTTTCTCCGGGACTCGTACCCACTTTGGTCGTGGGCCCGCAAGCTCTCCTGGTCCGTGGCACGGGAGTCCTCTCGTGGATCCCGACTCGTGGTACGCCTATACCTTCGGCCCTTTGGGGCCCTCCGGTCGCTGTCCGAACCGTCGCTTCCGTCACCTGTAGGTTCCGGGGTTTGGCGATCATCGGGAATCTGGATGACGCTAGCCAAACGCTGCGGTTGGCGACCTTCGTCGACCGGGCGCTTCCCTTGCATGTTCTCCAAGGAGAACTTCAGCGCTGCAATCTCCTTCTTGGCCTCCTCGAGCTGAGACTGAAGGTCAGGCCTTTCCTCCTCGCGATCTCTTCCCGTCATATCGCTTGTCGGTCCTGCGACATCCCTCAGCCCAACCCTCTCACTCGTTCCGCGCGCACCGCTTGATCGGTCCAGGATCGGAGGGTCTCATAATTTAAATTTATAAAACCGAACCTCACTTGTAGTAAAGAGGTAGAGTGTCGAACACACGGGAGTTCGTGCGTCAAGAGTACCCGAAAAGACTAAAAAGAGGAGAAGATAAAGACAAAACGAAGGAAAACAAAAGAGATCTCCTCGGACCGACACAGGGTCACTTCGGTCCGAGGTAGGATCGAGGTCGAAATGGCCGGGACCGACGTTGGTGCAAGTCGGGCCCGATGACTGGGTACTTCGATTTGGCAAAAATGGTAGATCGGTCTTGGGTTTTTGGGTTCCTCCCCCAACTAGACTTGGATATTCTTCCTCAATTCAACCAATAAGTGTTTGATTCTAGTGAAATCGAGGTTGTTCGCCTCGAATCCCTCCAATCTACACCTCGACCCAAGGGAGCTTTCACGTCACCTTCGATGCTAGAGACTTGTGATGGGATCGAGACCACTTTCGCTTACTCTTACCAAACACAAGCTCTAGATCCCTTGCTTTCACAAGAGAATTGAAGCTCAATGTAGAGAGGATTCACAAATCAAGCACTCAAGGCTATGGAATTGGGGTTTTCTACCCAAATCTAGCTAGGGGATTCCCCCATAGCCCAAGACTATGGAATCTACTCCATGTGGTAAGAGAAAAGCATAAACAAAAGGGAAATCAAGCAAAACTCAATCATCATCATCCAATCAAACTTCAATTGCATTCAAATCCAAAGTGTCTACAAAATCCAAGTTCAATTCCACTAGATCAAAGCAAAACAAAGTACAAAACTCACAATTCCTCCTCTCTTCTCCACCGATCTCTCCTTCTCTTCCTTCTCCCTTCTTCTCCTTGCCCTTCAAGTCTTCTTTGAGCCTTTAGAGAGTGATTTTAGTGTGGTCTATCCAAACATGCCCTTAATGCTCTCTAATCACCTCTATTTATAGCCTCTCATGGATTGGGGACCAAGGAATCCCAATTTAGAATGGGGCAAATGTGGAAAGTTACTAAAAGTATGCCTTGGGGAACAATCCAATCCTATGCCGACCTGGACCGACACGGAATGACCTCGGGCCCGACGTTGGGAACGTCGGTCCGGTTCGCTGGGTGCTCGATCTCGGGCCCGACTTGGTGTATCTCGGTCCAGGGCCTCGATCCTTGTCTTCTTCCTTGGTTTCCTTTGTTTCCACTTCATTCTTGGCTTGGCTCTTGCACTTCTTGACTTGGCTCCTTCATTAGCTCCTCGAAATTGTCCGCATTCTTGCCAATTTACCTACAAAAAAAATCAAACTCGCATAGTTTCCGACTCTTGAAGAAAACCGGGAACTAAGCTAAAAGGGAAACAAATCTAACAAAGAAGAGAATGAAAAACACATATTTACAAGGGAAATCAACTACTAAAACACCTCCAAAATGAGAGACATCAGAATACCCCATACTTAAACTTGCTTGTCCTCAAGCAATAATAAAGTAAGCAAGACCGAAGCACAATCTTCAAGTAAAGCCTCATTCGAAAAATCAATCAAGTAAGAACAAGTGATAAATATACTAGCAAGATTACATCATCACACATGATCAAGTGTTCAAGGAATAAAGTCTAATGCAACAAAGCCTCACTTTAGGAATGTGAAAATGTGTATCACTCATCATGTGTTTAGGTTTAGCAATGAACACTCATACTCAACAAACATGCAAGTAAAGGCTTTACTATTGAAGCTAATATCACCAATTCCTCCACCTAGAGATGCTTATTACAATGCACACAAAGAATATGAACTTGGCTCAATGGAGGTCCTCAAAGAGGTTCCATTCGGCCGGGTTGTAATGTGGCTTTTGGTGTTTCTCAAGGTGGGAATCACTTTGGTCTTGTGGTGCTTATAATGGGGATTGAACTTTCTAGTCTCTCACCAACTTCACCAAATCATTCCACTTTCAACTTCACACTCCCAAAAGACTTTGATTTTTCTTCTTTTTTCTTTTCTTTCAACCCACTCTTCACTTAACATTCCACTTCATCTTTGCACTAAACTTTTTGTTGGATTTTTCATACTTTTCCACTTAGGATCGACTTGCACTAACTCGGGCCCGAAGTGCACTTATCCTCGGTCGGTGCCCTTTTCTTCATTTAAGCACTTTGCTTTCAATCCACTACTTTTCCAACTTTTCTTTCTTTCTTTTCAACAAAGATGCACTACCCACTTGGTTTTTACTCCATTCTTTGCCCTTCACTAAAGAGAATCTCAACTCTCCAAATATTCTTCCAAAACCTCTCACTAAAGTCCAATTCCATAAGGGTCAAGTCATATAGGCTAGGAATCATATTTTTGAGGAGTGTTGGATCGTTAGTACTGAGGGACGTCCTTTACTGGAGTAAAGGCGTCCTTTGGTCTGGCGTCCCTACGAGGTGTAGGGGCGTCCTTGAGTAAAGCAGCGGAATAAAGTACTAAACAAGTTAAAATGAACGCTGGGAATTATAGAGGAACCACTCAAGACCAAGTAGTCCTTGAGTGTAAACCTCTACCTCCTTGGAGGATTTTTGAATAGCTTTTTCTTTATATTGAACGTTCTTACAGTTGTACTGGCGAGCCTTTACAGTTCTCTGGTACTTAGCTTTTCCCTAAGTCCACTAGTAAGGAACTCCTCTAAGCCTACAACTCAAGCTTGTTCAATCTTATAAAGAACTCCTATCCCTACGTCCTACAGTACTTAGTAGGACTCTCTTTCTCTCTTTTGTGTTTTCTGGTTACAAATAGTTTTTGGTTTTTGGTTACAACTCTCACTCGATCTAACACAAGTTCTAGCACTGTTCTTGAGTTCTTGAGTTAGTTCTTCGTGTTCTTGAGTGAGTCGCTTTCCTCTGATTCTCTCTGAATATTCTTGAAAGCGTTAGCGTCACAATAAATGCCTTGGGGGTATTTATAGGACTTGGGGAAGGGCGTTTTTTCACTGGGACGATCATGCCCTTCATGGACGTGGCTACAGGATCTTCCTCCACGTAGTAGGGCGGTGATGAGGAAGCTTCCTGTATCCAGCTGTGTATGATGAACTCCGCTACAGGATCGGCCGCCACGTGTTGATGGACTCTGCAACAGGATCGTCCGCCACGTAGTGTTGGACTCCGCTACAGGATCGGTCTCCACGTCTCCTTGGATGATCAAACATTGTCGAGTGATGTCATCCTGTCGGCTAGTGAGTAAGGACTCCTTTCTTGCGTTCCTACTTGCTTGGGACTCCGTCCTTGCTCAAGTAGTCTCTAGCTAGTCCTTACTTCCTGTTAGCTAGCGTCCCTAAGCTTATGGGACGCCCATACACACTTGTTGTCCTTTTGGTCACTGGCGTTCCTGAACACTTGGACAACTTTATTAGAATCAAAGTGAGTTTGTCATATCAAAACTAAGGGACGGTTGTGTGGAACACTAACAAGTACGCAAGCGTTCTTGATAGCGTCCCAACAATTTCCCCCTTTTTGATGATGACAAACTCTTCAGCAAAATAGTTTTGGCGTTTGAGCTTAGCATGCATGAAAACTTGAAAGCGTCCTCTAACACTTAGAGAAAATTCATTTAGCACAAGTTTTCCTTCTTTGATTCTCTAACTTTTGGATTCTAAGGAGAGAAAAGCGTCCTAGAAATTTCTAGACGTTCTCTAGTTCATTTTAGCATGGCGTTCCTTAGACCTTTCACTTAATAGTTCCCCCTTAACCATTGCTTATTCTAGATAACTATTTTATAGCGCATCTCTGCAAAACTACACTTCCCCTTTTGGCATCATCGAAAAGGATAACAAGTGATAAGAACGTTAAGCACAAAAACATAACTAAAGGCAGTGGAACGCTTAAACACACACAATGCAAGCAAACAGTGGAATTGCCATTCAAACAAAATTAGAGTTATTACAGACCAATGTCATAGTGTTTGAAATGCAAAAGAAGCAAAAGCAATTTAATAGGGGATAAAAGGGGTGGTGGCAATCACTGAGAACGGCGCTGGTCGTGATAAAACTTTAGCAGTCGCTCTTGAAGTTCAGCAGCCTTGGAGAACGCAGAGGACAAGTCCTTTAAGGCGGAGAAGATTAAGCACTGGTTGTCCATAATTGCACCCATGAGTTCTGCTGGGGGATGCTGAGCTAGGTTTGCAGGGGCAGAGCGGGGCAAAGGACCTAAACTCGATGAAGGAGCGTCCGTGGGAAGAGCTGGAGAAGAGGGAGTCCCTAAGAGCATTTGATCAAGGGTTGTAAGGTCTACGGCGGGCTCTTGATCTTGAGGGGACTCTTGAGGCGTGGAATTAAGCCTTGCGGCCTCAGCCTCAGCAGCTAGGCGTTCTTCTTCTGCTTTCAGTCTAGCTTCCTCAGCCTCAGCTTCTAACTGTTTCAGAACGGACGGGAGCTCTTCATTATGCCTTATCTCGACGAGTCCCTTCTTAGCATTCCATTTCAAACCAAGTTCTTCAGAAGGAGCGCTCTCATCATAAGCGTCTTGGGACTGCAAGATTGCCTTTACGACTCCAGGGTAAGGCAAGACGTGCCTCTTCCTTCCACACTTGGCCATATGTTGCATAGCAATTCTGGCTAAGTTGATTGGGCGGCGTTCTAGGATTGCGTCAATTAGGATTATGTCGTGTGCTTGCACAATTGAACGCTTCTCCTGCCTTGGAAGAATGGCGCGACAAGTAAAGTAGTGAACGATTGCGCCAACTTTGCTCAGAACGTGAGCTACCCTGTCAAGTCCCATCGGCCTTTTACCCTGAAATATGTGCTCAACCAGAGGCAGTATCTGTCGTTTCAAAGCCGCCTTCAGGAAGTGAGCTAACAGCATCGGACGGTGGCTTGCGTGGACTTAGACCCAGGAAGGAGCGCATTTGGCGTTTTGTGACTGAAGCTTTCTCACCTTCAATTTTGAAGTGGAGGGAGCCATCTTTTGCCTTGTAGCGCAAATCCCTGTAGAACGCTTTCACCTGTTCTTTGTCAACAGTTGTCGGCGCTGGTCCAACGTTCTGCCATCCTTGGAATTTCAGAAGCTCTAGGAACTCCTGAACGGCAGCATCGTCAAATGAGGCTAGCCACTCTTCAGACTAAATGAGCGGGCTTAGGACTTTAACGGGCACATCAGCGTTCTTCCTTTTGCGCTTGCCCTTGGGGGACTCAGAGTCCTCATCATCATCTGACTCGTCCTCAGCTTTCTCCGAGTCACTGTCAGAAGCGTCCTTTGAAGGAGCGTCCTCTGTGCCTTGTTCTTTTTCAGCGTCGCCACCAACTGTGGCTTGATCGGCACTAGAGGTCTGACCTTGGGACGTGCCCTCAGCGTCCTGAGCCTCTGTCTGATTTTCTTGTGTTGTTGGCTCAGCGTCCGCGGGGACGTCATGGGATTCTGTTTGGATTGTGGGGGATGGGTTTTCTTGTGGAGCTGGGGAAGGATTGAGGATGGGGAGAGATTGGTTGTAGGGTGGGACTTTCTGAGCATCACGTTCGAGCTCGTCAGAAAGGGTAGGCTCAGCGTCCTTTTGAGGAACCTGGTGCTCGCCAGCGTCCTCAACCACTTGTGTTTGAGCGGGAGCATTCTCAACTCCTTCAACCTCGTCGTCGGAGTCCCCAACGACGTCAATAAGAGGGGAGACTCCTTCAGCAGTGGCTTGAGGCGTTCCTCTGTTGCTCTCAGATGAGCTAGAGGAAGAGGAGGAGATGTGCTCGGGCTTTGGAGCAGCTTGAACCATGAGCACCGTGGGAGATTCACCGGCTTTGCGGCGTTTGAAGGTGCGCTCAAGGGCTGGACGCTTCTCAAGGTCCTCTGGTCCACTCTCAGATGAGGGACGGCGAGATCTGGGGGTCTCGGGTTCTTTGGGGGGAGAGATGTGGGCCGGGGCTTTAGGGAAGTTGGCGAGATTTAGGGGGGAGGGAGGTTTGGAGGAGAAGGGAACGAGAGCATTTGATTTAGAAGGTTGGGGGGACGGAGGGGGAGTTGGGATTTGGACTATTGAGATTGGTTGTGGAGGGGGAGTGGATTCCTTAGAAAGGTTGGAAGGGCTTTTAGTGGTGCTAGGCCTTTTTGAGGGTTTGGAGGATGGAACGCTTGAGGTCTTGGCCTTTTTGAGAGGCCTTGGGTCGTGAACCTTTTTGGAGCGTCCCTCCTTGATATGTGGTGGAAATTTATCCACAATTTGTGTTGGATTTGAGGAGGAGGTTTTGGTATTTTTTGAGAGGGGAGATGAAGGGGTTGGACGCTTGGATGGGAGGATTGATTTGGTGGTGATGGTGGGGACTTGAGGTGGTGGTGGAGAAGGACTTGGTACTCTTGCTTTAAGCATTTTATAAGCCAAAGAGTCCTTTGGGTACATCGGGAAATCGGGAAGGACGGCGTTATGGAGGTCGGGGATAAGATCAAGTAAAGGACCTAGATTCTCACCTCCAAACTGTGAAAAGAAGAGAACGTCGTCCATCCGCCCTAGCAAGTCCTTGTAATTGGTGTTGTGGAGGCCTTGAATGACGAACCGTTCGATGAACCGCTCGTAGTTCCTTGGTTTGACGGCGTCATTCTTTACATCAGGTTTGTCCATGCGTTCCCTTATCAAGTTGTACAGCGTCCTTGGCTTTCTGTTGATGAAGTCCACTAGAGATTCATTAAGAACTATGGGTTTGGGCTTCTCTATGTAATGGGACTTCACCAGCTTTCTACGCTTCCCGCCGGTAGAAGAGCCGGCCACGTTCAACTGTCTTTGAGACATGCTTTCAGATGAAGTGTAGAGAGAGAAAGTCGCCGGATTTCTAGAGAGAAGTCAGAGCAAATTTGAGAGCAAGAAAGTGGTTGAGCGTAATAAATTGGATTGTGACTGTTCTTGGCCTTATATAGAGGAAGCGGTGGCACAACTGTAATTACCACTGTTTTACTGATCGACACGTGGCAAAACTTCCCCCTTAAGATTTGAGCAAAAGCAACGGTCACTGTTCACACTTTCAAAAGTTCAAAATTCTGACTCTTCAACTTCTCCTCAAATACTGAACTGACGTTCTTCTCAACAAACACTGAGCGTTCTCTCATACTTAGCAAACTTTTACCTCTTCAAGCAAATTTCTTCAAGCAAACCAACAACCAACTTACCGTTCTTGTGATCACCTTTAGAACCAGTTGAGAACAACGCAAGTACGTCCCGTAAAAGAAAATATGAAGCTCATAGGACGCTTTTGCAGAGTTCTCGGCTAGGGTAAGCTTAGAGTTCCCATCATTTCGGCTTATAATGAGGGTTGGGTGATCAGGGATACTCTTTTCAAGACAAATAGAGAAATTTGAATGGTGTTCCAAAGTAACAAACACATGAAGTTTTAGACTAGCGTCCTTGCAAATATGAATTTAGTGCATAACAGTCCTTAAACACTTTGAATCTACAAAACATAGCCAAGCATTGAGGGAATAGTAGAACGGGACTTGCTACTTAAAAGTTATCATCCCTAAGAGCAACCTGAGATGCTCAAAGGGACGTCTATCAAGCGCCTTAGTGAAAATATCAGCTATTTGGTCTTCCGTTCTTACATGCTCCATACTAATGAGTCCTAGTTCAACATTATCACGCAAGAAATGATGCCTTATATGAATATGCTTTGTGCGTGAATGAAAAACAGGATTCTTAGAAATTTCAATAGCACTTGTGTTATCACAACGAATGAGAATAGTTTCAAGATTGATACCGTAGTCCTCTAGTTGATATTTGATCCAGATAACTTGTGAACAGCACGAAGCAGCAGCAACGTACTCGGCTTCCGCAGTTGAAAGCGCCACAGAGTTCTGTTTCTTAGATCCCCAAGAGACTAAGCATGAACCAAGGAACTGTGCCATTCCTGACGTGCTTTTCCTATCAATCACATGACCTGCATAATCAGCGTCCGAGTAGCCAACTAGCTTGAAGGACGTCTTCCTGGGGTACCAAAGGCAAAGATCGTCGCGTCCTTTGAGGTAGCGAAAGATCCTCTTGACTTCTTGCATGTGGGACTCCTTTGGATTCGCCTGGAAGCGTGCACACAAGCAAACGGAAAACATAATGTCGGGACGGCTTGCGGTCAAGTAGAGCAAAGAACCAATCATCCCTCTATAGAGCTTTTGATCAACGTCCTTTCCCTGTTCGTCTGCGTAAAGACGCGAGTTTGGATAACAAGGAGTGGCAACAGGTTTGGACGTGTTCATCCCATACTTCTCAAGCATTTCACGGACATATTTTTGTTGGTGAATGCGCGTCCCTTCCTTGAGTTGATTAATTTGAAGTCCCAAGAAGAAATTGAGTTCTCCAATGAGGGACATCTCAAATTCACTACTCATTAAGGACTTGAACTCATCAACAAGCTTCATGTTAGTACTACCAAAGACTATATCATCAACATAGACTTGGGCAATTAAAATGTCCTTGTGAACTTTCTTTATAAACAAAGTTTTATCAATTGAACCTCTTGTGTGCCCATGAGACAAAAGAAAGGACGCAAACCTCTCGTACCATGCACGAGGGGCTTGCTTGAGTCCATAGAGCGCTTTGTCCAAGTTGTACACATGATCTGGGTGAGAGGCGTCCTCGAAGCCAGGCGGCTGAGCAACACACACTTCCTCCTTGAGTTTTCCATTGAGAAAGGCAGTCTTGACGCCCATCTGAAATAACTTGAATCCTTTGTGAGCGGCGAAGGCAATAAGGAGACGAACGGCTTCAATTCTAGCAATAGGAGCAAAGGTTTCATCATAGTCTATGCCTTCCTCTTGCTTGAATCCTTGAGCCACCAGTCTTGCCTTGTTCCTTGATACACGTCCACTCTCATCAAGCTTATTTCTGAACACCCATCGCGTCCCTATGATGTTTTTGCCTTTGGGACGAGGGACGAGAGTCCAAACTTTGTTCCTTTCAAACTGATTGAGTTCTTCTTGCATTGCTTGAATCCAATCAGCGTCCTGGAGTGCTTCTTTGATATTCTTTGGATCCACCATAGAGACAAAGGCATTGAACGCACAGAACGCTAAATTTGCACTTTGGGACTTGCTTGCAGCTGACCTTGTCTGAATACCTTGAGAAGGATCTGAGACAATCTGGGATGTTGGGTGGTCCCTAGAGAAGCGGGACTCCCTTTGAAACAATTGAGCAAATCTTGGATCAATCTCATCCTCAGAATCATCACTATTATCTTGAGCATCATCTTCAGTGTGTTCCCCCTCAGAGAGAGCGTCCACACCTTGACATTGCTCGCCTTGTTGACTTGATTCAGCTACATCTGGTTGACTGGGGATTCACTACGAGAGGGAACTCCTTGAACCACACTGGGAGCATCCACTGAGACTTCTTCAGGATTCGGAGATGCGTCCTTAGAGACATAGTATTTTTCAGAGGACCAAACATCAGCTTCATCTTCAGAGTCGTCCTGCTGTTGTGAGGAGGAGCGTTCTTTCTTACTTGGTTTTTCTTTATGAGAAGCGCTCTTCTTGAACACAACATGAATACTCTCCTCAAGCTTTAGAGTCCTTTTGTTGAAGACTCCATATGCTTTGCTGGTTAGAGAGTACCCAAGGAATATGGCTTCATCACTCCTTGCATCAAACTTTCCAAGTCGTTCTTTGTCATTGTTGTGAACAAAGCATTTGCAACCAAAGACTCTGAGATAATCAATGCGAGGCTTCCTTCCATTCAACAATTCATAGGACGTCTTCTTCAGCAAAGGACGGATCATGGCACGATTGATAATATAGCACGCTGTAGCAATAGCTTCCGCCCAGAAGTAAGTGGGAACGCTAGTAGCCAAGAGCATAGTCCTTGCCATATCCTCCAGCGTCCTATTCTTTCTTTCCACAACTTCATTTTGTTGAGGAGTCCTTGGAGCTGAGAAGTTGTGTGAGACACCATGTTGATCACAGTAGGCCAGGAACTCTGAATTCTGAAACTCCGTTCCATGGTCTGATCTTATGGCTTTGAGAGGCGTCTCCAGGGCAACTTCCACTTGTTTGATGAAGACTCTTTCCACCATGGCTCAACGTCTTCATTGGTCCACAAAGATCCATATGGAGGAGTTCCAAAGGCTTCTTTGTGCTGATCTCGTTCTTGGATTTGAAAGACGTTCTTGTTTGCTTCCCTTTGATACAAGCTTCGCATTGTTCAACCTTTTCAGGATCAATTCGGGGAAGTCCTTTCACAAGATCTCTTTGATGCAATTTGAGAATTGTGCTTGGTCCAGCATGGCCAAGGCGGCGATGCCAGAGGTCAGCGTCCTCCTTTGAAGCAGATAGGCACAATTCTGATTTAGGCTTGAACTCCTGGTTGAAGATGTAAACATTGTTCTGGCGTACTCCTTTGAGAACAACTTTGTTGGACTTCTTGTTTATGACAAGGCACTCCTTCGAGTCAAATGTGACTAGATTTTTACCTTGATCACACATCTGAGAAACGCTAAGGAGATTGAATCCAAGTCCTTCAATAAGACTGACATTTGTTGCTTTGGTAGACGGATTGAGAATAGCAGTTCCCGTTCCTTTGATCTTTCCCTTGCCCTTGTTGCCAAACGAGACAGTTCCTCCCGTGGCACTACTTTGGATAGAAGTGAGATGGATCTGGCTTCCTGTCATATGATTTGAGGCGCCACTATCAATGATCCATGGGCGTCCCCTCACTTCCACCTGCCATTACAAAGTTAGTGTTTTGCGACCCAGGCAAGGTGTTCCTTACCTGGTTCGTTACAGAAGTAGAACTCTGGTTCTGGCATGTAGTCATTTATATTAACATCATTTGAAATAGCATGCTTGCGGAAAGAGTTCCTAGAGCGTCTAGAACGCCTAGGTTCAGCCTTGGGAATGGACTTAACATTCTCACTTTCAGTCCTAGCAGTTTTACCACTTGCAATGTCTTCTTTTAATTTTTCACACTCAAATTTGAAGTGGTCACCTTGTCCACAGTACCAGCACGTCCTATAGTAAGTACCAAGATAGTACTTCTTATTGGGACGTTGAATTTTGTGAGCTTTCATCTTTTGAGGATTACAAACTTTTGAACCGTCCCCTTTAGCAATCTTCTTATAAATCTTATGACTAGTGGAGTTAGTGTAGTAGTCCTCTTTACCCGTCTCTCCACTCTCAAGGACTCTAATTCTTTCAAGGAGATTCTTGGTCTTTTCTCTCTCAAGTTCAAGTTCAGAAGTTTTGCTTGCCTCAAAGTCACTAGGGAGAGAGTTCCTAGTATCAGATTCATAGCCTAGACCTTTCTTAGCTGGGACAAAAACCATTGGTCTAACTTCCTCAACTATGGGACTCTTACCCAACACTTTCACTTCTTCCCTAAGCTTAGCGTTCTCAAGTTTGAGACACATGATTTCAGTTTTTAGGGACTTAGTTTCTTCACAAGAGGACTCTATTTGAATGATCATTGAACTGCAATTTTCACATTCAACCACAATATTTTCATTTTCAAGTTCAAGTTCATCCATTCTATTTTGCATGATCACACTTTCTTCCTTGATTTTGCCAATGAGTTTAATCAGTTTGGACTTAGAACAATTTTCCAAAGAACTCATCATAGCCTCACGGGTTACCTCATTTTCAGATTTCGGAGCGTCCTCCTCAGCAGCTGTGACGTCCTCCATAGCCATGAATGCTATTTGTTCATTATCAGAGGCGTCCTCAAGAGCTAAGTATGCCTCTTGTTCATCGGGTTCTTCATCATCTGAACTGACATTATCCCATGCAGATGCGAACGCTCCAATGAGAGCCTTCGTCCTCATCTCCTTTGAGGACATTCCCGTCGTACATTTTTTAGCAAAATGTCCTTTCTTGTTACATTTGTAACAAGTAAGTTCTTTCATCTCTGCCTCTGTGTACTTGGGACTTTCTTTCATTGGCATTTTGTTCTTGTTGAAATATTTGTTTCTTTTGCCAAAAGAACGCAGAACTTTGTTAAAAAGAACAAGTCCTTCCTCTTCTTCAAGCTGTTCCTTAGACTTGCTTTCTTTTTCTTTCAATGCTTGAATGCGCATCCTTTCACGGTTCTCATTCTTATTGGCTTCCACCATCATTGCGAGTTCTTGTTGACGACGAAGATACTCAGCGTACTCTGGTGTTGAAGTCATCAATGCTAGATCTGTTTGAGGATTCCTTGCTAACTCAGCCAAATCGGAGTTCCTCCTTGCTTCGTATCCTCTTAGCTTCCCATAGATCTCTTCCATGTCAAGAGTCTTATTGGTTGTATTCTCCTTGAACGTGGTTCTATCAAAGTTCCACTTTCCTGTTAGACCATCTATGACCACTTGAACTCTGTTTCTCATTGAAACTTCAGCTTCAGGAACGCCCAGATTCCTCATCTTGGTAACAAGTTGTTCAAAACGGTATGAATAGTCGTTCACAGTTTCATTGGGGAGCATTCTGAAGGCATATAACTCTCTCTTGATTTCCAGCTGAACGTCTTCCCTCATCTCAGCAGCTCCTACGTGGAATTTTTTAAGAGCTTCCCACTGTAGTTTGGCAGTTGCCAAATTGCTAACTCTGGTGGCGTCCCTCTCGCAAAGAGACGCTTGAAGGAAGCATATAGCCTTTGCATTTGTTTCCATCAATTTGAATTCATCAGGACCCCACTCGTCCTCTTTGTCCTTCTTATCAGTAGGAACGGCAAGGTCACCTTTCATGATTACTTTCCAGCACTGATAGTTCTGACTCCTTACAAAGTTCTCAAATCTGATTTTCTAGCGGTTGAAGTTGCCGTCCGTTAGGCGCGGAGGCTTCACAAAAGAGATTCCAATTGGTTCCATGTCCATCTTTAACCTGCAACTCAGTAAGAATTTAGAGCGCCTTCTCTGATACCAATTGTTGGATCGTTAGTACTGAGGGACGTCCTTTACTGGAGTAAAGGCGTCCTTTGGTCTGGCGTCCCTACGAGGTGTAGGGGCGTCCTTGAGTAAAGCAGCGGAATAAAGTACTAAACAAGTTAAAATGAACGCTGGGAATTATAGAGGAACCACTCAAGACCAAGTAGTCCTTGAGTGTAAACCTCTACCTCCTTGGAGGATTTTTGAATAGCTTTTTCTTTATATTGAACGTTCTTACAGTTGTACTGGCGAGCCTTTACAATTCTCTGGTACTTAGCTTTTCCCTAAGTCCACTAGTAAGGAACTCCTCTAAGCCTACAACTCAAGCTTGTTCAATCTTATAAAGAACTCCTATCCCTACGTCCTACAGTACTTAGTAGGACTCTCTTTCTCTCTTTTGTGTTTTCTGGTTACAAACAGTTTTTGGTTTTTGGTTACAACTCTCACTCGATCTAACACAAGTTCTAGCACTGTTCTTGAGTTCTTGAGTTAGTTCTTCGTGTTCTTGAGTGAGTCGCTTTCCTCTGATTCTCTCTGAATATTCTTGAAAGCGTTAGCGTCACAATAAATGCCTTGGGGGTATTTATAGGACTTGGGGAACGGCGTCTTTTCACTGGGACGATCATGCCCTTCATGGACGTGGCTACAGGATCTTCCTCCACGTAGTAGGGCGGTGATGAGGAAGCTTCCTGTATCCAGCTGTGTATGATGAACTCCGCTACAGGATCGGCCGCCACGTGTTGATGGACTCTGCAACAGGATCGTCCGCCACGTAGTGTTGGACTCCGCTACAGGATCGGTCTCCACGTGTCCTTGGATGATCAAACATTGTCGAGTGATGTCATCCTGTCGGCTAGTGAGTAAGGACTCCTTTCTTGCGTTCCTACTTGCTTGGGACTCCGTCCTTGCTCAAGTAGTCTCTAGCTAATCCTTACTTCCTGTTAGCTAGCGTCCCTAAGCTTATGGGACGCCCATACACACTTGTTGTCCTTTTGGTCACTGGCGTTCTTGAACACTTGGACAACTTTATTAGAATCAAAGTGAATTTGTCATATCAAAACTAAGGGAAGGTTGTGTGGAACACTAACAAGTACGTAAGCGTTCTTGATAGCGTCCCAACAATTTCCCCCTTTTTGATGATGACAAACTCTTCAGCAAAATAGTTTTGGCATTTGAGCTTAGCATGCATGAAAACTTGAAAGCGTCCTCTAACACTTAGAGAAAATTCATTTAGCACAAGTTTTCCTTCTTTGATTCTCTAACTTTTGGATTCTAAGGAGAGAAAAGCGTCCTAGAAATTTCTAGACGTTCTCTAGTTCATTCTAGCATGGCGTTCCTTAGACCTTTCACTTAATAGTTCCCCCTTAACCATTGCTTATTCTAGATAACTATTTTATAGCGCATCTCTGCAAAACTACACTTCCCCTTTTGGCATCATCGAAAAGGATAACAAGTGATAAGAACGTTAAGCACAAAAACATAACTAAAGGCAGTGGAACGCTTAAACACACACAATGCAAGCAAACAGTGGAATTGCCATTCAAACAAAATTAGAGTTATTACAGACCAATGTCATAGTGTTTGAAATGCAAAAGAAGCAAAAGCAATTTAATAGGGGATAAAAGGGGTGGTGGCAATCACTGAGAACGGCGCTGGTCGTGATAAAACTTTAGCAGTTGCTCTTGAAGTTCAGCAGCCTTGGAGAACGCAGAGGACAAGTCCTTTAAGGCGGAGAAGATTAAGCACTGGTTGTCCATAATTGCACCCATGAGTTCTGCTGGGGGATGCTGAGCTAGGTTTGCAGGGGCAGAGCGGGGCAAAGGACCTAAACTCGATGAAGGAGCGTCCGTGGGAAGAGCTGGAGAAGAGGGAGTCCCTAAGAGCATTTGATCAAGGGTTGTAAGGTCTACGGCGGGCTCTTGATCTTGAGGGGACTCTTGAGGCGTGGAATTAAGCCTTGCGGCCTCAGCCTCAGCAGCTAGGCGTTCTTCTTCTGCTTTCAGTCTAGCTTCCTCAGCCTCAGCTTCTAACTGTTTCAGAACGGACGGGAGCTCTTCATTATGCCTTATCTCGACGAGTCCCTTCTTAGCATTCCATTTCAAACCAAGTTCTTCAGAAGGAGCGCTCTCATCATAAGCGTCTTGGGACTGCAAGATTGCCTTTACGACTCCAGGGTAAGGCAAGACGTGCCTCTTCCTTCCACACTTGGCCATATGTTGCATAGCAATTCTGGCTAAGTTGATTGGGCGGCGTTCTAGGATTGCGTCAATTAGGATTATGTCGTGTGCTTGCACAATTGAACGCTTCTCCTGCCTTGGAAGAATGGCGCGACAAGTAAAGTAGTGAACGATTGCGCCAACTTTGCTCAGAACGTGAGCTACCCTGTCAAGTCCCATCGGCCTTTTACCCTGAAATATGTGCTCAACCAGAGGCAGTATCTGTCGTTTCAAAGCCGCCTTCAGGAAGTGAGCTAACAGCATCGGACGGTGGCTTGCGTGGACTTAGACCCAGGAAGGAGCGCATTTGGCGTTCTGTGACTGAAGCTTTCTCACCTTCAATTTTGAAGTGGAGGGAGCCATCTTTTGCCTTGTAGCGCAAATCCCTGTAGAACGCTTTCACCTGTTCTTTGTCAACAGTTGTCGGCGCTGGTCCAACGTTCTGCCATCCTTGGAATTTCAGAAGCTCTAGGAACTCCTGAACGGCAGCATCGTCAAATGAGGCTAGCCACTCTTCAGACTAAATGAGCGGGCTTAGGACTTTAACGGGCACATCAGCGTTCTTCCTTTTGCGCTTGCCCTTGGGGGACTCAGAGTCCTCATCATCATCTGACTCGTCCTCAGCTTTCTCCGAGTCACTGTCAGAAGCGTCCTTTGAAGGAGCGTCCTCTGTGCCTTGTTCTTTTTCAGCGTCGCCACCAACTGTGGCTTGATCGGCACTAGAGGTCTGACCTTGGGACGTGCCCTCAGCGTCCTGAGCCTCTGTCTGATTTTCTTGTGTTGTTGGCTCAGCGTCCGCGGGGACGTCATGGGATTCTGTTTGGATTGTGGGGGATGGGTTTTCTTGTGGAGCTGGGGAAGGATTGAGGATGGGGAGAGATTGGTTGTAGGGTGGGACTTTCTGAGCATCACGTTCGAGCTCGTCAGAAAGGGTAGGCTCAGCGTCCTTTTGAGGAACCTGGTGCTCGCCAGCGTCCTCAACCACTTGTGTTTGAGCGGGAGCATTCTCAACTCCTTCAACCTCGTCGTCGGAGTCCCCAACGACGTCAATAAGAGGGGAGACTCCTTCAGCAGTGGCTTGAGGCGTTCCTCTGTTGCTCTCAGATGAGCTAGAGGAAGAGGAGGAGATGTGCTCGGGCTTTGGAGCAGCTTGAACCATGAGCACCGTGGGAGATTCACCGGCTTTGCGGCGTTTGAAGGTGCGCTCAAGGGCTGGACGCTTCTCAAGGTCCTCTGGTCCACTCTCAGATGAGGGACGGCGAGATCTGGGGGTCTCGGGTTCTTTGGGGGGAGAGATGTGGGCCGGGGCTTTAGGGAAGTTGGCGAGATTTAGGGGGGAGGGAGGTTTGGAGGAGAAGGGAACGAGAGTATTTGATTTAGAAGGTTGGGGGGACGGAGGGGGAGTTGGGATTTGGACTATTGAGATTGGTTGTGGAGGGGGAGTGGATTCCTTAGAAAGGTTGGAAGGCCTTTTAGTGGTGCTAGGCCTTTTTGAGGGTTTGGAGGATGGAACGCTTGAGGTCTTGGCCTTTTTGAGAGGCCTTGGGTCGTGAACCTTTTTGGAGCGTCCCTCCTTGATATGTGGTGGAAATTTATCCACAATTTGTGTTGGATTTGAGGAGGAGGTTTTGGTATTTTTTGAGAGGGGAGATGAAGGGGTTGGACGCTTGGATGGGAGGATTGATTTGGTGGTGATGGTGGGGACTTGAGGTGGTGGTGGAGAAGGACTTGGTACTCTTGCTTTAAGCATTTTATAAGCCAAAGAGTCCTTTGGGTACATCGGGAAATCGGGAAGGACGGCGTTATGGAGGTCGGGGATAAGATCAAGTAAAGGACCCAGATTCTCACCTCCAAACTGTGAAAAGAAGAGAACGTCGTCCATCCGCCCTGGCAAGTCCTTGTAATTGGTGTTGTGGAGGCCTTGAATGACGAACCGTTCGATGAACCGCTCGTAGTTCTTTGGTTTGACGGCGTCATTCTTTACATCAGGTTTGTCCATGCGTTCCCTTATCAAGTTGTACAGCGTCCTTGGCTTTCTGTTGATGAAGTCCACTAGAGATTCATTAAGAACTATGGGTTTGGGCTTCTCTATGTAATGGGACTTCACCAGCTTTCTACGCTTCCCGCCGGTAGAAGAGCCGGCCACGTTCAACTATCTTTGAGACATGCTTTCAGATGAAGTGTAGAGAGAGAAAGTCGCCGGAGTTCTAGAGAGAAGTCAGAGCAAATTTGAGAGCAAGAAAGTGGTTGAGCGTAATAAATTGGATTGTGACTGTTCTTGGCCTTATATAGAGGAAGCGGTGGCACAACTGTAATTACCACTGTTATACTGATCGACACGTGGCAAAACTTCCCCCTTAAGATTTGAGCAAAAGCAACGGTCACTGTTCACACTTTCAAAAGTTCAAAATTCTGACTCTTCAACTTCTCCTCAAATACTGAACTGACGTTCTTCTCAACAAACACTGAGCGTTCTCTCATACGTAGCAAACTTTTACCTCTTCAAGCAAATTTCTTCAAGCAAACCAACAACCAACTTACTGTTCTTGTGATCACCTTTAGAACCAGTTGAGAACAACGCAAGTACGTCCCGTAAAAGAAAATATGAAGCTCATAGGACGCTTTTGCAGAGTTCTCGGCTAGGGTAAGCTTAGAGTTCCCATCATTTCGGCTTATAATGAGGGTTGGGTGATCAGGGATACTCTTTTCAAGACAAATAGAGAAATTTGAATGGCGTTCCAAAGTAGCAAACACATGAAGTTTTAGACTAGCGTCCTTGCAAATATGAATTTAGTGCATAACAGTCCTTAAACACTTTGAATCTACAAAACATAGCCAAGCATTGAGGGAATAGTAGAACGGGACTTGCTACTTAAAAGTTATCATCCCTAAGAGCAACCTGAGATGCTCAAAGGGACGTCTATCAAGCGCCTTAGTGAAAATATCAGCTATTTGGTCTTCCGTTCTTACATGCTCCATACTAATGAGTCCTAGTTCAACATTATCACGCAAGAAATGATGCCTTATATGAATATGCTTTGTGCGTGAATGAAAAACAGGATTCTTAGAAACTTCAATAGCACTTGTGTTATCACAACGAATGAGAATAGTTTCAAGATTGATACCGTAGTCCTCTAGTTGATATTTGATCCAGATAACTTGTGAACAGCACGAAGCAGCAGCAACGTACTCGGCTTCCGCAGTTGAAAGCGCCACAGAGTTCTGTTTCTTAGATCCCCAAGAGACTAAGCATGAACCAAGGAACTGTGCCATTCCTGACGTGCTTTTCCTATCAATCACATGACCTGCATAATCAGCGTCCGAGTAGCCAACTAGCTTGAAGGACGTCTTTCTGGGGTACCAAAGGCAAAGATCGTCGCGTCCTTTGAGGTAGCGAAAGATCCTCTTGACTTCTTGCATGTGGGACTCCTTTGGATTCGCCTGGAAGCGTGCACACAAGCAAACGGCAAACATAATGTCGGGACGGCTTGCGGTCAAGTAGAGCAAAGAACCAATCATCCCTCTATAGAGCTTTTGATCAACGTCCTTTCCCTGTTCGTCTGCGTAAAGACGCGAGTTTGGAGAACAAGGAGTGGCAACAGGTTTGGACGTGTTCATCCCATACTTCTCAAGCATTTCACGGACATATTTTTGTTGGTGAATGCGCGTCCCTTCCTTGATTTGATTAATTTGAAGTCCCAAGAAGAAATTGAGTTCTCCAATGAGGGACATCTCAAATTCACTACTCATTAAGGACTTGAACTCATCAACAAGCTTCATGTTAGTACTACCAAAGACTATATCATCAACATAGACTTGGGCAATTAAAATGTCCTTGTGAACTTTCTTTATAAACAAAGTTTTATCAATTGAACCTCTTGTGTGCCCATGAGACAAAAGAAAGGACGCAAACCTGTCGTACCATGCACGAGGGGCTTGCTTGAGTCCATAGAGCGCTTTGTCCAAGTTGTACACATGATCTGGGTGAGAGGCGTCCTCGAAGCCAGGTGACTGAGCAACATACACTTCCTCCTTGAGTTTTCCATTGAGAAAGGCAGTCTTGACGCCCATCTGAAATAACTTGAATCCTTTGTGAGCGGCGAAGGCAATAAGGAGACGAACGACTTCAATTCTAGCAACAGGAGCAAAGGTTTCATCATAGTCTATGCCTTCCTCTTGCTTGAATCCTTGAGCCACCAGTCTTGCCTTGTTCCTTGATACACGTCCACTCTCATCAAGCTTATTTCTGAACACCCATCGCGTCCCTATGATGTTTTTGCCTTTGGGACGAGGGACGAGAGTCCAAACTTTGTTCCTTTCAAACTGATTGAGTTCTTCTTGCATTGCTTGAATCCAATCAGCGTCCTGGAGTGCTTCTTTGATATTCTTTGGATCCACCATAGAGACAAAGGCATTGAACGCACAGAACGCTAAATTTGCACTTTGGGACTTGCTTGCAGCTGACCTTGTCTGAATACCTTGAGAAGGATCTGAGACAATCTGGGATGTTGGGTGGTCCCTAGAGAAGCGGGACTCCCTTTGAAACAATTGAGCAAATCTTGGATCAATCTCATCCTCAGAATCATCACTATTATCTTGAGCATCATCTTCAGTGTGTTCCCCCTCAGAGAGAGCGTCCACACCTTGACATTGCTCGCCTTGTTGACTTGATTCAGCTACATCTGGTTGACTGGGGATTCACTACGAGAGGGAACTCCTTGAACCACACTGGGAGCATCCACTGAGACTTCTTCAGGATTCGGAGATGCGTCCTTAGAGACATAGTATTTTTCAGAGGACCAAACATCAGCTTCATCTTCAGAGTCGTCCTGCTGTTGTGAGGAGGAGCGTTCTTTCTTACTTGGTTTTTCTTTGTGAGAAGCGCTCTCCTTGAACACAACATGAATACTCTCCTCAAGCTTTAGAGTCCTTTTGTTGAAGACTCTATATGCTTTGCTGGTTAGAGAGTACCCAAGGAATATGGCTTCATCACTCCTTGCATCAAACTTTCCAAGTCGTTCTTTGTCATTGTTGTGAACAAAGCATTTGCAACCAAAGACTCTGAGATAATCAATGCGAGGCTTCCTTCCATTCAACAATTCATAGGACGTCTTCTTCAGCAAAGGACGGATCATGGCACGATTGATAATATAGCACGCTGTAGCAATAGCTTCCGCCCAGAAGTAAGTGGGAACGCTAGTAGCCAAGAGCATAGTCCTTGCCATATCCTCCAGCGTCCTATTCTTTCTTTCCACAGCTTCATTTTGTTGAGGAGTCCTTGGAGCTGAGAAGTTGTGTGAGACACCATGTTGATCACAGTAGGCCAGGAACTCTGAATTCTGAAACTCCGTTCCATGGTCTGATCTTATGGCTTTGAGAAGCGTCTCCAGGGCAACTTCCACTTGTTTGATGAAGACTCTTTCCACCATGGCTCAACGTCTTCATTGGTCCACAAAGATCCATATGGAGGAGTTCCAAAGGCTTCTTTGTGCTGATCTCGTTCTTGGATTTGAAAGACGTTCTTGTTTGCTTCCCTTTGATACAAGCTTCGCATTGTTCAACCTTTTCGAGATCAATTCGGGGAAGTCCTTTCACAAGATCTCTTTGATGCAATTTGAGAATTGTGCTTGGTCCAGCATGGCCAAGGCGGCGATGCCAGAGGTCAGCGTCCTCCTTTGAAGCAGATAGGCACAATTCTGATTTAGGCTTGAACTCTTGGTTGAAGATGTAAACATTGTTCTGGCGTACTCCTTTGAGAACAACTTTGTTGGACTTCTTGTTTATGACAAGGCACTCCTTCGAGTCAAATGTGACTAGATTTTTACCTTGATCACACATCTGAGAAACGCTAAGGAGATTGAATCCAAGTCCTTCAACAAGACTGACATTTGTTGCTTTGGTAGACGGATTGAGAATAGCAGTTCCCGTTCCTTTGATCTTTCCCTTGCCCTTGTTGCCAAACGAGACAGTTCCTCCCGTGGCACTACTTTGGATAGAAGTGAGATGGATCTGGCTTCCTGTCATATGATTTGAGGCGCCACTATCAATGATCCATGGGCGTCCCCTCACTTCCACCTGCCATTACAAAGTTAGTGTTTTGCGACCCAGGCAAGGTGTTCCTTACCTGGTTCGTTACAGAAGTAGAACTCTGGTTCTGGCATGTAGTCATTTATATTAACATCATTTGAAATAGCATGCTTGCGGAAAGAGTTCCTAGAGCGTCTAGAACGCCTAGGTTCAACCTTGGGAATGGACTTAACATTCTCACTTTCAGTCCTAGCAGTTTTACCACTTGCAATGTCTTCTTTTAATTTTTCACACTCAAATTTGAAGTGGTCACCTTGTCCACAGTACCAGCACGTCCTATAGTAAGTACCAAGATAGTACTTCTTATTGGGACGTTGAATTTTGTGAGCTTTCATCTTTTGAGGATTACAAACTTTTGAACCGTCCCCTTTAGCAATCTTCTTATAAATCTTATGACTAGTGGAGTTAGTGTAGTAGTCCTCTTTACCCGTCTCTCCACTCTCAAGGACTCTAATTCTTTCAAGGAGATTCTTGGTCTTTTCTCTCTCAAGTTCAAGTTCAGAAGTTTTGCTTGCCTCAAAGTCACTAGGGAGAGAGTTCCTAGTATCAGATTCATAGCCTAGACCTTTCTTAGCTGGGACAAAAACCATTGGTCTAACTTCCTCAACTATGGGACTCTTACCCAACACTTTCACTTCTTCCCTAAGCTTAGCGTTCTCAAGTTTGAGACACATGATTTCAGTTTTTAGGGACTTAGTTTCTTCATAAGAGGACTCTATTTGAATGATCATTGAACTGCAATTTTCACATTCAACCACAATATTTTCATTTTCAAGTTCAAGTTCATCCATTCTATTTTGCATGATCACACTTTCTTCCATGATTTTGCCAATGAGTTTAATCAGTTTGGACTTAGAACATTTTTCCAAAGAACTCATCATAGCCTCACGGGTTACCTCATTTTCAGATTTCGGAGCGTCCTCCTCAGCAGCTGTGACGTCCTCCATAGCCATGAATGCTATTTGTTCATTATCAGAGGCGTCCTCAAGAGCTAAGTATGCCTCTTGTTCATCGGGTTCTTCATCATCTGAACTGACATTATCCCATGCAGATGCGAACGCTCCAATGAGAGCCTTCGTCCTCATCTCCTTTGAGGACATTCCCGTCGTACATTTTTTAGCAAAATGTCCTTTCTTGTTACATTTGTAACAAGTAAGTTCTTTCATCTCTGCTTCTGTGTACTTGGGACTTTCTTTCTTTGGCATTTTGTTCTTGTTGAAATATTTGTTTCTTTTGCCAAAAGAACGCAGAACTTTGTTAAAAAGAACAAGTCCTTCCTCTTCTTCAAGCTGTTCCTTAGACTTGCTTTCTTTTTCTTTCAATGCTTGAATGCGCATCCTTTCACGGTTCTCATTCTTATTGGCTTCCACCATCATTGCGAGTTCTTGTTGACGACGAAGATACTCAACGTACTCTGGTGTTGAAGTCATCAATGCTAGATCTGTTTGAGGATTCCTTGCTAACTCAGCCAAATCGGAGTTCCTCCTTGCTTCGTATCCTCTTAGCTTCCCATAGATCTCTTCCATGTTAAGAGTCTTGTTGGCTGTATTCTCCTTGAACGTGGTTCTATCAAAGTTCCACTTTCCTGTTAGACCATCTATGACCACTTGAACTCTGTTTCTCATTGAAACTTCAGCTTCAGGAACGCCCAGATTCCTCATCTTGGTAACAAGTTGTTCAAAACGGTATGAATAGTCGTTCACAGTTTCATTGGGGAGCATTCTGAAGGCATATAACTCTCTCTTGATTTCCAGCTGAACGTCTTCCCTCATCTCAGCAGCTCCTACGTGGAATTTTTTAAGAGCTTCCCACTGTTGTTTGGCAGTTGCCAAATTGCTAACTCTGGTGGCGTCCCTCTCGCAAAGAGACGCTTGAAGGAATCATATAGCCTTTGCATTTGTTTCCATCAATTTGAATTCATCAGGACCCCACTCGTCCTCTTTGTCCTTCTTATCAGTAGGAACGGCAAGGTCACCTTTCATGATTACTTTCCAGCACTGATAGTTCTGACTCCTTACAAAGTTCTCAAATCTGATTTTCTAGCGGTTGAAGTTGCCGTCCGTTAGGCGCGGAGGCTTCACAAAAGAGATTCCAATTGGTTCCATGTCCATCTTTAACCTGCAACTCAGTAAGAATCTAGAGCGCCTGCTCTGATACCAATTGTTGGATCGTTAGTACTGAGGGACGTCCTTTACTGGAGTAAAGGCGTCCTTTGGTCTGGCGTCCCTACGAGGTGTAGGGGCGTCCTTGAGTAAAGCAGCGGAATAAAGTACTAAACAAGTTAAAATGAACGCTGGGAATTATAGAGGAACCACTCAAGACCAAGTAGTCCTTGAGTGTAAACCTCTACCTCCTTGGAGGATTTTTGAATAGCTTTTTCTTTATATTGAACGTTCTTACAGTTGTACTGGCGAGCCTTTACAATTCTCTGGTACTTAGCTTTTCCCTAAGTCCACTAGTAAGGAACTCCTCTAAGCCTACAACTCAAGCTTGTTCAATCTTATAAAGAACTCCTATCCCTACGTCCTACAGTACTTAGTAGGACTCTCTTTCTCTCTTTTGTGTTTTCTGGTTACAAACAGTTTTTGGTTTTTGGTTACAACTCTCACTCGATCTAACACAAGTTCTAGCACTGTTCTTGAGTTCTTGAGTTAGTTCTTCGTGTTCTTGAGTGAGTCGCTTTCCTCTGATTCTCTCTGAATATTCTTGAAAGCGTTAGCGTCACAATAAATGCCTTGGGGGTATTTATAGGACTTGGGGAACGGCGTCTTTTCACTGGGACGATCATGCCCTTCATGGACTTGGCTACAGGATCTTCCTCCACGTAGTAGGGCGGTGATGAGGAAGCTTCCTGTATCCAGCTGTGTATGATGAACTCCGCTACAGGATCGGCCGCCACGTGTTGATGGACTCTGCAACAGGATCGTCCGCCACGTAGTGTTGGACTCCGCTACAGGATCGGTCTCCACGTGTCCTTGGATGATCAAACATTGTCGAGTGATGTCATCCTGTCGGCTAGTGAGTAAGGACTCCTTTCTTACGTTCCTACTTGCTTGGGACTCCGTCCTTGCTCAAGTAGTCTCTAGCTAGTCCTTACTTCCTGTTAGCTAGCGTCCCTAAGCTTATGGGACGCCCATACACACTTGTTGTCCTTTTGGTCACTGGCGTTCCTGAACACTTGGACAACTTTATTAGAATCAAAGTGAGTTTGTCATATCAAAACTAAGGGACGGTTGTGTGGAACACTAACAAGTACGCAAGCGTTCTTGATAGCGTCCCAACAAGGAGTTTCAAACAAAGGTCTAAGGCTAAAACGGGGCTACAAACAACGGTTTATCTTCAAGGTAGGATATGGAAGATTTTGTGACTAAATAAAATAAAGTTCAAATCAATGTGACAAAGCATAGAACAAATCTCATATTGGTCTTGGAAAATAGATAAACACCTCAATAGCAAGTTTTACCAAGCATGCATGAGCTAATTCACACAAGAAAAATGAGGGATAAGCAATATGAACAAGCATCCCTAAAATGGCCAAAAATCATCTCACAAGGTTCACTCAAGCTTAGTTGCATCATACTCATCCTAGAACTCATGTGCTCAATAAAAACATGCAAGATATCATATCACATTAAAAGCAACATCCATTAGAGGCTAAACTATCCAAAAATATGCAAAGGAATTTACATGCTGACATCATCATTAGCTTTCATATGGACATCTAAGATAGGAATTCCTAGTCCAAAAACGAAATCTTTTTGTTGTTTTTTTTCACACAATTTTTCGAATTTTTAGGGATTTTTTTGCAAAAATTTTCTCAACACAAAACAAAACAAACTCATCCATTCATGCCATTAAGAATCAATCATCATCCATCATACAAATCATGCCACTATCCAAAATGAACATCCCTTAAACAAGAAAAACACAAACAACCTACACATGGAACTAATGAGCTACTAAACCACCCCATACTTAAAATTTTGATGTCCCCATCAAAACTCAAAAGTAAAGAGAAGAGTAGAGAAAACTCACAATTCCTTATTCTTGAATGGCTTGTTGAGGCTTAGTTCGCTAGGAGAAGAACCCATGTGGCCCTCACTTCTTCACTCGGGTCAATCTTATCATAAAACTTTTTCACTCGGTGTCCATTAACTCGAAAGATAGTTCCATCCTCATCTATCAAGTCTACCGCTCCTTGAGAATGTATGCAATGTACCACGAACGGTCCACTCCACCTCGTTCGGAGCTTGCCCGGAAAGAACCGTAGTCGTGCATTAAAGAGAAGAACCTTGTCTCCAACTTGGTAAGTTTTTGGGACCAACTTCCTATCATGCCACCTTTTAGTTTTCTCTTTGTACAACTTGGCGTTTTCGTAAGCCTTCAAACGCAACTCCCCTAGCTCATGAAGGTCTAGGAACCTCTTTTCTCCGGCCAAGTTCACATCCCAATTCATCTCCTTTAAAGCCCACTTGGACTTGTGTTCCAATTCCACCGGGAGGTGGCACGCCTTGCCATACACTAGATTGAAAGGTGTAGTCCCCAAGGGTGTCTTGTAAGCGGTTCTATAAGCCCAAAGTGCATCATCAAGCTTGGATGACCAATCTTTTCTTGATTTAGACACCGTCTTCTCCAAAATGGCCTTGATTTGACGATTGGAGACTTCCACTAGACCGCTTGTTTGAGAATGGTAAGGGGTAGCAACCCGATCAGACACCCCATACTTACTCAACACATTCTCGAAGCATCTTTCAATGAAATGAGGACCTCCATCACTAATGAGAACTCTTGGCACGCCAAATCTAGAAAAGATGTTGCTCTTCAAGAACTTCATCACAACTCTCGCATCATTGGTCCTTGTTGGGATGGCTTCCACCCATTTAGAAACATAATCAACGGCCACCAAAATGTATTTGTATGGACCCGACGTTGGGAAAGGTCCCATAAAGTCGATCCCCCATACATCAAAGAGCTCCACCTCTAGAATTCCGGTTTGCGGAGTCTCATTTCTCCTTGACAAATTCCCTTCTCTTTGGCACTCCTCACATCTCTTCACATACTCATGAACATCTTTGAACATGTTTGGCCAATAGAACCCACAATGAAGAATTTTGGCCGTGGTTTTTGAACTCTTAACATGCCCTCCGGTTGGCAAAGAATGACAATGGCGAATGACACTTTCAACCTCCTCACTTGGAATGCACCGTCTATAGATTCTATCGCTCCCCTCCTTGTATAGGTACGGGTCATCCCAATAATATTGCCTAGCATCATGTAAGAATTTCTTCCTAGCCGAGTAAGACAAATTTGGTGGGATCACTCCCCCTACAACAAAGTTAGCAAAATCCGCAAACCAAGGAGCGACCCTTCGTTTTGTGGATTCAATAGATAATAGACGAGTAGGAGGGGAAGATTTAATCAATTTAGGATCAGAAGGAATGGAAACCGAGTGAAGAATCTTACTTGATTTCATGGACCGACATTGCAAGGTATTTAGCCCGACATGTGTAGACATCGATCGGGTCGAACAAGTGCAAATCTCGTCTGGGACCGACGTCGCAGGCCTCGGGTCCGGGGTACTGGGTACCTCGGTCCGATGTTCTATACTCCGGGCCCTACTTTCTAGCTTGGTCGATCCATCCATTCGTTCCTTCTTGCTACTCATTAGGCCTTCATCTGCCCTCATGTCATCTATTTCCACACCATCTCCCATCTCCTTCATGTACTCCACGGGCAACCGGGATAGATGATCGGCCACCAAATTCTCCGAGCCCACTTTATCCTTGATCTCATGGTCAAATTCTTGAAGAAGAAGCATCCATCTCAAAAGCCTCGGTTTTGCATCTTTCTTCTTCATGAGGTACTTGATTGCCGAATGATCCGTGTAGACCACCACCTTAGACCCCACAAGATATGACCGGAATTTCTCAAATGCAAATACCACCGCTAGGAATTCTTTTTCCGTAGTTGTATATTTACATTGAGTTTCATCCAAGGTTTTACTTGCGTAGTAGATGGCATGCAACTTTCCCTCCTTTCTTTGCCCAAGAACGGCTCCCATGGCGAAATCACTTGCATCACACATCACTTCGAAAGGAAGATTCCAATCGGGTGACGCCATGATGGGTGCCGAAACCAAAGTATCTCTCAACCTACAAAAAGCACTCATGCAATCCTCGGAAAATTCGAAGGGAACATCCTTCATTAAGAGGTTAGACAATGGTTTTGAGATTTTAGAGAAATCTTTGATGAAGCGTCTATAAAAGCCCGCATGACCTAAAAAACTCCGCACATCACGCACACAAGTTGGTGGGGGAAGTTTTTCAATGATTTCAATTTTGGCCCTATCAACTTCTATTCCTCTACTAGAAATGAGATGTCCTAAGACTATTCCTTCTTTAACCATGAAATGACATTTTTCCCAATTAAGCACAAGGTTAGTCTCTTCACATCTAGCCAACACTCTATCCAAATTAGCCAAGCAAGCATCAAAAGAGGAACCATAGACGAAGAAATCATCCATGAATACTTCTACTATTTCCTCTACCATGTCAGAGAAGATGGACATCATGCACCTTTGAAACGTTGCCGGGGCATTACACAAACCAAAAGGCATGCGCCTATAAGCGAACGTTCCATAGGGACATGTAAAAGTCGTCTTCTCTTGATCATCGGGGTGAATTGGGATTTGCCAAAATCCACTATACCCTTCAAGGTAGCAAAAGTATTCATGTTGTGCTAATCTTTCAAGGACTTGGTCAATAAAAGGAAGGGGGAAATGATCCTTACGAGTACCACTATTTAACTTTCGGTAATCAATGCACATGCGCCATTTTGTAGTGGTTCTTGTAGGAATCATTTCTCCTTTCTCGTTTTGCACTACGGTCAATCCACCCTTCTTAGGAACTACATGCACGGGACTAACATATTTTTTATCCGAAATTGGGAAGATGATTCCCGCATCCAACATCCTAAGTATCTCACTTTTAACCACTTCTTTCATATTAGGATTCAATCTTCTTTGTGGTTCAATAGTGGGTTTATGATTGTCCTCCATGTAGATCCTATGCATACAAATTGATGGTGAGATTCCCTTAAGTTCCTCTAATGAATATCCTAAGGCCCCCCTATGCTTTCTTAGGACCGCTAATAATTTAGATTCTTCTTCATCATTCAAATTAGCATTCACAATTACGGGTAATGAAGAGTTAGGACCAAGGAAAGCATACCTCAAGTCCTTTGGAAGCTCCTTTAGCACATGGGAAGGCTCCGGTGGTGCTTGGGTTTCTTCCGTTTCGGCTTTGAACACCTCCAAGTAAGTCATCCCACTCTCCACTTTCTCATCCTCTTCTTGATGAGCAATCACCCCTTCATTCTTCACTTCAACTCCATAGGGCGGTGGAATGGCTTTCAACTCTAGCTTCCTTGTGCTTGGTTTGTTAGATATAGCCTCCCATTGCACTCCATTTGGGATAAATTGAACCATCTTGGCTTCTTTATGCAATGCTTCCCTTGAAGTTGACTTGAAGGAGAAATCGAGCTCTATTCCTCCAAATTCGAGGGACAAGTGACCTTTCTTCACATCTATGATGGCTCCAACCGTAGCTAGGAATGGTCTTCCCAAGATGATAGGCTCACCCGGCACTTCTAACATATCAACCACAACGAAGTCCGTAGGTACATAGTGCCCCTCTATACACAATGGGTAATCTTCCACCACTCCAATTGGCTCAATTGATGTTCCGTCGGCTATGGTCAATCTCATGTTAACCGGAGCAATGAGTCCCATAGAGGTTGACTTCCATATGGTGTATGGTATAACACTTGTACTTGCTCCAAGGTCACACAACGCTTGAAACTTCCTTGGTCCGACACCCACGGTGATGGCAAATCTTCCGGGGTCACCGAGCTTTTGAGGTAACTGCAATATCTTCACCTCGTCTTGCATCTCAACAATTGACCTCTTCTTGCTTAAGATTTCTTTCAAAAACTTAGCATAAGACGGCATCTCACTTAGAGCATCGGTGAAAGGAATGGTGATGTTCAAGCCTTGCAAAAGCTTTAAGAACCGCTTGAACTTGCCCTCAACAATCTCCTTGGGCTTCTTCATAGGATATGGAAGAGTAGTGGCACCTTGCTTCTTGCTTGGATCCACCTCCTTGGATCGATCTTGGCTTCTCTCCACGATCTCAGCTTGGACCGACTTAGGATCGACGTCGGGACCGACTTCTGGGACATCGGTCCCAGGGCAAAGAACTTTTGGGCACGTCGAGCCACCTTCAGGGCAAGTCGGGCCGACTTCAGGGCAAGTCGGGCCCGAGTTGGGTTCAACCTCGGTCCACTCCAGGGGGCTTCCTTCATTCACCGGATCGATGTCTGGGCGCGTCGGGCCCGAGGTGCTGGGAACCTCGGTCCGACTCTCTTCTCTTGTTCTTGGAACTTGTGGCTCGGGCAAACTCCATCCACTCCTCAATCCTATGGCACGAACTTCATTTTGTTGTTGTGGTGCACGGGGATTCTCCTCGGGTCGGCCCGGGAGTCTCCCTTCTTCTCGTGGAAGTTGATTTGCCATATGAACAAATTGGTTGTCCACTTGTCTCCTCCAAACACCCAACTCTTTGAATTGATCATCAAATTTCCTCTCCATGTTGATGACATGATTCTTCAAATCTTGAGCCCATGGTGGTGTTTGCTCATAGAATCCGGGAGGTCGGTAGGGTGGTTGTTAGGCCCTTGGCTCGTTTTGGTTGAAGTTGTTGTTGTAGCCACTAGCTTGGCCTTGGTTCCACCTTCCTCCATTGTTGTTGAAGTTGGTTCTCCCTCCGAAGTTCCTTTGAACATAGTTGGCCTCTTCAATTTGCTCGGCCAATCGGACTTGGCGCTCGTTTGGGCACTCTTGGGCTCCATGCTTCAAAGAACCACACTCTTCACATGCTCTTGTGGTTTGTTGGGCATAACTCATCTTCCTCCTCATCTTGTTTAATTCATCCTCCAAGAATTGGATCTTCACATCTTTGTCCACCTCTTCACTTTTGGGATCGTAGAGCTACTTCAGACCTTCTCCATGGACTCTTGCTTCCTTGCTCACATTGCGAGTACCATACATCGCCTCATAGTCCGAGAGTTTATCCAACAACTCCCATGCTTGTTCCGGCGGCAAATCTATGAACCCACAATCGGTATGGAGGTTCAATTTGTCCTTCGTGGCGGTGTTGATCCCTTGGAAGAAGATGTCTTGAAGGACATATGGTTGTTGACCATGTGTCGGACATGCTCTCAACATCTCCTTGAACCGGTCCCACGCCTCAAAAAGTGGCTCATGAGCTCCTTGTTGGAAACTAGCAATCTTCCTTCTAAGCTCCGTCGTCTTGGTGGGCGGGAAGAATTTCATCAAGAATGCTTCATTAAGGGCTCTCCATGATGTGATGGATCGAGGTGCTTGACTCTCCAACCAATGCAAAGCCTTGCCTCCCAAAGACCACTTGAAGGCTTTGAGTAGCACATACTCAAGTGTCTCATCATCCGTGGAAATGGTCTCACAAAGGTCCTTGAATTGCTTCACATGCTCGATTGGACACTCATTCGGCCTCCCTTGGAATTGCTCTCTCTTGATGAGTGAGATAAATTGAGTTTTTATCTCAAAATTCCTTGACACCTCCGGCAAGACGATGGCCGGCTCCGGGACCTTCAACTCCGGATGCATGTATTGTCTAGCATTCCGGGGTTGAGTGTTGATTTGGGCCTCCAACCTTATCCTTTGCTCCCTCTCTCTACGGGCATCGGCATCTCGATTTGCCATCTCAATTTGCATCCGAGCCATGTCGGCTCTCATCCTTTCAAACTCCTCATCTCGGGCTTGGTCCGCCATCCTCTTCTTCTTGCGGGCTTGCCTTAGAATACTCTCCGGGTCACACACGAAGTCGAGCTCAAGGGTTCCTCGGACGGAACTAGCTGGCATGAACCTATAACCAAAGACACAAACAAAACCGAATCAAAACAAACAAGGGGTTTGGGCTAGTCCCTCACCCAAATCACTACCAAAAAGCAAAGACTCAACAAAAGAGGGTAACTCGAACAAGTAGAACTCCCCGGCAACGGCGCCAAAATTCTGATCGGTCCGGGATCGGAGGGTCTCACAATTTAAATTTATAAAACCGAACCTCACTTGTAGTAAAGAGGTAGGGTGTCGAACACACGGGAGTTCGTGCGTCGAGAGTACCTGAAAAGACTAAAAAGAGGAGAAGATAAAGACAAAACGAAGGAAAACAAAAGAGATCTCCTCGGACCGACACAGGGTCACTTCGGTCCGAGGTAGGATCGAGGTCGAAATGGCCGGGACCGACGTTGGTGCAAGTCGGGCCTGATGACTGGGTACTTCGATTTGGCAAAAATGGTAGATCGGTCTTGGGTTTTTGGGTTCCTCCCCCAACTAGACTTGGATATTCTTCCTCAATTCAACCAATAAGTGTTTGATTCTAGTGAAATCGAGGTTGTTCGCCTCGAATCCCTCCAATCTACACCTCGACCCAAGGGAGCTTTCGCGTCACCTTCGATGCTAGAGACTTGTGATGGGATCGAGACCACTTTCGCTTACTCTTACCAAACACAAGCTCTAGATCCCTTGCTTTCACAAGAAAATTGAAGCTCAATGTAGAGAGGATTCACAAATCAAGCACTCAAGGCTATGGAATTGGGGTTTTCTACCCAAATCTATCTAGGGGATTCCCCCATAGCCCAAGACTATGGAATCTACTCCATGTGGTAAGAGAAAAGCATAAACAAAAGGGAAATCAAGCAAAACTCAATCATCATCATCCAATCAAACTTCAATTGCATTCAAATCCAAAGTGTCTACAAAATCCAAGTTCAATTCCACTAGATCAAAGCAAAACAAAGTACAAAACTCACAATTCCTCCTCTCTTCTCCACCGATCTCTCCTTCTCTTCCTTCTCCCTTCTTCTCCTTGCCCTCCAAGTCTTCCTTGAGCCTTTAGAGAGTGATTTTAGTGTGGTCTATCCAAACATGCCCTTAATGCTCTCTAATCACCTCTATTTATAGCCTCTCATGGATTGGGGACCAAGGAATCCCAATTTAGAAAGGGGCAAATGTGGAAAGTTACTAAAAATATGCCTTGGGGAACGATCCAATCCTATGCCGACTTGGACCGACACGGAATGACCTCGGGCCCGACGTTGGGAACGTCGGTCCGGTTCACTGGGTGCTCGATCTCGGGCCCGACTTGGTGTATCTCGGTCCAGGGCCTCGATCCTTGTCTTCTTCCTTGGTTTCCTTTGTTTCCACTTCATTCTTGGCTTGGCTCTTGCACTTCTTGACTTGGCTCCTTCATTAGCTCCTCGAAATTGTCCTCATTCTTGCCAATTTACCTACAAAAACAATCAAACTCGCATAGTTTCCGACTCTTGAAGAAAACCGGGAACTAAGCTAAAAGGGAAACAAATCTAACAAAGAAGAGAATGAAAAACACATATTTACAAGGGAAATCAACTACTAAAACACCTCCAAAATGAGAGACATCAGAATACCCCATACTTAAACTTGCTTGTCCTCAAGCAATAATAAAGTAAGCAAGACCGAAGCACAATCTTCAAGTAAAGCCTCATATGAAAAATCAATCAAGTAAGAACAAGTGATAAATATACTAGCAAGATTACATCATCACACATGATCAAGTGTTCAAGGAATAAAGTCTAATGCAACAAAGCCTCACTTTAGGAATGTGAAAATGTGTATCACTCATCATGTGTTTAGGTTTAGCAATGAACACTCATACTCAACAAACATGCAAGTAAAGGCTTTACTATTGAAGCTAATATCACCAATTCCTCCACCTAGAGATGCCTATTACAATGCACACAAAGAATATGAACTTGGCTCAATGGAGGTCCTCAAAGAGGTTCCATTCGGCCGGGTTGTAATGGGGCTTTTGGTGTTTCTCAAGGTGGGAATCACTTTGGTCTTGTGGTGCTTATAATGGGGATTGAACTTTCTAGTCTCTCACCAACTTCACCAAATCATTCCACTTTCAACTTCACACTCCCAAAAGACTTTGATTTTTCTTCTTTTTTCTTTTCTTTCAACCCACTCTTCACTTAACATTCCACTTCATCTTTGCACTAAACTTTTTGTTGGATTTTTCACACTTTTCCACTTAGGATCGACTTGCACTAACTCGGGCCCGAAGTGCACTTATCCTCGGTCGGTGCCCTTTTCTTCATTTAAGCACTTTGCTTTCAATCCACTACTTTTCCAACTTTTCTTTCTTTCTTTTCAACAAAGATGCACTACCCACTTGGTTTGTACTCCATTCTTTGCCCTTCACCAAAGAGAATCTCAACTCTCCAAATATTCTTCCAAAACCTCTCACTAAAGTCCAATCCCATAAGGGTCAAGTCATATAGGCTAGGAATCATATTTTTGAGGAGTTTCAAACAAAGGTCTAAGGCTAAAACGGGGCTACAAACAACGGTTTATCTTCAAGGTAGGATATGGAAGATTTTGTGACTAAATAAAATAAAGTTCAAATCAATGTGACAAAGCATAGAACAAATCTCATATTGGTCTTGGAAAATAGATAAATACCTCAATAGCAAGTTTTACCAAGCATGCATGAGCTAATTCACACAAGAAAAATGAGGGATAAGCAATATGAACAAGCATCCCTAAAATGGCCAAAAATCATCTCACAAGGTTCACTCAAGCTTAGTTGCATCATACTCATCCTAGAACTCATGTGCTCAATAAAAACATGCAAGATATCATATTACATTAAAAGCAACATCCATTAGAGGCTAAACTATCAAAAAATATGCAAAGGAATTTACATGCTCACATCATCATTAGCTTTCATATGGACATCTAAGATGGGAATTCCTAGTCCAAAAACAAAATCTTTTTGTTGTTTTTTTTCACACAATTTTTCGAATTTTTAGGGATTTTTTTGCAAAAATTTTCTCAACACAAAACAAAACAAACTCATCCATTCATGCCATTAAGAATCAATCATCATCCATCATACAAATCATGCCACTATCCAAAATGAAACATCCCTTAAACAAGAAAAACACAAACAACCTGCCGCGATCGCGGGGCTCGGATCCGCGACCGCGGCCCGCGTTTCGCCCGCGATCGCAGGTTGCTCCTGGCGACTGCCGCGTGCCGTTTCGCGGCTGTTGGCGCGGTTGCCGGCGTGGTTCTCGGCCACGGTCTCGCCCTGGATGACGAGGGCGACGTGGTGGCCGGCGTCGTCGGCCTGGTTGTCAGCGATGGCGTTGCCCCCAGCGTTTAGGGTTTCGCTTTCATCAACAAACACTGCGACCTCCTCCTCTGGGATGGATCCCAAAGTCATCCTCTTTAGCGGGAAACGTTTCTCGGATCGATAATCAACGAGAAGGACGTTCTACCGTTCCCCACGGACGGCGCCAAATGTTAGTACACAAAATATGTCAGTGTACAGGTCCAATTCCTTCTTCAATGATCTTCAATGTTCTTCCGCTCTACAAGCCTCTCTCCCTCCAAAGACCTGCAAAACAATGGATCAAGGGGCGAGCGACCCCTAATCCGCCTCCGATGCTTAAGTCAGTAAGGGCAATGTTGATCAAAGGCGTCAGACAGAGCGATAGCTTAGAACTTGACTTACCAGGCACATGCATGCATGTGTATTTATAGAGGAGAGGGACGAGAGGGGGAGAGGGCGCGCGTCCCAAGGCAGCCGGCCCACTAGGGTTAAGGTTTTGCGATATCTTGCTCCCCAAGTCAACCAAATATCTTATCTCAGGCGAAGATAAGATTCTCCTCCATAAATAATATCCTAACTAGAGTAACTACCCTAATAAAGGATATAGCATAATAAATATGGATAGCAAAATAAATAAGATAGAGAATTAAATGCTAACTAATTAATGAGGAATTTTACCCGCCCACAAAATAACACTTTTTTCTTAAATAATGTGCAATGTTCAAATGGTCATATATTTTGAAACGGAGGGAGTATAGCAGACATGCCTGATAAATGGAAAGGGCGAGACAACCGGCAGCAGAACAAGTCGGTAAGAGAAAACTAACACGGGTAATTACAAACAAACAAAGAACGAATTTAAAAAATGATCAAAAGCCGAACAACGATGCTTGAGCCAAGTACTAAAGAGAGTAGTACCACCGGTACGCAGGATGAAACGGATAATCTCTATAACGGAGCGCATAAAGGGTCATCACGACATTGCCCTCACCTTGATGAAGGAGCTTTGGCAACCTGCTCGACCACGACCTTGACCAGACAAGACTCGGTTCTTGCCTAGAAGAACTCTTGAACACGGAAAGAAATTTCTAAACTAGCTTGAACTGAGATTTGATTTTGTAGAAAAGAGCAACACATATTATATTTAAGGGTCTGGGACTTTGGAGTTAAAAAGCATATTTTTGAGAATGGTACGATACTTATGGGTATTGTTAAAGTACTTTGTGTACAACAAAAGCCTATAAGAATTCGGTTTTAGGATATACCATAAAATTCTTATAGTCCTCTTTAGTTTGCTTGTTTTGTTATTTTCTTGTTTTGTTTTAGGAGTTTTTTGATATTGCATGCAACCATTAAAAGGATAGCCGATCGCGCAGTATATATATAGGCTTAGAGCATCCACTATAGAGAAATCTTAGGGATTTCTTAACTTAAAAAAAAAAGATAAAAGAAAAAAAGCTGACAAAATCAGCGTTTTGCAAAGAAATATGCAGAGAAACTCTCTATTATAAGAAATAAAATAAGAGAGGGAAGAAGAATTTCTCTGATTTCTCTGACACAAATCCTCAAATTTTTGATTTTATCTTTATTTTAATTTCAAAGAAATTGGGATAAATTTCTCCATTGTGGATTCTATTAGGCTTTTTATTTTTTGTTTGGGAAAGTAATCCGACATTGGAATTTGTTTTTTCACAGTTTTAAGAATTCCTTTTTGGAGTTGGTAGCGTTCAATGTATGCCCTTTTTTCTTCATTTTCCTCGTTTTTTCTTTTGAACACTGGTTCTATTTTTCCTTTCCTTGTCTTTGACGATGGAATTGTTGCTTGACTAGTGGCCGCGAGGCCAAAGGTGGGATTTATTGAATCATGGAGATCAGGCGGTGGGGGGGGGGGGGGGGGGGGGGGTAGGGTCGCATTTTGAAAGGTTTTGGAGTTTGTATGATATAAACGAGGATCGAGGAGGCTCGATATACGGTTTGTCGAAATCTTTAATAGATCGTGAATTATTGTGTCTCAACTAGAGCACGGGCGGGCCTGGTGAACGAGAACATCATTTTAAGGTGACAGAGTCAGATCTAGTGGAGTTAGATCCGGCGGCTTGGTGGGTAGATCTGACCAAGGCGAGTCGAGATCCGGTGGTTAGGTAGCTAAATCTCTTTCATCTAGGGAGAGGAATCCGAATCTATTATGAAGGGTTTATACCATCCGGTTAGTTCGGCAGTAGAGGTCCTGTTGGTGAGACGGTGTTGGATCGTAGTGCAAGAGCGGTTGTGAGGTCGTTGCCTAGGGAGACGGTGGATTATGGTGTGGGTTGAAGTGGAGGCTCCGAAAACTCCGGCTAGATCTGGTAGGAGCGGCTAAGACGCCCTGTTGGTGAGGCGGCGGTGAGGCCATGGACTGGAATGGCTGTGGGTCGTGGTGTGGGGCGGTGGTGGAACCATTTTGATGGAGTGACGGTAGAGCGTTAGAATTGGATAGGGTTTGTAGAGAGTTTTTTTTTTCTCTAGGGACTTTTTTTCCCATGATGGCGATATGTTCGGAGTTAAGCACCAAGTTTTTAACCAATTTTATGTGTAGTTGTAGGAATTTTAGGCAATAATCTTAAAAATACTTCTTTCTTTTTTCCCTTTTTATTTGTCTAGTTTTTTTTCCGTCTAGTTCTTTTGTACTTCCCCCCTTATTTT
This sequence comes from Polygonum maritimum, assembly GCA_963924305.1. Taxonomy (NCBI): domain Eukaryota; kingdom Viridiplantae; phylum Streptophyta; class Magnoliopsida; order Caryophyllales; family Polygonaceae; genus Polygonum; species Polygonum maritimum. The sequence continues at coordinate 32,668,694 of OZ002728.1, forward strand.
TTACACTTATACTTTTTAATATCATATTTTATTCATTTTATCCAACTTTATTATCTATTTTATTACATTTTAATATTTTAACCTTTTTAAATTATAAAATTACTCTCATTTTATCTAGCTTTTTACCCCTATTATCCCATCAAAATATGTATTGTATCTCTTTTCAACTTTTACCTCATTAAATTACAAATCTATATTCAATCTTATCTTTTACCCATAAAATTCAACTTTCATATATATATATATTTACACACACAACTTTATACATTTTCTTAATAACTATGATACCATTCTATAGGACAAATAAAAGGGGATGGAAGGATTATTACGGATGATGATATTCCATCTTCATCTTTTAAGGTAATTAGCCATGTATTTAGGATTTTGTATCTACCCTTCTTCATTTTTTTAATCGTGAAAGTCAGGAATTAGGTGTCTTGAATCCTATCATGCACCGCCGACCTCACGTTAAGCCACACTAGCTGACAAACAAATGTTTAATATTGTCTCTAGATCTTCATTTGACGGTTCAAGGGTCATTAAGTTGAATAATATAAAAAATACTTTAAGGTTTTTGACTGATGAGTAAAAAACAAAAAATGCTTAAAGATTCATCTTCATTTATCAAGGTAATCTGAGATTGACAATATATATGAAAAATTGGACAGGTGGCTTGTAAGTGATCAAGTAATCCAATGGTTCCCCGATATGAATACAAAGCATTATGCCTCCAACACGTCAATCTGACCATTCAAAGCAAAACCTCCAAAGATCTCGTTAACGAGGAAACATTCAAAGCAAAACCTTTTAAATTCTAAATTATGTGGATCAAGAGGAAAATTTTTAAGAATGTAGTCAAGCAAGCTTGAAGGGTTGAGTTTCAAGGGTCAAACATGTTCCAAGTCGTGAAAAATAACACAATTGCTTAAACAACAAGTAAAGCAGTGGAATAAGCGAACATGTGGAAGCACCCTTGAGCAACTCCGCAATATAGATACAGAATTGGAAGAAATACAAAAACAGATTCCAGTCCTTCCGGTTGCTGAAATAGTTTAAAAACAATTAAGACTAATGCACAACAAAGAATGCATCCTAAACTTTTTCATAAAACCTATTGGAAACAAAGAGCAAAAACCAAACATTTAAAATTGGCACACCCCAACTCGAGCTATTTTCACAAAATAGCTAGTGGAAGAAAGAATAGGAAAATGATTAAGGAAAGAATAATAAACAAAGGAACCCATGTTTACGGGGAAGATAACATTAAGAGTGAGATTTGTAATGGGTTTAGGAAAAGGTACACAAAGGAACCGATTAATGCAAATCTACTACAAGATTACCTCCGCAAGATAATAGCGAACTAACGAAGGCAATGACTACCACAAAATCAAAAAGGCATTTATGAGTATAGGGTCAGACAAATCTCCAGGCCCTGATGTCATGACATCAGAGTTTTTACAAAGCCTATTGGGACATTGTTAGACCTTACATAACAAAAGCCATCAAGAGCTTTTTTCATTCAGGAAAAATGCTAGAACAAATAAATCACATTTTGGAAAAATGCTAGAACAAATAAATCCAAAAAGAAAATCCAAACTCTACAAGCCACTATCGAATCATTTGCCTATGTTCGACAATATTCAAAGCAATAGCGAAAATACTTACAAAAAGACTAAAAGAGTGATGACGAAGATATTCCACCCTCTACAAGGAGCGTTTGTAGCAAATCGATCAATACAAGATAATGTTCTTGTTGCACATGAAATATTCCATTTCCTTAGATGAAAGCAAAAAAAAGATGGATGGGTAGCTATTAAACTTGATATGGAAAAGGCATATGACAGACATGATTGAGATTTCTTATTTGAAGTTATAAACAACTTTGGATTCGATAAAAAAATCTATAGGATGGATACAGGAATGTGTAAGGACAATTTCCTTCTCAATACTAGTAAATAATGGCCCAACGGATCCATTTAATCCAAAAAGAGGTCTAAGACAAGGAGACCCGTTATCACCATACCTTTTCATTATAGGGTGCGAAATTTTTGCAAGAAAGCTTCAAATAATCAGTAATGAATCAAACAAAACTGTGGGAATCCCATAGCTAGAAGTGGAACTATGACATAATCATTTTCTCGAAAGTGATACAACACGCTTGCATGACAATAAAGAAGATAATAGATGAGTCTTGTGCAATATCAAGGGAAAAGGTGAATCTTAATAAATCGGAATTCCAAACTTCCAAAATGGTGACTAACCAACAAAAGTTAAAAGTGCAACAAGTATGACGAACATTGAAAAATATTTGGGATGTCCTATCATTAATGGGACAGTAAACAAAGATACATCCACAGAAGCAATCGGAAAATAAAAGGCACAACTAGCTAAGTAGAAGGACAATGCGTTATCATTAGAAGGGTGAACCACCTTAATAAGATCTAATCTAGCTACCAAACCAAACTACCTAATGCAAAGTTTCATGCTCCTTGGAAAAATCCATGAGGAACTCGATAAAAATTAATAGAAATTTTTTCTGGCATAAGGGCCCAAATTGCAAACCGCTTATTAGTTGGAATAGAATTTGTAAACCAAAAACTCATGGAGGAGTAGGGCTATGAAAAGCAGAACGAATGAATAAAGTCTTACAAATGAAGTTATTGTGGAGAATCATAGCTGAACCTCACAAAATTTGGGTTAAAGATATAACGGAAAAATATTTAAAATCTAAGGACATCTTTACATATAAGCTCAAGAAAAATGTATCATGCTAGTGGCGAAATCTAATGAAAATAAAGCATGAATTTTAGAGTGGCCTTTGTTGGCAAATAGGTAACAGTAAAACCAAATCAGCTTCTACAGTGGTCTTAGTAGCTTCTTTCTCACCTATTCTCTCTGCTTGATCTCAGAGGGAAGATCTTCATTGTGCCTGATGTGAGTCAATTGGCAAACATCCAAATGAAGACCAAACTGCAGTTCTTCCTTTGGCGCATACACGACTTTCCTATTCATCAGATACTTTACAAGCTGAGGAAGGGAAGGGAATGCTCTCTTGTTGTACACTTAGCCATATGCTCAAGTGTGATTCTTGGAAGGTTGATGGGGCGACGGTTGAGGAACGCGTCCAAAAGTATGTAATCCCAAATCTGTATTATGCTCTTCTTTTCTTCTCTAGGGACGACTATCCTCACTATAAAATGTTGAGCAATGGCTCCCGCCTTGGAGAGCACGTGAGCCTTCCTGTCTAGTGTGGACGACACCTTCCCTACCCGAATATACAGGCTTAAAGGAGTGTTACTAGTGGACTTAGGGACGCCTTCTAAGTACCAGAGAAGTGTATCACTCACCAGTGTAATTGTAAGAGAACTTAATAAGAAAGGAAATAATCTATTACAAAATCCTCCAAGGAGGTAGAGGTTTACACTCAAGGACTAGTTTGTACTTGAGTGGTTCCTCTATAAATCGAAAGCGTTCCTTACTTATTTTATCTACCTGTTTAGTCTTTTACTTTCCGCTGCAACTGAAGGACGTCCTTAATCTTTATTAATGACTCCTCAACCCAAGGACGCCCTTAACTCAGTTAAGGACGCCCTTTCCGTTAGACTAACGTTCCTACACCCACTTAGCCCAACTAGTCTAGATGGGTAAACCTTTACCTCCGTAGAGGATTTTGAATGACTTCCCTTTACTTGTTATTAAGCGAGTCTTTATAACTATTACAAGACGGATTTCACTCTTCTCTAACCTATAGATTTCGTCCCTATAGATTACTAATGAAATCCCTTTCAGCCCTAGGTTGTAACCTAACACTTACTAATGAAATCCCCTTCAGCCCTTGGGAAATACATCTCTAGTTCTTAATCAGTACAAACAGTTTTTGTGATTTGGTTTGAACTTCTTCTCGATTGAATACACTCTATATATCACGCTTGTTATTGAGTTGTTCATCTTATTCTTCATTGCTCTTGAGGGTATGTGGAAGAAGTCACTTCACCATACAAATGAATGTACTTATAGTGAGTTGTTGAGGGTTCCTTTCCTAGGACCCTTATACCCTTTTGCCATCATGAGAGACAAGGTCAGATTTATCGCTTTCTCATTTTTTTTTGCTTTAAAAGGTTAATTCGATTATGAACCCCCCCCCCAAGCTATTTTTTACTAAGGGGAGGAAAACAATCGACAGAGCTTCAATAGAAAGCACGTAGGCTTAAAGGCGAAAATTCTGGGTGACTCAAGGCCACAAAACCGAAATTAGAAAGCTGGTAGCAAACAAACAAGGATCACACCGATCCAACGAAAGCCACAAACACACAAGGCAACAAAATAGCGACGCAAGCAAAGAGCAAAACAAGCGCCCATAAAACAAGAAAGAAACACAAGGTTACAACAAGTAACCAAAGTACCTAGCAAACGAAAGGGCTAAACAAAGCCCAAAAACGAGGAAAAACAGACAACTACAAAAACACACACACAATCAGATCATATAGACAACAGAGACCTCAAAGGACTCGTGGAGCAGCCATAAAACATACTTGCTGATCAACCGAGCCACCACTTGCGTCGGTATGCGATTGTTGTCGAAAACTTTGGCGTTCCTAGCATGCCAAATAAGATAAACACAAGCAGCCAAAGCATAACACCGAGCAACATATAAACAAGCACGAACTAGCTCTTTTGGACCGCCGAATCCAACGAAGGGCCGAAGACACCGAGGAAGCCCCAACCGGGATCATGAACCGCACCCTGACTTCCCTCCATAACCACAATCGGAATAGGCAGAATGGACAGCCAGAAACCTTCGACTCCTTGTAACACTGAAGCAATAAGCTCACGACGCCCCGCAAAAGAAATTGACTTCTTGGCTCAAGCATTTAAAAGTCCTCCCATCTTGCTAATTGAAGGATTTTAATCAATAGAGCGAAGGACATGCGGGCTGATCGGGATGCCTAAATACCGAAACAGGAAAGAGCCAACCTTGAACCCAGAGAGAGCAACAAGCTCATCTTGATCCTCGTCCGAAACTGAAGCTAAGAAGATAGAGGACTTGTTCATATTAACAGCAAGGCCGGTCATGGACTCAAACATATTAAGGCAATTAACAAGCACAGTCAGCGAGCCAATATCACCCCGGCAAAAGAGTACAACATCATCCACGAACATAAGATGAGAAAGACGCAAGCTACCACAATTTTGATGGAATTGAAAGGAGCTACGAGCAGTCTCGGCTTTAAGTAACCTGGACAGGAATTCCATACAAATAGCAAAGAGCAAGAGAGAGAGCAGGTCACCTTGTCTTAGTCCACGCTTAGCCTGAAAAAACCCGTGGACATGCTTGTTGATTTTAACCGAGTACGATGCCGTGGAAACACACTCCATCGCCCAGTTGATAAAGACCAAAGGCAAGCCAAGATTAGTAAGAGAAAATCTGATAAAGTCCCAAGAGATGGAATCATAAGCCTTGGCAAGGCCGACATTCAAATAGCACCGTCTCGTATCACGCTTGACGTTATACCTTCTAAGGAGCTCTTGAACCAAAAAGATGTTATCAGACATCAACCGACCTTCAATGAACGCGCTCTGAGCAGGATCAATACCATGACCGGGGCAAGATGAAAGCTGAGAGGTCAAGATCTTAGAGATAATCTTGTAGGTGACGTTGCATAAAGAGATAGGCCTGAATTACTCCACGAGCATCGGGTTGTCGACCTTCGGAATTAAAGTAATAATGGTATGGTTGATTTGGCAAAGGAGCTTACCATTAGTGAAAAATTCTTTCATCGCCGCACACACCTTGGGCCCAAAAAGATCCCACGAATCCTTGAAAAAGTGGGCGGAGAAGCCATCCGGGCCGGGGGACTTCTCATTACCAATAGAGTGAAGAGCGGATTGATGTCTCTAATTTTGGTAGTGTTTTATAGGTGTTTTTCCTTTGTAATCATGTGTCTTTTGTTCCTTTCTTTGTTAGTTTTGTCTCTCTTTAGCTTAGATTCCGATTTTCTATGAGATTCGGAGACTATGCGAATTTGTTGTGTTTTGTAGGTAAATTGGCACGTTTTGAGGACGTTTGGAAGGAGTTTCTAAGGAGGAGCAAAGCTAGGGAGCAAAGGAGCGGAAGACCCATGCAAGGAACGAAGAGGAACTCAAGGAAGGCCAAGAAGATAAGAGATTGAGACCCCGGATCGACATACCACAAAGTCGGGCCCTAGTTGGCGCTTTGGAGGCTCGGACCGAGGTTGGTGAAGTCGGGCCCGAGGTCCATGCGTGTCGGTCCAAGTCGGCTAAGTGAGGATTGGGCTCCAAGGCACATTATTGTGATCTTCCACTTTTGCCCTTCTTCTAATTTTGGAATTCCTTGGTCCCTAATCAAGATGGAGGATAATTAGAGAGAGAAACCCTTGGCTAGAGGGAGGAGATCCACATCTAATCACTCTAAAAGGCTCAAGGAAGGCTTGGAGAGCAAGGAGAAGGAAGGAAGAGGAGAAGAAGAGAGGAAATCGGTTGGGAGTAGGCGGATTTTGTGAGTTTGAACTTGTTTTGCTTTTGTTTAGTGGATTTGAGATTTGGATATTGTGAACCCCTTTGATTTGAATGCAATTTGGCTTTGATTTGAGTTTGATGATTGAGATTTGCTTGCTTTGTTTGTTGATTGGTTTTTACTCTTACTTCATGGAGTAGATTCCATAGTCTTGGGCTATGGGGGAAACCCCTAGCTAGGATTGGGTGTGAACCCCCAATTCCATAGCCTTGAGTGCTTGATCTATGAATCCTCTCTACATTGAGCTTCAATTCTCTTGTGAGAACAAGGAATCAAGGGCTTGTGGTTGGTAAGAGTAAGCGAAAGCGATCTCGAGCCCATCACTTGACCTTGCATCGAAGGGTAGGTGAAAACCCCCTATGGTCGACGTGTAGAGTGGAGGGATCGAAGGCAAACAACCTCGATCTCATAAGAATCAACACTTATTGGCTGAATTGGGGTGGAATTACCCAAGTCTAGTTGGGGAAGGAACCCAAAAACCCAAGACCGATCTACTATTTTTGTCTAGTTCGAGTTACCCAGACATCGGGCCCGACGTTCCCTATGTCGGTCCCGTGCCAACTCTCATCGATCCAACCTCGGACCGAAGTGACCAAAGTCGGTCCGGGTTGTTCCCTTTGATTTTCCTTGTTTTTGCCGTTTCTTTTCCCCTTTTTAGTCTTCTTGGTACACTCAACGCACGAACTCCCATGTGTTCGACACCCTACCCTTATACTACATTGGGGTTCGGTTTATAAATTTAAATTTTGACCTTCCGATCCGGACCGCATCACAGACTTGATCTCACGATTGGATATGGGCGCCACAAGAGAATAAAATTCAGCCTTGGTAATAGAAGAGCCCGGAGCAAAGCACCCCGGGCTAGGCAAGGTAACGGCACGCTCGGTACCAAGGAGGCCCTTGAAATAAGCTAAGAAAGCGCAAGCTATGTCCTCTTGATTATTAAGGATCTGGCCATCATGAGTAGAAATAGTGGCAACAAGACTACGACGGCCATTAGCATTCATAAGAGCATGAAAATAACTACTACAACGATCGCTATTAATAAGATACTTAGCTTTCGCTTGCTGACGAAGGAAGCTGTCTTCGGCATTACCGAGCCATTTAGCTTTGAGCTTGGCTGCCACCACAACCGCCCTAGCCTACTCGGAGTTGACATAAATCCTAAGAGCCTCCAAAGCCCGAGTAAGAGCAATTTTCACCTCCTTAGCCCTATGTGAAATATGACTGAAATGGAGCTTGTTCAAATGCTTCAACGGCGCTTTCAAACCACTTAAGAGTTTGCACAAGTGGAACTGGTAAGTACCCTAAGCAAGGCAAACCCAATTCTCACGAACTTCATCAAGAAAAAGGGGATGATCAATCCACATGTTAAAAAATTTGAAGAGCTTCTTCCCCGAACCCGCCGGCTTACATAGCGAGACCACTCCTGGTTTATGATTGGAAAGGTCCCATTCATCCAGAAATTTAGAAGTACAAGTGAACTCACTGGAGGACCAATTTTGATTCACCAAGATGCGATCAATCTTGCTCCAAATGGTCCCATTAGTGCAAGTAAACGGATTGGCCGAGGAGCACACCACATCCGAAAGACCATAATCTTGACAAGCTTTGATAAGGTCCCGAGTTTCATAAAGCGAAACCAGGTCCCCATTGATCCTCTGAGATGCATACATCACACAATTAAGGTCACCAAGGACCAGCCAAGGCAACACAAAGGCAGAAAAAAGACCCTCCACAGCCGTCCATATGTGCCTCCTAGCCCCCACCGAGTGCAAACCATAAACAAAGCAAGCACCAAATATAAGGCCAGTAGCTTTGCATTTAATAACACAACTCACATGTTGAGAAGACATATCCACAATCTGCATATCAATGAAAATGGGGTCCCAAATAATCAAGATCCTAGCACTCGAATCAAGGTCGAAGTTCAAGGCAAACTCCCACCCTGAGCAAAACGGCTAACAAGCGACTTAGTGTCATAACCATTACTTTTGGTCTCAAAAAGACCACACACCTTAGAATCATTGTCTCGAATAACCTTACGAATACCATTTTGTTTCCGGGGATGACATAACCCCTGAACATTCCAAGAGAGGACCCTCATTAGGACATTCTTTTGTCTCGTTCGTCCCGATCACGCTCCGTAAGCGCAAGAGTGGCCCGAGAGCTCCTAGTAAGTCTAGCTTGGGGTTGAGGAAACTTGCTCTGAGCTTTGAGTCCAATGATAGTTGGAGCGACCTCAGCTTTCTTGCTCTTTCTCTTAGAAGACCGCGACCTAACCAATTCAAAAGAGATCTCATTATCATGGTCCTTCTCCAATCCCTCATTATTGGAAGTAGCATCGGTTTCTTCCTCACTTTCCAAACTAGCAACAACCTCCTCCGACGAGGACTCCTGTACTCTTGGATCAATCTCATCTTCACCATCATCCGAGGATTCATTCCCATGAGAATCACTCTCATAAGAAGTGACGACCTCGGTAACAAAGGACTTGGCAACTTGTTTCGCATTCTTGCTAAGAGAATGAGTAGTAATAATAGCTTCATGATTAGCACTCTTACAACTACTCTTTTTCTTCCAAAATTTCTTTTTTTTCTGCTTGTCCTTGGAGCCACTCACCGAAGGCAAAGTAGAAGGGTTGTTCTTAGAGCAAGTAGGATCGTTAGAAATAGGGGCCAAAACCTTCTCAGTGGACACATTTGAATTTGGCACCAAAGGAGGGACCACTTTAGCAACTGAAACAACCACGTTATCCCCACTAGTAATAGTAGCATCACCTCCAAGAGCATCACTTTTCTCAGTTGGGGTGAGTTTTGATGTCTCTCATTTTGGTGGTGTTTTAGTGGTTAATTTCCCATGTAAACACGTGTCTTTTGTTCCTTTCCTTGCTAGTTTTGTTCCTTTTTAGCTTAGATTTCGATTTTCCATGAGATTTGGAGACTATGCGAATTTGTTGCATTTTGTAGGTAATTTGGCATGATTTGAGGAGGTTTCGGAAGGAGTCCCCGAAGAGGAGCAAGGCATGAGCACAAAGGAGCGGAAGAGCCGAGCAATCAATGAAGAGGAGCTCAAGAAAAGCCAAGAAGAAGAGTGGACCAACGCCAGGACCGAGTTTCCCAGCAACTCGGGTCCAAGATCGACTCCAGGACATCGGACCGAGGTGCCAGCACATCAGGCCCGAGGTACACGCATGTCGGTCCAAGTCGGCGGAATTGTGGATTGGGCACCAAGGCATACAAATGTGATCTACCACTTTTGACCCTCTTCCATTTTTGGTTATTCTTGGCCCCTAATTAAAAGGAGAGAAGACAATTAGAGGATGATCCAAGTTTAGACACATCTAATCACTCTCAAAGGCTCAAGGAAGACTTGGAGAGCAAGGAGGAAGAAAGGAGAGGAGAAGGAAGGAGAATTCGGTGGAGGAAAGCTTAGATCTAGGGAAGAATTGTGAGTTAGTCTTTGTTTTGATTTGCAAGTTGTGGATTTGGATTTGGATCTTGTGATTTCCCTTTGAATTGAATGAAATTTGGCTTTGCTTTGAGTTTGATGTTTGCCTTGTGATTTGATTGCTTGCTACTCTACCCTTATGGAGTAGATTCCATTGGTCTTGGGCTATGGGGGAAACCCCTAGCTAGGTTTTGGTTTGAATCCCCAATTCCATATCCTTAAGTGCTTGATTTAGGAATCCACTCTACATAGAGCTACAATTCCTCCGCGAAAGCAAGGAATCAAGGGCTTGTGATTGGCAAGAGTGAATGAAAGTAATCAATTGCCAATCACTTGAACTTGCATCGAAAGGGAAATCGATTTCCCTAGGGTCGATGTGTAGAGTGGCGGGATCGAAGGCGAACAACCTCGATCCTACGAGGATCAACACTTATTGGCTGAATTGGGGTGGAATTACCCACATCTAGTTAGGGAAGGATCCCAAAAACCCAAGACCGATCTCTCCTATTTTTCCAAGTCCGACTTCCCCAGACCTCGGGCCCGACTTACTTCAGTGTCGGTCCCGTACAATGTTTCGTCGATCCATCTCGGGCCGAAGTGACAATGTCGGTCCCGAGTGGTTTCCTTTGATTTTCCTTGTTTTTAACCTTTCTTTTCCCTTTTTAAGTCTTTTTCGTACACTCATCGCACGAACTCCCGAGTGTTTGACACCCTACCTTGTACTTCAACTAGGTTCGGTTATAAATTTAAATTTTGAGACCCTCCAATCCGGACCGATCAGGATTTTGGCGCCGTTGCTAGGGAGTTCTACTTGTTTGAGATACCTCTTTTGCTGAGTCTTTGATTTTGTAGTGATTTGGGTGAGGGATTAGCCCAAACCCTTTGTTTGTTTTGATTTGGTTTTGTTTGTGTCTTTGCTTATAGGTGTATGCGAGCTCGTTTCGCCCGAGGGACACTTGAGTTCGATTTTGTGAGTGATCCGGAGAGCATCATCAAAGAGGCCCGAAAGAAGAAGAGAATGGAGAACCAAGTTTAACATGATGATGAGGTTGCTAGGATGAGGGCCAACATGGCTCGTATGCAACTTGAGATGGAAAACCGAGATGCCAAAATGAGGAGGGAACGTGAGCAAAGATTGAGGTTGGAAGCTCAACTCAACACTCAACCCCAGAATGCACACCAAAACATGCGTCCGGAGTTGAAGGTGCCGGAGCCGGCCATCGTCTTACCGGAGGTCTCAAAGAACTTTGAGATCAAGACTCAATTCATATCACTTATCAAGAGGGACCAATTCGAGGGCACGACCTCAAGAGTGTCCGATTGAGCATGTGAAGCGGTTCAAGGATATTTGTGAGACTATCTCGACGGATGAAGAGACGCTAGAGTATGTGCTACTCAAAGCTTTCAAATGGTTGCTTGGGGGCAAGGCGGCACATTGGCTCGAAAGCCAAGCCCCAAGGTCGATCACAACATGGCGGGCTCTCAACGAGGTGTTCTTGATGAAGTTCTTTCCGCTAACAAAAACAACGGAGCTTCGGAGGAAGATAACAAGTTTCCAACAAGGATCAAACGAGCCACTCTTTGAGGCTTGGGATCGGTTCAAGGAGATGTTGAGGCAATGTCCAACCCATGGGCAACAACCCTATGTTCTCCAAGACATATTTTTACAAGGAATCAACCCCGCCACCAAGGACAAGCTAAACCTCCGCACCGATTGTGGGTTCATCGATTTGTCCCCGGAGCAAGCATGGGAGTTACTTGATAAACTCTCAGACTATGAGGCCATGTAGGGGGTGAGCCAAGTGAAAAAGAGGCAAGAGTCCAAGGAGATGGTACAAGGAGGCTCTATGACCCGAAGAGTGAGGAGATTGACAAAGATGTGAGGCTCCAATTCCTTGAGAATGAGGTGACGAAGTTGAGGAGGCAAGTGAATCATTTCAAGCAAACCACAAGAGCGTGTGAAGAGTGTGGATCTCTCAAACATACCGCACAAGAGTGTCCTAATGAGAGCCAAGTTTGCTTGGCCGAGCAAATTGAGGAGGCACACTTTGTTCAAAGGAACTATGGAGGAAGAGCCAACTTCAACAACGGAGGCAACTTCAACAATGGAGGAAATGGACGGTGGAACCAAGGCCAAGCTAATGGCTACAACAACAACTACAACCAAAATGAGCCAAGAGCCCAACCACCACCATACCGACCACCGGGGTTCAATGAGCAAACTCCTCAATGGGCAAGAGAGATAAAGGATGATCTCAAGGATGTGAAAACTCAAGTTAATGAGTTGTGTGTTTGGAAAAGGCAAGCCGACAATCAATTTGCTCAAATCTTTACTTGACTTCCTAGAGAAGATGGGAGACTCCCGGGTCGACCCAAGGAAAATCACCGTGCCCCACAAAATCAAAATGAAGTCCGAGCTGTTGAGTTGAGGAGTGGTCGGAGCCTACCCGAGCCACATGTGTCAAAACCAAGGGAAGAGAGTCGGACCGAGTTACCCAGCAACTCGGGCCCGACGTGCCAGGATATCGAGCCAGAAGTCAGAGGAGGTCCCCAGCCTAGGACCGAGGAAGAGAGGAAGTCGGGCCCGACATGCCCTGACGTCGGTCCGACACCCCAGTCGTTGCTCTGCCCCCAGATCGAGGACCAATAAAATCGGCCCCGATGTGGAGCCTACATCGGTCCGAGCAGAGAAGGATGTGAGTGAGCCAAACCGGTCCAAGGAAGTCGATCCTAACAAGAATCAAGGTGGTACAACTCTTCCTTACCCGTCAAAGAAGCCCAAGGATGTTGTAGAGGGCAAGTTCAAGAGGTTCTTAAAGCTTTTGCAAGGGTTGAACATAACGATCCCATTCACCGATGCCTTAAATGAGATGTCGTCATATGCTAAGTTCTTGAGAGAAATTTTGAGCAAGAAGAGGTCGATAGTAGAAATGCAAGACGAGGTGAACATTTTGGAGCTACCTCAAAAATTGGGAGACCCGGGGAGATTTGCAATTACCATTGGAGTAGGGTCTCAAAGTTTCCAAGCTCTATGTGACTTAGGAGCAAGCGTGTCGGTTATGCCCAATAGTATTTGGAAGAGGGCTAACCTTGGTGAGATTGAGCCGGTTGACATGTCTCTCACAATGGCCGATGGTTCTACTACCCAAGCTATGGGAGTTTTGGATGATGTCCCGGTTAGAGTGGGGAAGTACTTTTTCCCCGATGACTTTGTGATTCTAGATATGAAGGAAGATCCTTTGGTTCCTATCATTCTAGGAAGACCGTTCTTAGCAACGGCGGGAGCAAAATTTGATGTGAAGAATGGAAAGGTGACCTTTGAAATTGGAGAAGACAAGGTTGAGTTTCACTTCAACAAGGCTTTGAATGAGCCGGATGCCTTGGCCATTTTGAAATTGGAAGAGAATGCCAAGAGGAAAAGAGAGGAAGTGGAAGCCACAAAAGAGGAGGTACCTTTAAGGAGCAACGAAAGGATCAATGCCCAAGTTCAAGAGAGAGAGTTGATGGATCAATTTGAGCATCAAGAAGAGTTAAGGAGCAATGATAGTCCAAGGAGCAAAGAAGAGTATCCTTACTCATATCCTTTTGATGTTGGAGATTCTTATATTTGCTTGAGTGATCTAAAAGAAGATTTAGAAGATAGTTACATATGTCTAAGTGATTTGAAAGACGATGTGAGCTATAAGAGCATCTCCAACAAATGCTCCATTTTCTTGGAAACTACAAATTTGGAGATTTATGGGTGTTTTTCAGCCCCAACAGATTCTCCAAATGCTTCTTCAAAATGGGAAAAATCTCCAAAGTTAGAGTGACATTCTCCAAATTTGGGGATAGCTCCAAGTTTCTCCAAACCTATTCATTGGCTAAATTTTTATTTATTTTTTCTTTTGAAATAAATCTAGGCTTTTCATTGGAGAATATAAATGTAGTATTCTCCATTATAGGGAAATTGTTGGAGTTTGATGACAATTTTTTTGAAGAATATGCCTCTTGTTTCCCCATTTTGGAGAAACTCTTGGGGTTGCTCTAATGTTATTGAACCTCCTAGAAATTCTTTAGATGTGTGTGATGTAGGGAAGGAAGATCAAGATGAGAAAGTGCAAGAGGTGCAAGCCTATGCTTTGGAGGAGAAAGGTGAAAGAGAGTTGGAGGGCCATGCCTACATCAACCACAAGTGGTGGTTCTAGGGCTATAAAGGAAATGGCAATGGACATGACTATGGTGACCAATTCACCATCTTCCATCCACCATGAAGGTTGAGTTTAAAAGTCAAGCTAATGACTCTGAAAGAGCGCTTCTCGGGAGGCAACCCGAGCCTAGTAGGTTTATTTTCGTAATTTTAGTTTGATTTTCTTAGTTTAGCTTAGACTTTCTCTAATCTCTCCCTAGCATGTATTTTTGTGGATTAGTGGTGTTATTTGTGCTTCATGATTGAGTAGAGGTAATGGTGAAAATGATGGATTAATGGGAAAAGAGGTAGCATAGATGAATTGATTTTTGATGATCGGACCAAACCGGGTCGACTTACCCAGTAGCTTGGGCCCAGCTTAGATAACTCGGTCCGACTAGATCGGTCAACTTTGATAAAGAGTTGTAGAAAATCCCAAATTTACCCTTCTGACCTAGACTTTGTCTCTTTCCCATTTAAAGCCTTTTTCCCTTACCTACTTCCCATTACCCTCATAACCACCACCCAAAAATACCCATCTCCCTTTCAAAACCCCAAAATCGGCCCCCTCCTCCATCACTCTCGATCCACCCTTACTTTCCCCCTACCATCTCGATCCAACACCCCAAACACTCACAAACATCAAATCCAAAGAGAAAATCCCAAGATCTCCATTGTTCTTCATCCCTCCTCTTGACTTAAGTGGAGAAATTTGAGTTCTAAGTAGATTGCTTGCTAAGAAGTCTAGATCTCTTCAATTTTGGTATGTGAAACTCGATTCCTATCTATTTCTTTGAGAATCATGTGTTTATGTTGCTTGAATTGAGTGTTGCCATTTTTAATTGAGATTGAAGCTTGAGCATCAATGGTGGATTTGCATGAATAGTGAAATTGCTCTTAATTTGTTGAGTATGCATGATTGAATCCCTTTAGAACTTCGATTAGTGATGATGGATGGTTGAAATTGGATTTTAGGAACATGATAGATTGATTTTGGGTGAGATTGATTGAGAAGACGAGTTTGGAAGAGGACCGAGATACCCAGGTGCCTCGGGCCCGACATAGGAAGTCGGTCCATCACTTCGGACCGAGGTTGAGGGCACCTCGGGCCCGACGTCTAGAGTGTGTCGATCCTTGTTCTAGTAGTCTTTCTCTTGTGATGACATTAGGATTCATGAGTTTGATTGTTGGTTATAGCTTGATCATCATGTTATATCTATTAGCTTGACCATTGTTTTGTGATCCTTTGTTCAAACATGTTGGATTTTGTGAGTTAAGTGTCTAGAGATTAAGTATGGGGTCATTCTTGTGTGTTGAGTTGTGAGTTGTAGATATGTGTGATATTGTTGAGGTTGTATGGATCTTATCTTGTAGTTTCTTTTGCTTTGAGTGTGTGTAGGTACTATGGAAACCCGTGCATCTTCTTCTCACGTGGAAAGGCCCTCTAAGAAGCCGAAGAAGTCAAAGAAAGCACCAAAGATGAATGATGTGAGACTTGATGATGATGATGATGTGGCCGAGAGGTATACTCGGTACATGGAGCTAGCTCACCACACAAGGTGGCTAGATTGGGAGTCTATACGGAAGATGGGAATGGATGTAGCTCTCCCCCGGTGCTACTCTTACATAGGACTTGATGTGATGTTGAGGTGGAACAACCCACACTATCCCGCCTTGACATCGGAGTTCATGGCCACGTTCAATTGCACATACGAAGACGTGGAGGACAATGAAAGCATCATCACCTTTCAATTGGGCAATGAGACACAAGAGCTTACTCTTCGGAATTTGGCGCACTATCTCGGGTTCCCTTTTCCAAGAGAGGAAGCTTGCGTGGACAATGAGAAGGTGAACTACTTATGGAGGCATGTATCAGGGAGGAATGAGATGAGAAAAGGAGCTTCTACAAATGAGATCTCTAGCCCTCTCTTCCGGGTCATGATCCGTGTCTTGGGGTGCGCCATCTTTGCCCGACACGAGTTAAGCAAGCCTATGAAAGAAGAAGCTATGTTACTCTATGAAATGCTATCCCAAACCTACAAGCCATTGAACCTCACTTGGGAGTGGGTCAAAATGGTTAAGGACTTCCAAAGCTCCTCATGGATTTACTTCGGTGGAATGATAGCCCGCTTGGCTAGTCGTCTCGAGGTTGATCTCTCCAAGTACACGCCGGAACCAAACGGAGTCGTCTCGAGGTTGATCTCTCCATGTACACGACGACTAGCCCGCTTGGCTAGTCGTCTCGAGGTTGAACATCATTAAGGAGAAAGTCGTCACCGACCTCACCTCCCATCTAGCACCCCATTCAAACTTTGACAAGGTGGCCATTCCTTTGGGGCCAAAACTCTTCGACCTTTCTAGCTACTATAATTGGTTTCAAGTTTGGGCCGGGAAGGAGAACCCATTTGGAGAACCGGAAGGGACAAGGGAGTGTCGACGTCGAGCTCAACACATCCGCTTTACCACTCCCCAACCTTCTCCGGAGTCCGATGATGAGCCCAACAACTTTGAGTTTGCTAGAAGAGAGGCCATGGATGTTGACATGCCTCCCGAAGAAGATGAAGGTTACCAAGGATTGCTAGCCAACCTCCGCACAAGAGATCAAGCTCCAACGCTACTGGACCGAGATGCAGGGCACCTCGGGCCCGACTTCCACCAAAGTCGGTCCGATGCCTATATTCCCGAGTCGGTCCCGAGTCATTTTGAGAGGGGCGAAGGGAGCGGAGTTAGGCAAGAGCAACCGCACTATGGATGGTATGAAGGTTATGCCCAATGGTATGGGCCCGGAATGGTCTTCCCCGAGCCTCAACAACCGGTGGACATGACGTTTCTAGCCAACCAAATGGCTCACCTTCAACTCCAACAATCAAGCATGTTTCAAGAGGCCCACCAAATCAACCTTCAACAACAACAAATGTATCTTTAACAACAACAACTCTTCCAACAACAAGAGTTCTTCCAAGCTCAACATGAGGAAATGAACCGGAATCTTGCTTACACAAGGCGTGAGGTGGACGATCTAAGGACGGTGGAAGACCAAAGGTGGCGAGTTCAAGAGAGCTTCAACAATTGGATGATCGGGAATTACCCCTCCCGAGAGGATCCATGGACGCGCCCTACACCTCAACTCCAACCACCAAATCAAGATCCCTACCAAGGCCAAGTGTATGAGCGGGAGAGACATGCAAGGCTCCAACGAGGAAGTCGCCGAGGGCGTCCTTCCAACTAAATCTAGACATGCCAATTAAGAATAAGAAATTGTGACCTTTTCTAACTCTTTTCTCTTTTATTTTGAGTTTTGGTCTCTTTGTTTTGATGAGGACATCAAAATTCTAAGTATGGGGTGGGTTAGTTGCTCATAGTTTCGCATGTTAGTTTCTTGTGTTTGTTCTTAGTTTGTTTTGGGATGTTTTCTTTTGGGATAGTAGCATGATATGTTTCATGAATGATGATTGAGTTTGATGGTTTGAATGGATGAGTTGTTTTTATTTTGAGAATTGTTTTTGCAAAAATCCATAAAAATTTGAAAAATTTCGGTTGAAAATGTCAAAAAGATTTTGTTTTGGACTAGGAATTCCCATCTTAGATGTCCAAAGATGGCTAATGATGATGTGAGCATATAAATTCCTTTGCATATTTTTGGATGGTTTAGCCTTTAAGTGATGTTGCTTTTGATGTGATGGATATCTTGCTTGTTTTTATTGAGCACATGAGTTCTAGGATGAGTTTTTATGCAACTAAGTACGAGTGACCCTTGTGAGATTGATTTTTGGCCATTTTAGGGATGCTTGTTCATGATTGCATATCCCTCATGTTTCTTGTGTGAATTAGCTCATGCATGCTTAGTAAAACTTGCTATTGTGGTGTTTATCTATTTTCCAAGACCAATATGAGATTTGTTCTATGCTTTGTCGGATCGATTTGAACTTTATTTCATTTAGTCACAAAATGTTCCATATCCTACCTTTAAGATAAACCGTTGTTTGTAGCCCCGTTCTAGCCTAGCCTTTGTTTGAAACTCCTCAAAAATATGATTTCTAGCCTATATGACTTGACCCTTATGGGATTGGACTTTAGTGATGGTTTTGGGAGTATATTTGGAGAGTTGAGATTCTCTTTGGTGAAGGGCAAAAGAATGGAGTTATGAAGTATGTGGGTAGTGCATCTTTGTTAAGCAAAAGTGAAAAGAAAAGAAAGAAAAAATTGGAAAAAGAAGTGGATCAAAGGCAAAGAGCTTAAGTGAAAGAAAAAGGGTCCCGACCGAGCTCAAAGTGACCTCGGGCTCGAGCTGTAGTGAAAGTCGGTCCAATGCAAAAATGTGAAAAATCCAACAAAAAGTCTAAGTGCAAAGATGAAGTGGAATGTTAAGTGAAAGTGTGGGTTGAGAAGAAGAATGTCAAAATCCTTTGGATGAGTGAAGTTGAAAGTGGAATAATTTGGTGAAGTTGGTGAGAGATTAAGAAGTTCAATCCCCATTGTAAGCACCACAAGACCAAAATGATTCCCACCTTGAGAAATACCAAAAGCCCCATTACAACCCGGCCAAATTGAACCTCTTTGAGGACCTCCATTGAGCCAAGTTCATATTCTTTGTGTGCATTGTAATAGGCATCTCTAGGTGGAGGAATTGGTGATATCAGCTTCAATAGTAAAGTCTTTACTTGCATGATACTTGAGTTTGAGTGTTCATTGTTATACCTAAACACATAATGAGTGATACACATTTTCATATCCCTAAAGTGAGGCTTGGTTGCAATTAACTTCATTCCTTGAACACTTGATCATGGGTGATGATGTAATCTTACTTGCATATCTATCACTTGTACTTGATTGATTTTTCATATGAGGCTTTACTTGAAGACTATGTTTCGGTCTTGCTTACATTGTTATTGCTTGAGGACAAGCAAGTTTAAGTATGGGGTATTTTGATGTCTCTCATTTTGGTGGTGTTTTAGTGGTTAATTTCCTATGTAAATAGGTGTCTTTTGTTCCTTTCCTTGCTAGTTTTGTTCCTTTTTAGCTTAGATTCTGATTTTCTATGAGATTCGGAGACTATGAGAATTTGTTGCATTTTGTAGGTAACTTGGCATGATTTGAGGAGGTTTCGGAAGGAGTCCCCGAAGAGGAGCAAGGCACGTGCACAAAGGAGCGGAAGAGCCGAGCAATCAATGAAGAGGAGCTCAAGAAAAGCCAAGAAGAAGAGTGGACCAACGCTCGGACCGAGTTGCCCTACAACTCGGGCCCGAGATCGACTCCAGGACATCGGACCCATGTCGGTCCAAGTCGGCGGAATTGTGGATTGGGCACCAAGGCATACGAATGTGATCTACCACTTTTGTCCCTCTTCCATTTTTGGATATTCTTGGCCCCTAATTAAAAGAAGAGAAGACAATTAGAGGATGATCCAAGTTTAGACACATCTAATCACTCTTAAAGGCTCAAGGAAGACTTGGAGAGCAAGGAGGAAGAAAGGAGAGGAGAAGGAAGGAGAATTCGGTGGAGGAAAGCTTAGATCTAGGGAAGAATTGTGAGTTAGTCTTTGTTTTGATTTGCATGTTGTGGATTTGGATTTGGATATTGTGATTTCCCTTTGAATTGAATGAAATTTGGCTTTGCTTTGAGTTTGATGATTGAGACTTGTTTGCCTTGTGATTTGATTGCTTGTTACTCTAGCCTTATGGAGTAAATTCCATTGGTCTTGGGCTATGTGGGAAACCCCTAGCTAGGTTTGGGTTTGAACCCCCAATTCCATAGCCTTAAGTGCTTGATTTAGGAATCCACTCTACACAGAGTTACAATTCCTCCGCGAAAGCAAGGAATCAAGGGCTAGTGATTGACTAGAGTGAATGAAAGTAATCAATTGCCAATCACTTGAACTTGCATCGAAATGGAAATCGATTTCCCTAGGGTCGATGTGTAGAGTGGCGGGATCGAAGGCGAACAACCTCGATCCTACGAGGATCAACACTTATTGGCTGAATTGGGGTGGAATTACCCACATCTAGTTAGGGAAGGATCCCAAAAACCCAAGATCGATCTCTCCTATTTTGCCCAGTCCAACTTCCCCAGACCTCCGGCCCGACTTACTTCAGTGTCGGTCCCGTACAATGTTTCGTCGATCCATCTCGGGCCGAAGTGACCATGTCGGTCCCGAGTGGTTTCCTTTGATTTTCCTTGTTTTTAACCTTTCTTTTCCCTTTTTAAGTCTTTTTGGTACACTCATCGCACGAACTCCCGAGTGTTCGACACCCTACCTTGTACTTCAACTAGGTTCGGTTATAAATTTAAATTTTGAGACCCTCCAATCCGGACCGATCAAGTTTCTTAGCATTGACACTCACATTGTCCCTTTTTTCATTGAATGAACACTTAGAATTCATGACCAATGGAACAACAGCCCATACAATAACTTGGTTCATTTTCTATAAGATATTAACAATCCAAAGTAACTCCATCATCAAAATCATGGTGAGCCTCACAAACCAAAGGTAGAGCAAAGTTAATTTCAATGAGAGCCCTAGCATAAGCTCCCCGCTTTCGCCCATCCGTGACCGGGGCTAAAAACAGAGGTTTCCCGACTTGCGACGGGACACGTCCTAGAATAGAAGAGGTCCAATATTCACTAGCCAACCCATGAATACGAACCCATAACGGAATAGTGGTGACGTATTTCCGATTGAAGGCAAACCGGTCCGGAATGTGCTTGAGAATGAGCGGTCGATTATGTATGAAATAAGGACCCCCTTGCAAAACTTTGATTTGATCCTCCTCGGACTCAAATGTGAATATGATTCACCTCTCTTCTTCTCTGAATTTGGACTTACCAGTTACCACCCCAAGTTTTCTTCAGCTCATTAATCATGTAAAAACAGGGGAAGTAGCCCACATATTGCCCAAGTAACGACCACCCGCCAAACGGAATGACGCGGTAAAGCTTCGGAACATTTTATAGCAACACGGTTGGAGGTCGGTGGCGTGTACTCAAGCTTCCCACCAAGGCCCAAATTCATGAATATTTTTTCAGATTTTTTGGCCCAAGCATTTGGCCTAGAGGAACCATCACCGAGAGCAACTTTCTTAGCAACACCATGCACATTTGCACTAGCTAGTGGGTTTTTAGGAGGCTGAGCAGGGGCTGCATCTTTAGCAATAATAGGGACGTTATTTGAAGGAAGACCTGCATCATTAGGAGGCATGACAGTGGGCAAAGAGGCCCCAGAAACGGCAGCAAAAACAGGCGGCACAACAACACCCATCGAAGGAGCATCACTCGAAGCAACATTTAACGTAGAATTAATAGCATTTGCAACATTACCAATCAGAGGCTGAGTAATGCAAGCCAAAAGATCCTCTTTATGAGCAATAATAGGAGCATTAGAATCACTTGAAATTACCTTTGAGGTTACGCTAGAAGAAACACTAGCTAGTGGAGGCAAATCAACGTCCTTGGAAGAAATGGTCTTCCTACGAACAATAAGAGCTAGGTCGAAGCTTAACTCCACAATCAGCAACCAATAAGAGAATCGGAGGGTGAGAGGGGACTCACAACGAGATGGAGAAGACAACACGTCAAATAAAATGGAAGAAACCAGCCGGCAACCAAAAAGCACCACCACCGGCGAAGATCGACACCCACCGGACACCACTTTTAACGGTGGACAAACGAGCGGAAAACTCCATGCATGGTCGGAGGGGCTCGAGATGAGCACCCCCTAAGGAGGTGAGCCGGAGAAACAAACAAAACCAGCCCAAAGAAGTGATTATACGTAGGTGAAATGAACAAAAGCGGTGGATGGAAGGTGTTTGACTTTTCAGCCGTGAATAGTAACAAATCGCCCAAATATCGCTTCCTCCATATTGTACAACGTTGTCTGTAGCCGAAAGTCAGCTCCTTGACAGGCTAGGGAGCTTCCACGTGTTGTATTGGGATGTTGTTGAAAGCGAAGTCCTTATTTCAAGCTTCTTTGTCTTTTGACCAGCTGAAGCTTTTGAGGACTGTGGCCATTTTATGATGTCATCTTTGTCGAGCAGTCTTGTTTGAATATGAACATGACATTTAAGCATGTGTTCCTACTTCGATAAGGACGACACACTTATCTCGCAGAAACCCATTCTTGTTCTTTGACATATAGCTCTTTGTGTCCCTCATCCTTAGGGACGGCTTAACACTAGCTTGTTGTCTTTTCTTGATCATCATCCCTAGACAAATTCCTAAAATAAACACTTGAAAAATTTATTAGAAAACATTGAGTTTATCATTATCGATCCACTAGGGACGGAGATCGTTGATCTAGTATAATGACTAATGTCTGTAATACCGTCCCAACAAAAACAATGATAAAAGGAGGGAATGGGGAGTGATCAATGAAGTTTGCCCAAAAGTCCATCCTAAGATCCCTTAGAAGTTCATTTTGTGTGGCCTTACTATAGGCGAGGGAGTCTATATTGCGAGAGAGTCCCTTAAGGTTGTCGATCATGATACACTAATTGTCGATCCGCATACCCTGTAGTTGCCTAGTGGAGAACTCATTGATGTTTCTCGGAGCAAAGGACGTTTGTTGCTGAGTGTGAGAAGTAGAAGCTGGGTAGGAGACTTCCCTAGGAGTTGCTCATATATCTCTAAATTTGCCGGATTTTCAGCCTCAATAGCAGCTATGACAAAGGCTTGCTCTTCCAAAAGTCTCTGCCTTTTCTCAGAAGGGAGTTCCTCATCACATCGAATCTGAGTAAGTTGACGAATGTCCCAATGTGATCCAAACTAAATTTCCTTAGTGGTTTCATAGACATATTCCTTTTTCATGAGGGAGTTGACAAGATTTGGGAATGCCAGTGAGTGATCCTTCCTCGTGCACATAGCCATGTGCTCGAGCATCACTCGGGGCAGACTTATCAATTGGCGGTTGAAGAAAGCGTCCATAAGTATGCAATCGGATATTTAGTTGATGGACTTCTTTTCTTTCCTGGGAACTACTCCCTCCGTCCTCTTTTGTTCGTCCAAAAGGACAATTTGCACGGGTTTTAAGAACGGTATAAAATAGCATTGGTAATTGGGAAAGTCGGTATAAAGTGAGTGAGAGAGTTGAATAGTATGGGTAAAAGATGTAATTGATTGGGTTGAAAAGAGATAAACTAGGTGAGAGAGTGGAATAATGGGGGTAAAAGAGTGGATATAAATAGAAAGTGAACAAACAAAAAGGTATGCACGAAAAGGTATACTGGACAAACAAACCGAGACAAAGGGAGTACTATAAAAGTGATGAGTAATGTCGCCCGTCTTTGTGAGTGCATGGGCCACTCCATCAGTCATTGTAGGGACTTTACCCTTGAGAATTCTGGCGAGCTCCTCCTCGGACATAAAGTGTCCAAACCCCTTGTTGGGCAGATTGTGGAGGGGTCCATATGGGGACTACTTCAACTTAAGTAGATGTCTAATAGCGCCTTCAAACAATGTGAACTATTCTTGTTGCATAATGAACGTCCCTTGGATCTTTGCATCGTCCAGGTGAAAGAGCTCAAGCTTGGAGTAGAAGGCCTTAACTTGCTCCAGAACAACGGAGGCGAAGTCCTTACCAAGGTTCTCCCAGCCTTGGAATTTTAACAACTCGAGGAATTCCTCCGCTCCGTTTTCTTGGAGGAACTGCTAAGTGAACACCAACGAACCAAGAATCTTCTTTTCCTTTCCTTACTCTTCTTCCTCTTTCCTTTCCCTTGGGCGTAGCGACTTTGGTCTTCATCATCGTTGCCGACGTCACCCTTATCACCCTCAAGGACCTCATTGTCCTCACCTTGAGGGTCCTCGTCCTCCCCCAAAGCCTTAATTCATCTGATCAACCGGGTTGGCCTCTGGTAGGGCGTCTTCTTGACTTCTATAATTTTGACCCCTCTCCTCTTCCATATCAACGGGAGCAGGGGTAACCTTAGAACCCTCAGGGACGATCTCAAGTAGCGCCCCTTGGGTAATTTTCTGTTCAGGCAGTGGAGCAGACTCTTGAAGCTCAACAGGAAGCATTGTAGGATGTTCTTGAGCGGGAGATTCTTCGAGGTCCACCACCAAGAAATCTCTTTGGATGTACGGTGGGCTCTTGTTTAGGTATGCCCTCATTTGAACCTAAAGGGTCTTCTCCTCTCGTTGCAGCCTCTACTCGACGCTTATGGTCGTCCTCTCAGATTGGTGACGTTTAGTAGAGGAAGAAGGACAAAGGGGTGCAGAGGTAATTACCCTAAGCTTCCCGATGACTGCCACGGGGAGACTTCTTTATTAAGTGATATACTCTCTTTAGTATAGGTTGACTCTTGCATTTTAGGGCTTTGCTGAGTGCTCTAGGTTAGTGTTTTGTCCCTAATTGTAATATGAAGACCGAAAACACAAGGATTCAAGATACGAGAGTTTCCGAGTCATAGTTTCAAGTGAAGTTCGCCACTACTGAAGAACCGCATCTGCGGATGTGCCAGAGACTGAGAAATTCTATCTTTAGAAGGCCGCGTGCGCAGATAGACCGGCGCGTGTGCGGTAGCAGCAGTTCAAGATATTTTTGACCCTACGTTGACCGCGAGCGCAAAACTCTTGGCGCGGGCGTGGTTTGTCTACAGATCCGAATGGACGATTTTCTATCTTATTTCCTTTTTCTTATATGTCCTCTATCTTTTATAGCTCGGTGAGCATGTCTTCCGAGTACTATTTAAGGAGAGGCTTGGCTTAGGTTTTTAGCCCCTTGTACTTTTGACATTAATTTGATAGCTTAGTTTGTAATATAGAGAACTAATTCTCTCTTAAACTAATTCTCTTGGAGTTGATATTAATACTCTTGTGCTTCATCTCATGATCTATATTTTATAAGTCTAACCACCTTATTTTATTGACTTAGATCTATTGTTTAAATAAGTTTGATTGTTGTCTGTGCAATACTATCTTTCTCGAAACAACTCTTATATAGGACGGACTGAATTTGAGAAGTGTATTCAATAGTTGGTTTATGCATGAGACTCGTTTTTTGATTGCATGATTCATTTCTCTATTAACTTTGTGTTCATTGTAGGATTTGGATTAAGCGTTCTTATTCATATCATAGTTTTGCTTGGACCGTGGACAAGTAAATACTTGAGTAAAGGATTAGAATTGACTTAGGATATATAAAGAAGTAGATGAATAAACCAACTATTATTAAAAAGGTGGAATTGGTTGAATTGGTTGAATGACTTGATTCCTCTGGGTTCGACCCTTTGCTTGCTTACTTTGATTGAATTGACTTGCGTGAGAAGTACTTGATTCCTTTGGGTTCGACCCCTTGTTTGCTTACTATACTGGTTTGTTAGTTTAGGGTTATTTTTTATCTTGGAATGATGAATTTAGCCAAGTCAAGAAGCAATGGACGATCTTACTGTGACAGTTCCTAAAGCACAATTGTCTTCCACTTTTTAAATTCAAACCCTTTTCAACTTCTAAGAAAACTAATGAAACACCCAGTCTTTCTGACAAGGCGTTACTCAGTAGTAGACCTCACGAGACACTACCAGGCTAGTTTGACAGCTGAACAACTGGATCTTGCAACGCGGGCACGGTGAGAAAATAAGAAAACATCCAACTCATACAAGAAAAGAAATAATATTTATAGTTTTACAACCCAAGATGATATGAACCCACCCTAAACACAACACCAGAAACAAATACTAACTAATACTCTACTAACAAGAACTCGTAACCTACAAACCACACAAACTTATGCTCACTTACCAATATAACAGAAATAACACATTAAGATCCAGCAAAAGAAACAACACCCCAAAAACTATCTACTGTGACACGATACTGCACTGTACCACCATTTTGCCAAGGCTCGTTCACGACATCCTGATTACCTGGAAATGAAAACAATTCCCCAAAGGGTCAGATCCTATCCTATCAAGTCAGAGTCAACACAGCAGCTACAAGACGTTTCAAAACATTTTTCTAAGGTCAGCAACCAAGTCCACAAACACACATATAATTCTAGTTCATTCCAAAATCAAATTAGTCACACAATCATTTTCATAGTCCATATCTAAGCAACTAAACTATTACACACACGGTCACAAATTCACACACACACACACACATGTGTGTCACAAATTCACACACACACACACACACACACACACCCCGCAGGACACCCAGTGCAGATAATGCAATTGTACATCCACCGTCGCACTACCATCCAACGCTTTACCCACCTAGCGTTTTGAGTGTCGGAGGCAAGCCCTCCCACTCCTTATCCTATATTGTCTTCTAACCCCTGGTCAAGCTTCCTCGGGAGCACTTGCCAAAAACATAGATAGCTTTTTGGTTTTGCAAGTGGTTTGTCTGCCCCACGATCTCATATCTAGAAATCACTTCTTCACTAATTGTCTACACATATGGGTGTGTCGGTACGAAATCCATAGAGAAATTCATTTGAAATTTTATTCAATAAAAACACTTTCTAAAACCGATTTTCACACATTATCACAAGAATAAAAATATTCCATAAAAGATGTTCGAGACTAATTCCCAAAACCAATCTCACAACTATCACGCAAATCCTAACAGGCTAGAACAGAACTGAGGAAGTCGAAAATCGACTTACATCGAAAATGAAGAGATCCTCTAAGAACATGAAACAACAAGGGTCCGGAAAGAAACGCTCTCCTAAATACGATAATGATAGTATTACAACGAACTCTTTTCAGCTAAAAAGATTATTAAAATAATTGTAAGGCCTAGAACAAACCCAAACTAAACTCTAATGTAGCAATTTACCAATTCCTTATCTTTGACTTAGACTTCAACTTTGACTTCACCTTCTTCTTAATTAATTAGATTTTCTTAATTACTTCTCTTAATTAGAAGTTAACCATATTATCTATATACTCTACAGTTAGCAAATACACGCTCGAGGCCGACTTAGATTCATTACCCCCACCCTCACTAAGCACTTTATTCCACGATTCTATTAATTTAGCCTCGACAAACGACTTGGTAACTCCTGTTGGGATGGTATTTAGTCTAAATAATCGATCTCAGGTAGTTTTGATGATGATTGAACACTTGTGAAATATTTAATATGTTGTCTAAGTGTTTCACGATCAATCATATTTAATTGAGCAGGAAACAAGAGCAAGAACAACCGAAAGGAAACTAGATCAAGGAATAGCTAGCGTGCTCGCTGAAGCTATTTATGGAAGGTTCGATCAACACGTTGGATGCACACTATAAAAGGAAACACACGTCGATGGATCGGTTGAAGCAACGATTGTGTCCTATGAAGATATATAGGATATGTTAGTTGAAAGAAGATTTTATCTTAATCCCTAAGATAAGATAAAATCTGATTCAGTTTATATTTGTATCTTTCGATAGAATTTATTCTAGCTAAGTGTATAAATAGGAGCCGATACTCTAGGTAAACCTATTGAAGCATAAAAAGATTAATTGCTTTGTGCAATTGAGGAAGAAGACACACGGCGACTTCAATTGAGTTGAGTACGAAGGTTGGAGGTGGGTCGACAAGTTGCTGTGAGTTATTAAAGTCATCTGACGTTGAGGGATCGAGATTCAGGGTCTAGGAGATGTGTACAACCTAGGAATTGAGATATGCGTTTGTAAGTTTGATTCTAATTAATAATAGTAACAAGTTTATTTGGAAATCGTTTGTGTTCATCTTTACTTGTTTGATTCGTTATTTCCGTTGGCCAGTTCGTTGATCCCTCTTGAGGATCAACGTTTGTATTCTCTCACATAGATCCTACAATTTCCTCACTTGCTCGATCAAAGGTGCAAATATATCCATTAACATCAGCCCAACCTTAACGCGACACCACCATCTAATCAATCTCGACATACAACAACCACCCTAGTCCCGATGTGGCCTTGGAGTCCACCGACATGAAAGCAACGACCAAGGCATCGAGAGGCTGACCGAGAAGCAACGACGAAAAGGGAAACGGGCGTTGACTGGACTGGCAAAACAGCGGGACACTTGCGGAGATGAACGATGGCGAGGCGCAATCTAGTGGACGGCTTCAACTGGCGGTAATTGGCTGTATAACGAGATTGGCTATCGCAGTGTTCTAAAAAACGCTAGGCGGAAGCTGGGCGGTGGAATGGGGCCTAGCGCCTAGGCGGTTAGGTGGGGCCTAGGCGGAGCCTAGGCGGATTTGTAAGTTATTGGAAATATAAGATATTATTCTTATTTGGTGAGAATATAGATAAAAGAACAATCTCATCTTAATATTTATGTATAAATTGGCACCTAGAGCCCCATCTAGCCTCAATTTAGACCCGCCCAACCTGCCTAGGAGGTCGTCTAAGCCGCCTAGACCACCTAACGAATAAGCCCAGCCGCCTAGGGCCCCACCTAGACTGCCTAACCAACTAGCCCAACCGCCTAGGGGCCCACCCAAACCGCCTAACCAACTAGCCCATCCGTCTAGGCGTCCGCCTACACCGCCTAGGCGCCCGTCTAGACCGCATAGGTGCTCGCTTAGCCCACTTAGCCGCTCAGCCAACCGCCTAGGGCCTAGTCGGGACGGTGGGGCACTGCCTAGCGCCTAGGCAGGGACTAGGCGGACGCCTAGACCGATTTTTAGAACACTGGGCTATCGACATCAGCCAATGACTCTAGCGGGACGGGGAGGATGATGACGACGATGAGGGCTGGCGGCAACAAACGGTAGGCGTTGTTGGCGATGGACGTTGGCTTGCGGTGGTCTCCCACGAGAACAGGAGAACGAAGGTACAGGGTAGAAGGAGCTAGATTTCCTTATGAACGACGCCGGCTCCTCTGACCCTCATACATATCCATACATTGATCTCCCTGTAAATATCTCAACATACCAAGTTTAGCAATCTATACGTATATGGGCATATATATGCACACCTTTTTGCAAAATTCCAATTTTCTTCCTATTTTTCTCATTATTATAAATCTTACCCAGAGAACTTTGTAAAGTAATTGTATCTTTAAAACTTCCCACTTAACTGGGTAGTAAGACTCAGAGTAAGTTACGGATCCAAAAACAGAACCGGATGGAACCGACTATTACAACTAAACTGTTCGGCTTCCTTTTCGAAACGGAAAGCCTGACCTGGCAATTGGCATCCCTACACTGATGTTCTCTCAAAACTTTCAGAGTGGCTTGAGCAATGTCCTTATGATCACTTAGAACCATTTTGAAAACCAAGCAAGTACGTCTTGTAAAAGAAAATAACAAAGAAGGTCATAGGACACTTTCGCTTGGCTCTCGGCTAGGGTAAGCTTGGAGTTCCCATCATTTTGGCTTGTAATGAGCGTTGTGTGATCAGGGATACTCTTGAGATTAAAAGAGGAATGCAAGATAGTCCCATGCAACGCAAACAAAGTATCATGGACTAGCGTCCCTAAAAATATGATTTTCAATACACACAGTCCCTACACATGCTTTCTACTAAACATAATCAATCCCTAAGATCACACAAAGATGCAAAAAGGGGCGTCTATGAAGTGCATTAGTGAAAATGTTAGCTACTTGGTCCTCAGTCCTAACATGCTCAACACTTATTAAACCAAGTTCAGCATTATCACACATGAAATGATGCCTCATGTGAATATGCTTAGTACGTGAATGATGAACAGGATTGTTAGCAATGTTTATGGCACTAGTATTATCACATCTTATAGGAACGGTGCCAAGGGACGTACCGTAATGTTCAAGTTGCTACTTTATCCATAAGACTTATGAGCAACATGAGGCAGCCTCAACGTACTTAGCTTTCACAATAGATAGCGTGACAGAGTTCTACTTCTTGGGTCCCCAGGACACAAGGCAAGTGCCTAAGAAGTGCGCCATTCTTGAGGTGCTCTTTCTATCCACGATTTGTCGAGCATAATCAACATCTTAGTAGGCTGCTTGATCAATGGACATCTTCTTTGGGTACCAAAGGCATAGATCATCGCGTCCCTTGAGGTACCTGAAAATTATTTTCACTTCTTTCATGTGGGATTCCTTTGGGATAGCTTGAAAGTGTGCACAAACAGAAATCGTAAACATTATATCAGGCCTACTAGTAATAAAATAAAGAAGTGAACCAATCATACCTCTATACAACCTTTGTTCCACACACTTACCGTCCTCATCAACATCAAGATGTGTTTTTGGAGAGATGGAGGTTTCAATTGGCTTTGAGGTGTGCATTCCACAGTTCTCCAACACTTCCCTAATGTACGTCTATTGATGAATGCATATCCGTTCCTTCTATTGTGAGATTATAAGACCTAAAAAGAAATTGAGTAGCCCAATGAGGGACATTTCAAGCTCACTGTTCATTAACTTCTTGAAGTCCTCTACAAGCATAAGGTCAATGGTTCCAAAGAATATGTCAACGATATAGACTTTGACAATTAAAATATTCTTACGTGCTTTTTTATTAAAGAGATTTTTATCAATAGAATCTCTAATGTAACCATTTGACAAAAGGAAAGGACACAAACTTGTCATACCAAGCTCTAACTGCTTGCTTCAGTCCATAAAGCGCCTTATCAAGGTGGTACACGTGGTCTGGGAACTTCTCACTTTCAAAGCCTAGGGGTTGACCAAGTTGTACCTCTTCCTTATGATTTTCGTTGAGGAAGGCAGTCTTCACGTCCATTTGAAATAGCTTGAATCCCTGTGAGCAGCAAAGGCAATCAAAAGACAGATGACTTCAATTTTAGCAACGGGTGCAAACGTCTCGTCGTAGTCAATCCCTTCCTCTTGCCTAAAATCTTGAGCTATAAGCCTTGCCTTGTTCCTTGCTACTCATCCACTCTCATCAAGCTTTTTGCGGAAGAACCAGCATGTTCCTATCACATTGTTCTTATGAGGGTGAGGAACAAGCTTCCAAACCTTGTTCATTTCAAACTGGTTGAGCTCTTCCTACCATGGCTAGGATCTAGTCAGCTTCCTTAGGTTCTTCCTTAATGCTCTTTGGTTCAACCATGGACACAAAGATATTGAACGCACAAAAAGCAAAATTTGCCTCATTTCACTTGTTTGCAGCTGGCCTAGTCTAGACTCCTTGCTCTTTATCTGAAATGATTTGCTCAACAGAGTGATCTATGACTAGTTGGGGCGTCATTTGCCTAGTTTCCCTAACTCCTTCATTTCATTGGGGATCATCACATTCAATATCAGAATTCTCCCGACCAAAGGGACACACCGGACCTCAACGATCAAATGAACCCGAGCTTGGTTTCTACGAGATAGGGAAGCCGTGCCTATTGATAAGGCATGCGCGCCAAAATGCCCAAACAGTCAACTTCAAACAACGTCAAGGCTTCCCGAGAAAGATGACTTCATCCGTAGCTGCCGTTCTAAGAAGCTTTACTTTTCAAAGACAAAATGCAAGCTTCCATGACGTCGCTTTTGACAAACTCATCCTAATTAAGGACAACATGGAAGCTTCCCAGCAAAACAAGAGCTGCATATGGTGACAAACTTTCGGGAATGTACAACAATGCAACGAAGCGGCAAGATCTACAAAAGATCTTTGAGGGCTCTAGAGGGCAAAAGGGTCCTAGGAAAGGAGCCCTTTCACATCTCCTATAAATACAAGCCCAATGCATTCAATGAGACGTGACTTCTTCCAAATCTCTCATCAGAGCATTGAAAAACACTAAAGAGTGAACTCAAGAACAAAGAGAGAGAGAGAGAGAGAGAGAGAGAGAGAGAGAGAGAGAGAGAGAGAGAGAGAAGAAGTCCATCAAAGATCAAACCTGTTTGTAATCAAGAGAGCTAAGTATTTCTAGGGACTAGGGAGCACAAGAAGGTTAGATTTCTTTTGCTTTATGTAGTTGTTATGTTAGGCTACGAAAGCTAGGGCTTAGAGGAATTTTACTAGTAAACTGTAGAGACGAAATTCTGTAGTTTAGGGAAGTGTGAATTTCGCTTGTGTAATAGTTGTAGGGACTCATATAATACAAGTGAAAGGAAGTCATTCAAAATGTTTCTCGGAGGTAGAGGATTACCCATCTAGGCTACTAGGTCTAAGTGGGGTCCTCTAGAGTTCATTGTGTTGTCCTTACTTGTCTTTTCCAACAATCTTTACTTCTCTTAGTATTCCGCTCCATAGAACGCCATCCCTTAAGATGTCCTCACTATTATTAACTATTCATGATACAACAATTGGTATCAGAGTAGGAACACTCTAGATTCTTAGTTAGTCTGCAGGTTCAGATGACATAAATGGAGCTAGTGGGTAACAACAACAACAACAACAACAACAACAACAAGCGTCCACGCTTAGTGGAAGGGAACTACGACCGTAGGAGATAGAGAATGGCTTCTTGGATCATAAGTCAAGACTACTAGTACTGGGTGGTCATTAAGAAAGGTGAATTCAATGTCAAAAAGGACAAAGTTGACAAGGATGACACTTGGGGTCCAACGGAGTGGAAGCTCATGGAAACAAATGTCAAGACTATCGTCCTTCTCCAAAATTCTATGAGTGAACAAGATGCTACGTACTAGGGTTGGGAACCTGGAAACAGCCAAGGAGATATGGGAAGCGGTTAAGAAATTCCACATAGGGATGACTGACATGAAGGAAAATCACCAAATGAACTCCAAGAGGGAGTTCTTCTGTTTCCGTATGGAGCAACCTAGGCGAGTTCGTCCAAAGCTATGACTTCTGCTTTGAGGCTTTATGAAACAAATTCAACCAGTTGCAAATCACAAATGGCGAGATTACTGACAAGATGAAAGCATAATAAGTCATCGACGGACTGATGGGTGAGTGGAACTCCGATAGGACGTCATTCAAGGAGAACAATTCAAATATAACTCTCTTAATGAGCGAGATTTTTGGAAAACTTTGTACTTATGAAGTGAGAAGGGAAAAGGACAGAGCCTTGGAGAAAGAGAAAGACATTGCCCTGAAGATTAAAGCTTCCCCAAAGAAATAGAGTGTTACAGTTGAGGCCCCATCTTTAGAGGACGAAGGTGAATAGGAAGACGACCTTATCCCCAATACAAAGGTCGTTCATGCAATGTACAATAAAAAGGGAAATTCAACAAGAAAAACTTCTCTTCCTTCTCAAAGGACAAAGGCTCCAACAAAGTTTCTGAACAAGAAATGAAGGACGTTACATGCTTTAAATGCAACAAGAAAGGGCACTTTGCTAAAAACTACAAGAAAAGAAATGTGTCCTTGTCAATATTCTAAGCTTGACCTTGTTAAAATTTCAAACATTCAACTTCACAGAGTTCTCAATATTCTAAGCTTGACCTTGTTAAAATTTTGTCTAGAGTCCTTAAGGATAACATTGAGCTACAAGAAAAGATGGATAATATTGATGATGAGTTTGAGGGTAATGAAGAAAAGGAATGTGAAAATTGTTCTATGTTATCTTTAAAGCTAGAGTCTGTCACTTAAGCTTAATTTTTTTTGGTTGAGGGCACTGCCCATGAGAGTCGAACCGGTGACCTCTGGGTACTACCCTTGGAGGCCTAACCGTTTGACTAAATGCCCGAAGGCGTCACTTAAGCTTAATGAGTCCATTAAATCTGAAGTTGCATGTTTGAAATCTGAAGCTGAAAATATTGAGGAAGAGTTGTGGAGGACCGATCGCCCTTCAGAAACGAACAAACCAATAGTGTTCGTTCCTGCTAGAAAGGGACTCGCTTTGACTCAGCTCCTAGTGTGGTTGACTCTTTGCCTAGTGATTTTGAAGCATGTAAACCTTCTGAACTAGCTCTTGAGAGACAAAAGCAAAAAAATTGGAAGAAATGATCAGAGTCCTTGAAAGTGGTGTATCAGGAGATAAGGACTACTACACCAACACTAAGAGTCATAAAATCTCTGTCAAAATTGGCAAGGGTCAAGGGTCCAAAGTCCTTAATCTAGAACAAATGAAGAAAAATAGGATTCAAAAGTAACATACCGAATACTATCTTGGTGAATAATACAAGACATGTTGTTATTGAGGAAAGCATGGACACTGCCAATTTGATTGTCCTAACATGCTAAGTAGAAAAACATGCTAAGTCTAAAATATCCAAGTCTTCTGTTAAGATGCATGCTGGGTCTTCTTCAAATTTTAATAACTCTATGAAAATGCATGATAAACCCTCCAATGATGTGAACTTGCTTGATTATATGTCATGTAAGGAATTATTTTATTGTAATGAGCCAAGTAAGTCATATAGAACTAACGTTTTATTTTAGTTGGAGGTGAGGAGTTGGCCATGGATCATTAGACAGTAGAGCGTAAAACCATATGACAGGAAGTAAAGTCCATCACATAACTAACCAAGCAAACACCTAAGGAGGAACTGTCTCCTTTGGGAACGAGGGCAAGGAATGCATTAAAGAGACTGGCATTGGAATGATCAACAAATCCACCAAGGTGTCTAATGTGAATCTTGTTGATGACTTAAGCTTCAACCTCTTGAGTGTCTCTCAAATGTGTGATCAAGGGAACAACTTGGTCACCTTTGATTCTCATGAGTTCCATGTCGTCAACAAGAAGGCACATCAAGTTCTGCTCAAAGGTTTAAGGAAGGACAATGTGTACGTCCTCAACAACGAGTTTGAGCTTCCAGCAAAACTATGCCTAACATTGTCCTTAGAGGACATTGACCTCTAGCATCGACATGTAGGGCATGCCGGACTTAGCACCATCTTGAAACATGTGAAGCTTACATTCATGGGAAGTAGACAAGAAGTACTTTCAAATCAAAAAACGCCTTTGCCGGTAACAAAGGGTTCAAATTGTTTCAAATGGACGCCTTTGACCCAACGTTGACCGCGAGCGCGGCGTACCGGGTGCGTGCCCGGTATTGCTACAAATCCGAGAGGGTAATTTTCTATCTTTGGTAGTTCGGTTAGCATGTCTTCAGACTACTATATTATGAGAGGCTTTTCTTAGTTTCAAGGTATCCATTATTCTTTAGTTTCAATTAACTGTCAAGTTTGTATTATGAAGAACTAAATCCCTTTTGGGGGATTATTTATCAAGTGATGAATTCGTGAAGTTCTTGTACAGTTTCTTACCTTGATTAATATCTTTTCTCTTTGTGCTTAATTCCATGATTTTTGCATGAGTCTTTGACCCTGATCAACTGATTGAATTGTCATAGCTCTATCGTCTGAATTGATTTGTTTCATTGTTTATGTGTGATCGGTCCGGGTGTAGTGGTCAAAATTTAAATTTATAAACCGAACCTCACTTGTAGAAAAGAGGTAGGGTGTCGAACACACGGGAGTTCGTGCGTTGAGAGTACCCGAAAGACCAAAAAGAGGTAAAAGAAAGGAAAAACACGAGGAAAAACAAGGGAAATCACCTCGGACCGACACAGGTCACTTTGGTCCGAGGGTGGATCGAGGTTGATTGGCCGGGACCGACTTCACACAACGTTGGGCCCGATGACTGGGTAACTCGATTAAGCTAAAATAGTAAATCGGTCTTGGGTTTTTGGGTTCCTTCCCTAACTAGACTTGAGTGATTCCACCCCAATTCAACCAATAAGTGTTGATCCTTGTTAGATCGAGGTTGCTAGCCTTCGATCCCTCCACTCTACACTTCGACCCAAGGGAGTTTTCACTCTCCTTCGATGTTAGGTCTAGTGATGGGTTAGAGATCACTTTTGCTTACTCTTACCAATCACAAGCCCTATGTCCCTTGTTTCCACAAGAGAATTGACGCTTAGTGTAGAGAGGATTCCTAGATAAAGCACTCAAAGGCTATGGAATTGGGGTTTCTTATCCAATCCTAGCTAGGGGATTCCCCCATAGCCCAAGACTATGGAATCTACTCCATAAGATAAGAGCAAAAAGCAATCAAATGGAAAAGCAAACAAGTCTCAATCATCAATCTCAAATCAAACTCAAATTGCATTCAAATTCAAATGGTTTCACAAGATCCAAGTCTTAATTCTACTAAAACCAAAGCAAATCAAGTACAAACTCACTAGAACTCTCTCTAGCTCCACCGATTTCCTCCTCTTCTCCTCCTCCTCTCTTCTCCTTGCTCTCCAAGTCTTCCTTGAGCCTTTGAGAGTGATTTTGTGTGGGATTGTTGTTCGATGATCTCTAATCTCTCTCTAATTATGCTTTTCTCTTGATTGGGGACCAAGGAATTCCAAGTTAGAAGAAGGGCAAAATTGGAAGTTCACCACATTTGTGCCTTGGAGCCTAATCTTCACAATTGCCGACTCGGACCGACACGGGACAACCTCGGGCCCGACGTTGGGAACGTCGGTCCTGTGCTCTGGTTGCTCGATCTCGGGCCCGACTTGATGGTGCTCGGTCTTGGGCCTCGGTCCTTCTTCACTTCTTGGTTTTCCTTTGATTCCTCTTCATTCTTGGCATGGCTCTTCCGCTCCTTGACTCCTTTGCTTAGCTCCTCCTTAGATGCTCCTCCAAAACGTCCTCATTTGCGCCCTTTTACCTACAAATCATAACAAACTCGCATAGTTTCCGAATCTTAAAGAAAACTGGGAACTAAGCTAAAAAGGAATGAAACTAACAAGGAAAGGAATGAAAAACACTTATTT
The DNA here is from genome assembly GCA_963924305.1 of Polygonum maritimum. Taxonomy (NCBI): domain Eukaryota; kingdom Viridiplantae; phylum Streptophyta; class Magnoliopsida; order Caryophyllales; family Polygonaceae; genus Polygonum; species Polygonum maritimum. The sequence goes on from OZ002728.1 coordinate 32,705,371, forward strand.
ACAAGGGAAATTAACTACTAAAACTCCACCAAAATGAGAGACGTCAGAATACCCCATACTTAAACTTGCTTGTCCTCAAGCAATAACAATGTAAGCAAGACCGAAGCACAATCTTCAAGTAAAGCCTCATATGAAAAACATGAAAGCACAAGTGATAGACATGCTAGCAAGATTACATCATCACACATGATCATCAAGTGTTCAAGGAAACAAAGTCTAATGCAACAAAGCCTCACTTTAGGTATGTGGAAATGTGTATCACTCATCATGTGTTTAGGCTTGAAAATGAACACTCATACTCAAAAATCATGCAAGTAAAGACTTTACCATTGAAGCTAATATCACCAATTCCTCCACCTAGAGATGCCTATTACAATGCACACAAAGAATATGAACTTGGCTCAATGGAGGTCCTCAAAGAGGTTCCATTCGGCCGGGTTATAATGGGGCTTTTGGTGTTTCTCAAGGTGGGAATTATTTTGGTCTTGTGGTGCTTACAATGGGGATTGAACTTTCTAGTCTCTCACCAACTTCACCAAATTATTCCACTTTCAACTTCACTCATCCCAAAAGACTTTGATTTTTCTTCTTTCCTTTTCTTTCAACCCACATTTCACTAAACATTCCACTTCATCTTTGCACTACACTTTTTGTTGGATTTTTCACTTTTTTCCACTAGGATCGACTTGCACTACAACTCGGGCCCAATGTGCACTTTAACTCGGTCGGTGCTCTTTTCTTCACTTAAGCTCTTTGCTTTCAATCCACTACTTTTTCCAACACTTCTTTCTTTCTTCACAACAAAGATGCACTACCCATTTGGTTTATAACTCCATTTCTTGCCCTTCACCAAAGAGAATCTCAACTCTCCAAATATTCTTCCAAACCTCTCACTAAAGTCCAATCCCATAAGGGTCAAGTCATATGGGCTAGGAATCATATTTTCGAGGAGTTTCAAACAAAGGTCTAAGGCTAAAATGGGGCTACAAACAACGGTTTATCTTCAAGGTAGGATATGGAAGATTTTGTGACTAAATGAAACAAAGTTCAAATCAATGGGACAAAGCATAGAACAAATCTCATATTGGCCTTGGAAAATAGATAAACACCTCAATAGCAAGTTTTACTAAGCATGCGTGAGCTAATTCACACAAGAAAATGAGGGATATGCAATATGAACAAGCATCCCTAAAATGGCCAAAAATCATCTCACAAGGGTCACTTAAGCTTGGTTGCATCAAAACTCATCCAAGAACTCATGTGCTCAATAAAAACATGCAAGATATCATATCACATCAAAAAGCAACATCCATTTCGAGGCTAAACTATCTAAAAATATGCAAAGGACTTTACATGCTCACATCATCATTACCCTTCATATGGACATCTAAGATGGGAATTCCTAGTCCAAAAACAAAATCTTTTTGTTGTTTTCAAGCGAAATTTTTCAAATTTTTATGGATTTTTTTTTTCGAAAATTTTCTCAAACAAACTCATCCATTCATGCCATAAAATTCAATCATCATTCAACATCTCATCATGCCACTATCCAAATGAAACATCCCTTAACAAAACAAACACATGAAACTCCACATGGAACTATGAGCTACTAACCCACCCCATACTTAAAATTTTGATGTCCTCATCAAAAGAAATCAAAACTTAAAAGTAAAGAGAAGAGTAGAGAGAACTCACAATTCTTTATTCTTGCATGGCTTGTTGAGGCTTAGTTTGGGGATGGCCACGGCGTTGTCTCCTTTGGAGCCGTGCTTGCCGCTCTCGCTCATACACTTGATCGTGGAAAGGGTCTTGACTTGGCGGTTGAATTTGTGGGGCGGGACGCATCCATTGATCTTCACGGGAAGAGAAATTCCCGGTCATCCACTCATTGAAACTCTCTTGGACGCTCCATCTTTGGTCCTCGACCGCCCTCAAGTCATCCACATCACGTCTCATGTAGGCTAGTTGCGGTTCACCTCATCAAATTGAGCTTGAAAGTCTTCTTGGTGGTGGAAAAATTGTTGTTGTTGGAAGTTGAGGTTTTGTTGTTGAAGGTTGATTTGGTGTGCCTCTTGAAGAATGCTTGATTGTTGAAGTTGGAGATGCGCCATTTGGTTGGCCAAGAAGTTCATGTCCACCGATTGTTGAGGCTCGGGGAACACCATTCCGGGCCCATACCATTGGGCGTACCCTTCATACCCTCCATAGCTCGGTGGTGCTTGTTGTGCTCCACTTCCCTCACCCCTCTCAAATCGGCTCGGGACCGGATCGGGCAAAAAGACGTCGGACCGACGTTGATGAACATCGGGCCCGACATGAGTTGCACCTCGGTCCAGTAATGTTGGGGCGTGGTCGGTGAGCAAATTGTGGTAACCACCATCTTCTTCTTCTTCTCCATCTCTAGACAAGTCCACGTCCATGTCATCTCTTCTCACGAACTCATATTGGTTGGGCTCCTCTTCTTCGGTGTCCGGGGAAGCTTGAGAAGTAGTGAAACGAATGTGTTGTGCTCGTCTCCTAACCTCAAGTGTCCCCTCCGACTCTCCATAAGGATTCACATTTCCCGCCCACACTTGGTACCAATTGTAATAGCACGTGAGGTCGAAGAGTCGAGGCCCCAAAGGAACTTGCACCTTGTCGAAGTTGGAGTGTGGGGCTAAGTAGGTAGAGGCGCCGGTCACTAGCTTCTCCTTGATAATGTTGGCCTTCTTGAAGTACTTAAGGTCCATGAACTCTACACTATTCGAGGCCGGTGTGTAGGTAGACATGTCCACCTCAAGACGATGAGCCAAGCGGGCTATCATACCTCCGAAATAGATCCCTGAGGAACTTTGGAAATCCCTCACCATCTTCACCCATTCCCATGTGAGGTTCATTGGCTTCTCATTCTCAAACAACATCTCATAGAGTAGCATGGCTTCCTCCTTCATTGGCTTGCTCAACTCGTGCCTAGCAAAGATGGAACAACCCAAGGCTCGGATCATGACTCGGAAGAGTGGATTTGCTATCTCATTTGTCGATGCGCCTTTCCTCATCTCACTTCTTCCGGCTAAGAACTTCCAAAGATAGTCAACCTTCTCATTATCAACATAGGCCTCCTCTCTCATAAATGGGAACCCAAGGTAGGTAGCCAAGTTACGGAGAGAGAGCTCTTGTAACTCGTTGCCCATTTGGAAAGAGATCATGCCTTCACTCTCGACTCCTTCATATGTGCACTTGAAAGTAGCCATAAACTCGGACGTCAAGGCGGGATAATGAGTGTTGTTGCACCTTAGCAAGACATTGAGCCCAATGTGAGTATAGCACCGAGTAAGAGCCTCATCCATGCTCATCTTTTGAATTGACTCCCAATCTAACCACCGAGTGTGGTGAGATAGACCCATGAGTCGCTCATACTCTCTAGCCACATCATCATCTTCGAAGTGCACATCGTCCATCCTTTGGACCCTCTTGGACGACTTCTTGGACTTTCTTGTTGCTTTCTCCATCCTTGAAGAAGATGCTCGGGTAGTCATGGTATCTACACACAATCAAAGCAAAGAACTCCAAGATAAAATCTATACAATCACAACAATATCACATACTTCCTCAACAAACAACTCATCATGCAAAGAAAGGACCCCATACTTGCTCTTAAGACACTCAATCCACAAAATCCAATCATGCATGAACAAGGAATCACATAACAATGGTCAAGCTACAAGATATATCATGATAAACATGCCATAACCAACAATCAAGCTCATGAATCCCAAAGCTCACACAAGAGAAAGTCGAAAAGCATAGGACCGACCAACTAGAGACATCGGGTCCGAGGTTCTCAACCTCGGTCCGAGTCTCGGACCGACTTTCAACATCGGTCCCGAGGTTCTGGGTACCTCGGGCCCACTCTAATCCGACGTTTCTACCTCTTTTCACCCATAAAACACTCTATCATGCTCCTAAAATCCAAAATCAACCATTTCTCATCTTCAATCGAAGTTCTAAGTAGGTGTTAGCAACAATTAAGCACAAATTTCACAATGCATGCAAATCACCATAGATGCTCAAGGTCTAAGCTCACTTAACCATGGCAAATCTCAAATCTAGCAATGAAAGCATGAAATTCACAAGGAATCAAGTAGATATTGAGATTCACATACCAAATTTGAAGAATCAAAGACTTCTAGCAATCAATTTCTTAGAACCCAAATTTCTCTTCTAGATCTAGAAGAGGAATGAAGAACTATGGGATTTTGGTTGGGATTTTTGGCTTGTGGATCGATGTTTTGAGGATGCTAGGGGTATGGATCGAGATTTGTGGTGAGATTTGCTTGAGGTTCGAGTATGGTGGAGATGATGGATCGAATTGGGAGTTTTTGAAGGGGCTTGGTATTTTGGGAAGGTGGTTATGAGGGTGATGGGTGTTAGGTATGGGAAAGAAGGCTTAAATGGGGTAGAAGACAAAGTTAGGTCAGAAGGGTATAATAGGAATTTCCACAAATCAAGACCAAGGTTGACCGGCCAAAGAGGACCGACGTTGGGGACCTCGGGCCCGAGGTACTGGGTACCTCGGTCCTACCCGGTTTGGCTCCCTAAAAATCCATCGGCTTGGCTAGTCTTTTCCCACAAGTCCTTTTATTATTTTCACCAATACCACACATGATCATGAAGCTCACATAACACACAATTCCACAAAACACATGCTAAAGAGAGATTGGAAAGAATCTAAGCTAAGGCAAGGAAAAACAAACTAGAAACTACGAAAATGAACCTACTAAACTCGGGTTGCCTCCCGAGGAGCGCTTCTTTTAAGTCACTAGCTTGACTTCTAACCTCTACCCTTCAAGGAGGGTGAAAAATGGTGAATTGATCCTCCTTGTCATATGCATCTCCATTCTCTTCATAGCCAAAGTACCACCATTTGTGTTTGATGAAAGGGTGGCCTCCAAATTCTCCATCATTCTTCTCCTCCAAAGTGTAGGTTGGCATCTCTTGCGTCTTTTCAACTTGCTCTTCATTACCTACACCACAAAGATCTAAAGAATTTCTAGAGGACTCAATGACATTATAACTCAAGTCTTCTTGCAAATCACTCAAGCAAAGGTAATCATCCTCTAGATACTCTTTCAAGTCACTTAAACAAATGTTAGAGTCTCCCACATCAAAAGGATATAGACTAGGATACTCTTCATGGCTTGGTGGGCTATCTCCATCTCTTGGCTCTCCATGGACTTGAACATTGACCATGTCATGGTCTCTCAATGGTGCTTCTTCCTCTCTTGTGAGTTCCAACTCCTCTCTCTTGCGCTTGGCACTTTCTCCAACTTCAAGATCGCCAATGCATCCGGTTCATTAAGAGCTTTGTTGAAATGGAACTCCACTTTTTCCTCGCCAATCTCGAAGGTTACTTTCCCATTTCTCACATCGAATTTGGCACCCGCCGTATCTAGAAACGGCCTTCCGAGAATAATGGGCACCATCGGATCTTCTTTCATGTCAAGAATCACAAAGTCGTCGGGTACAAAATACCTTCCAACTCGAACCGGGACGTCATCTAGAATTCCGGTGGCCTTCGTTGATGAACCATCGGCCATAGTAAGACTCATATCAACCGGCTCCATATCTCCGAGGTTAGCCCTTCTCCATATGCTCATGGGCATAACCGATATGCTTGCTCCTAAATCACAAAGAGCCTTGAAGTTTTGGGATCCAATCCCCACGGTGATGGCAAATCTTCCGGGATCACCTAACTTTTGAGGTAGCTCCAAGATCTTCACCTCATCTTGCATCTCTACAATTGACCTCTTCTTGCTCAAGATTTCCTTCAAGAACTTTGCATAGGATGGCATCTCACTTAGAGCATCGGTGAATGGAATAGTGATGTTCAAGCCTTGTAAAAGCTTCAAGAACCTTTTGAACTTGCCCTCAACAATCTCCTTGGGCTTCTTCAAAGGATATGGAAGAGTTGTGCCACCTTGCTTCTTGCTTAGGTCCACCTCTTTGGACCGATCTTGGCTTCTCTCCAAATCTTCAGCTTGGACCGACTTTGGATCGACGTCGGGACCGACGTCAGGTACCTCGGACCTGGGGCAGGGGACTTCTGGGAACATCGGGCCGACTACAGGGCATGTCGGGCCCGAGTTGCTGGGTAACTCGGTCCGAGTTGCTGGATCCCCTTCTTCTTCTGGATCGACATTGTGGCACGTCGGGCCCGAGTTGCTGGGTAACTCGGTCCGACTCTCTTCTCTTGCTCTTGACTCGTGTGGCTCGGGCAAACTCCGTCCACTCCTCAATCCTATGGCTTGAACTTCATTTTGTTGTTGTTGAGCACGAGGATTCTCCTCGGGTCGGCCCGGGAGTCTCCCTTCTTCTCTTGGAAGTTGGTTTGCCATGTGAACAAATTGGTTGTCCACTTGTCTTCTCCACACACCAAACTCCTTGAATTGGGTGCCCATGTCATCAAATCTTCTCTCTATGTTGGTGACTTGATTCTTCAAATCTTGAGCCCATTGTGGTGGTTGCTCATAGAATCTCGGAGGTCGGTATGGTGGTGGTTGGGCCCTTGGCTCGTTTTGGTTGAAGTTGTTGTTGTAGCCACTAGCTTGGCCTTGGTTCCACCTTCCTCAATTTGCTCGGCCAATCGGACTTGGCGCTCATTTGGGCACTCTTGGGCTCCATGCTTCAAAGAACCACACTCTTCACAAGCTCTTGCGTTTTGTTGGAGATGACCCATCTTCCTCCTCATCTTGTTCAACTCATCCTCCAAGAATTGGATCTTCACATCTTTGTCCACCTCTTCACTTTTTGGATCGTAGAGCCTCTTCGGACCGTCTCCAAGGACTCTCACTTCCTTGTTCACTTGATTGACTCCATACATGGCCTCATAATCGGAGAGCTTGTCTAGCAACTCCCACGCTTGCTCCGGAGGCAAGTCAATGAACCCACAATCAGTATGAAGGTTCAATTTATCCTTGGTGGCGGGGTTGATTCCTTGGAAGAAAATGTCTTGAAGGACATAAGGTTGTTGCCCATGCGTTGGACACGCCCTTAACATCTCTTTGAACCGGTCCCATGCCTCGAAGAGTGGCTCGAGAGCTCCTTGTTAAAAGCTTGCTATCTTCCTTCTAAGCTCCGTCGTCTTGGTGGGCGGAAAGAACTTCATCAAGAATGCTTCATTAAGAGCCCTCCACGATGTGATGGAACGAGGTGCTTGACTCTCCAACCAATGCAAAGCCTTGCCTCCCAACGACCACTTGAAGCCTTTGAGTAGCACGTACTCAAGTGTCTCGTCATCCGTCGAGATGGTCTCACATAGGTCCTTGAATTGCTTCACATGCTCGATTGGGCACTCATTCGATCTCCCTTGGAATTGCTCTCTCTTGATGAGTGAGATAAATTGAGTTTTGATCTAAAAATTCTTTGACACCTCCGGCAAGACAATGGCCGGTTCGGGCACCTTCAACTCCGGATGCATGTATTGTCTAGCATTCCGGGGTTGAGTGTTGATTTGAGCCTCCAATCTCATCCTTTGCTCACGCTCTCTCCTAGCCTCGGCATCTCGGTTCGCCATTTCAAGTTGCATTCGAGCCATGTCGGCTCTCATCCTTTCAACCTCCTCATCACAGGCTTGGTCCGCCATCCTCTTCTTCTTTTGGGCTTGCTTTAGAATACTCTCTGGGTCACACACAAAGTCAAGCTCAAGTGTTCCTCGGACGGAACGAGCTCGCATGCACCTACAACCAAAGACACAAACAAAACCGAATCAAAACAAACATGGGGTTTGGGCTAATCCCTCACTCAAATCACTACCAAATCAAAGACTCAACAAAAGATGGGTACCTCAAACAAGTAGAACTCCCCGGCAACGGCGCCAAAATTATGATCGGTCCGGGTGTGGTGGTCAAAGTTTAAATTTATAAACCGAACCTCACTTGTAGTAAAGAGGTAGGGTGTCGAACACACGGGAGTTCGTGCGTTGAGAGTATCCGAAAGACTAAAAAGAGGTAAAAGAAAGGAAAAACACGAGGAAAAACAAGGGAAATCACCTCGGACCGACACAGGTCACTTCGGTCCGAGGGTGGATCGAGGTTGATTGGCCGGGACCGACTTCACACAACGTCGGGCCCGATGACTGGGTAACTCGATTAAGCTAAAATAGTAGATCGGTCTTGGGTTTTTGGGTTCCTTCCCTAACTACTTGAGTGATTCCACCCCAATTCAACCAATAAGCGTTGATCCTTGTTAGATCGAGGTTGCTAGCCTTCGATCCCTCCACTCTACACTTCGACCCAAGGGAGTTTTCACATTCCTTCGATGTTAGGTCTAGTGATGGGTTAGAGATCACTTTCGCTTACTCTTACCAATCACAAGCCCTATGTCCCTTGTTTCCACATGAGAATTGAAGCTTAGTGTAGAGAGGATTCCTAGATCAAGCACTCAAAGGCTATGGAATTGGGGTTTCTTACCCAATCCTAGCTATGGGATTCCCCCATAGCCCAAGACTATGGAATCTGCTCCATAAGATAAGAGCAAAAAGCAATCAAATGGAAAAGCAAGCAAGTCTCAATCATCAATCTCAAATCAAACTCAAATTGCATTCAAATTCAAAGGGGTTCACAAGATCCAAGTCTTAATTCTACTAAAACCAAAGCAAATCAAGTACAAACTCACTAGAACTCTCTCTAGCTCCACCGATTTCCTCCTCTTCTCCTCCTCCTCTCTTCTCCTTGCTCTCCAAGTCTTCCTTGAGCCTTTGAGAGTGATTTTGTGTGGGATTGTTGTTGGATGATCTCTAATCTCTCTCTAATTATGCTTTTCTCTTGATTGGGGACCAAGGAATTCCAAGTTAGAAGAAGGGCAAAATTGGAAGTTCACAACATTTGTGCCTTGGAGCCTAATCTTCACAATTGCCGACTCGGACCGACACGGGACAACCTCGGGCCCGACGTTGGGAACGTCGGTCTTGTGCTCTGGTTGCTCGATCTCGGGCCCGACTTGATGGTGCTCGGTCCTGGGCCTCGGTCCTTCTTCACTTCTTGGTTTTCCTTTGATTCCTCTTCATTCTTGGCATGGCTCTTCTGCTCCTTGACTCCTTTGCTTAGCTCCTCCTTAGATGCTCCTCCAAAACGTCCTCATTTGCGCCCTTTTACCTACAAATCATAACAAACTCGCATAGTTTCCGAATCTTAAAGAAAACCGGGAACTAAGCTAAAAAGGAATGAAACTAACAAGGAAAGGAATGAAAAACACTTATTTACAAGGGAAATTAACTACTAAAACACCACCAAAATGAGAGACGTCAGTGTGAGCATATCTTTTCTAGAACGCAACTTGATTGTAGGACCGTTGACTAGGATTAAGAGAGAGATTTGATTGTTTTATCTTGCAATTGACTCGTAGCTTGATTGCTTTATTTGATGTCCTGCATATTCTTGTTTCATGTTGGATCTAGGTTAAGTATTCATGCCTAGATTTAAGTATTACCGGGACCATGGACAGGTAATTAAAATTGAAATTAGTCAAGGAAGTTTAAGAAACTGGATGAACTCAAAATCGAATGATTCTTTATGCGAACTCAAAATCGAATGATTCTTTATGCTGATTTGATTAAGTATCCTCATCTTTCCTCTTTTTAATAAAAACATTCCCTGAAACTCCCTGTTTGTCTACTGATTGAACTGACTTTGATTGAGAATACTTGATTCCTTTGGGTTTTACCCCTTGGTTGCTTACTATACTAGTTTGTGAAATAGGGTTAATTACTTTTGATATTGGCATAATGACCTTGACCGAGTCAATGCGTTGTTGATAGGAAGAGCAACTCATGAATGGCGCAGTTTATAGGCTCTTGCCTTGTGTCCTAGGCATTCACGAAACAGAACTCCGTAGCACTTTCTACTATGGAAGTTGAGTAAGTGATTGTTGCCACACGTTGCTCACAAGTATTGTGGATCAAGTACTAACTTGAAGATTATGGTACGTCCCTTGGTATCGTTTCTATAAAATGTGATAACACTAGTGCCATAAACATTGCTAAAATCGTATTCATCATTCATGCACAAAGCATAATCATATAAGGCATCATTTCTGGTGTGATAATGTTGAAATTGGTTTGATAAGTGTTGAACATGTTTGATGCGTTCGCCTTCTAGGGACTCCAAGAAGGACTCGCTTGGCCAAGGATCTAGGTTACGAGTTGGGCCTTATCCGACTATTGAGGGAAACATAAGGAGGCGGAAGCTGAGTTATGGAAGGTGGTAGTGGTGGTAAGGAAGCTGGTAGCTGAGGTAGGGACTCTAGTAGCTGCGGTAGGGACTATGGTAGCTGTGGAAGGGACTCTGGTAGCTGTGCTGCGGTAGGGACTCTGGTAGTTGTGGATGGGACTCTGGTAGCTGTGCTGCGGTAGGGACGCTGGTAACTGTGGTAGGGACGCTGGTAACTACGGTAGGGACGCTGGAAGAGGGACGATGGTAGGGACGCTGGTGGATGTGGTAGGGACGCTGGTGGCGGAGATAGGGACGGTGGTAAGGACTCGACGGGTGGAAGAACTCGCCGTCGAACGAGGAAGCGACCGGAGGTCGGGGAAATGAGGGCGTCGGAGAAGAGGGATAGAAGGATTGACGTTCACGGTTTTGGGGAAGAGATATCACTCGATTCAAGCCAAAACTCATTGATTGCAAACGTGAAGATTACAAGAGAGGAGAGCTCCTTATATAGTGGAGGCTCTTAGGCAACAAAAGGAAACCCTAGCATTTATGGGCTGGGCCTAAAACATGCAAGTCTTGGCCCAATACCCTATGCATACTATAAATGGCCAGACAACTAATCTGACCTAATATTCTTGTCTCTAACAAAAGGTAATACTTATCCATTAGCTAGCTAGGAAAAGGAAAGACAAAGACTAGAACAAACAAGTCTTAGGGACTCTGCTGAGGACTCTCTTCATGAGCTGAGAGACTCTGCTGAGGACTTTGCTGAGGACTTTGCTGAGGACTCTGCTAAGGACTCTGCTGAGGACTCTGCTCATGAGCTGAGGGACTCTAATGCTGAGGACGCTGGAAGGGAAACTGCTGGAATCTTTTGGGACGCCCTGGTGCAGTCCCTAGGATTGTCCTTGGCAGCAGGCGTCCTCTAGAGATGGGGACTTCTAGGGTGCCGGTAGGGATGCCAGGGCCCCTTCCTCAGGATTGGCTTTAAGGACGCTCAGCACCCATGTAGGTGGTTCTTCAGGGACTAAGCTAAAGGACTGAGAGGCTCGCCATACAAAGGACGCCGTTCCTTGAGCAATGGCCTTAGCACGAGCTCGAGTAATGGGTCCGTCCGAACACATTGTCATGGCGTCTTCCTCTTCCTTGGGAGTAAGGGAAGGGATCGCATCAATGTTAGGACTGAGGACCAAGTAGTTGACATTTACACTAAAGCAATTGATAGACGTCGCCATGAGCATCTTCGTTTGCTTTTAGGGATAATAAACAAGTCTTGTTCTATTATTCTCTCAATGATTGGCTATGTTTATTAGAAAGCATGTGTAGGGATTGTGTGCATGAAAATCATATTGTTAGGGACACTAGTCTACCATATCTTGTTTGCATTTCATGGAATATCTTTCATTTCTCTTTTCATCTCAACAGTTTTCCTGATCACCCAATCCTCATTGTAAGCCAAATAGATGAGAACTCTAAGCTTACCCTATCCAAGAGCTAAGTAAAAGCGCTCTATGCCCTTCTTTGCTATTTCCTTTTATGGGACGTATTTTCATGGTTTTCAAAAATGTTACTAAGTGATCATAAGGGCGCTACACAAGCCATTCCAAAACTCAAAGAAAAGTTCAGCTAGAGGACGTTAGTGTAAGAGCTCCGTGGTTGATATTTGAAGTTTGAATTTAGATTAGTGAAGTTGAGTAGATGAATAGCTGAGATTTTGCGAAAATGGAATCATTTGTCGGAAGATAAGTATGGTTAATAGATGATTTTGTCGAGAATGATCATCGCTTAACGGCTAAGGAAGCAACGTGTCAGAAATCGATGGAAGGTTAGTGTGTTTTACGTGTTTACCCCTACCTTCCCTAGCCTTGCTTACTTCCATGTATAAGCACCATCTTTGACCTCTTTACGCTCTCCAAACTCACATTTTTTAACAATTTCTCACCTACAACTCTTCTTCTTCCTCAATATCAAACCCCCAAATCTCTCTTTAAATTTAAACTCCTTAAATGGCACAAAGAAAGCCCAAAACTAAAATCTCTTCTTGTGGCAAGCAAATTCCGATGGAGGGTAATTCTAAGTAAACTATAAAAAAAACCCCATCCACCACCAGTTGAAAACAACTGCTGGCCTTCTAAACCTCAAAATCGAAAAAGCCAACACCATAGTGAATAGTGATGCCCTCAGCTTGACCTTCTAGTAGAAGACTGGCTTGAAAGAGAGTTGAAAACCTTAGCCAACCTCTGCCACAAGACGATTCTCAATAACCCACCGATAGAGCAACAACATACATTTGATTACTTCATGTGAGAGTACGTCCGCCCAAGATTGGAGGAGACCAACAACCCCAATACTCCTTTCATGGGTCTATACATTCTTTTTCACGAGTTTGGTGGCTCCACGGAGGAGTTAATCAAATTGCTCCCCAATCCGTCTGAATTCTTGGTTGCGACGGTCGCCTTTGCTTCGCCCAAAAGAAATCCGCCAGACAAACCTCTAACCTTTCCCTCAAACCCCCCAAAAACCCCAAATCCCCCAAGTCTAAGAACGGCATCCCATCTCCTTCACTTCCCTTACCCACCTCCAGGCCACGGAAAAGCCGTTTATTGACTTAGGCGCAAACATACGCCATTCGATTGGAGGATGTCGTCATTAAGAAGGAAGGTTCTAAGGACGCCACTCTGGCTCCAAAGGGCGCTGCACCTCAGGCCAAAAAGCTTAAATTGGCCGAGGCCTCCTCCAAAGCAGTGTTGTCCGCATCTACCAAAGGGTTGTCCTGTGCTCCTCCCTCCCAGCACAACTGATGTCGATTTTTTTAGTTAGATTTTATGTTTGTTTATTTAGATAGATGATGGTTTTTACTAGTTTTGTGTACTTTCACATTTGATTTTGTTATTCTTTCGAGAGTTGGAATCTATGCATGTGTAATTTGTATTTTGTAGGTTTTGAAGCATTGAGGAGTAGTGTAGAGTCGTATAGAGGTTGTTGTGGATATGCTAGAGAGGAGGAGAAGCGGTGGCAAGGCGAGTCAAGGTAAGCAAGGATTAAAGAGGTGTTTGAGGTGCTCAAGAGGTCAAGTGTCAAGTGTTGGGGTGTGAGGAAGTGTCAAGAGTTCAAGGAAGAAGTTCAAGAGAAGAGTAAAGCGAAGAAGAAAACAAAGTCCCAATTAGGTCGTGACCGACTTAGAAGGGGCGGGCATCGAGCCTCCCATGAAGATATTTTCAAGAAAGAAAGTTGCAAGTCCATTCTGACCCGGGTGTGGGTCGGTACCGACCTATTTTTGGTCGGTACGTGTTGAAAACTTGGAGTGCAAACAAGGACTTCTAGGTGTTTTATTTTTAGTGCTTCTTAGATTTTATTTTGTTTCCTTTTTTAGTTCTTCTTATAAGTATTTAAGGAGAACTTGAGATGGCCTAAAAATCATCCAAGACTCATCCAATTAGTTTGGAAAAACATTGTTAGAGAGAGAATTAAGGGAGAAGAAAATTGGGTTGCAAAGTAAGAGGTCTTTTATGGAGAAAATTTGTAAGTTCTTCTTTTTAATTCAAAGTTGTTTCCTTTGTTTGAATCATGTCTTCTCTACTTGTTTTTTTTTTATAACTTGCATGATGAGTGAGTTATCTTATTTTCTAGGGTTGGGGTAAAAACCCAACAAGCTTATGAATTCTAATTTATGATTTCATGATCAAAAGTTGTTCTTAGTTTCTATCTCATTTATCCTTTTAATTTAAAAGTAATTCCTTGATGAAAGTTGAAGCATGTTCTTGTTTGCAATTGAATTGAAAGATAGAATTGTGAACTTAAATAATATTTGGGTTTTGAAGACGAAAGTTGGAAAAAATCCCTTGAATCTATTAAAAGGAAAGTGCTTGTTTGATCATTGAATTATAGGTTGCACGCATAGCTTTGGTGTGATAATCCCTTGCCTTAGAAGTTTTTAAACATATTTATGCATCTCGTTAGTGTTTGTTTAGGGTTGATTCCGAGCCAATGAAGATCGGTATCGAGCCTGGTCCTTAGTTGATTTTTGAGTCTTGTGTGTTATGCAGGTTGATGTCGATACCTAACATGACAAGGTTGGTAACGAGGTCATTCCTACCCTGTGTTTGGGGTTTTTCCTTTAATTGTTTTTGTTTGGTTTTGACAACTAGGCTTAGCATCTTCTAGCTCCTATGGATGAACATGAATCCGCTATACTCAACGGGGTCTTGATCTATAAATTTGTTTGTTTAAGATCAAGAAACCCTATCAACAACTGTTATAATAGTTGCGTCTCCTAAACTTCAAACTTTTGAGGGTGCAACCAAGTCCTCCTTTACCAGGCCAAGGAAAGACCCTCTCGAGGAAGTGATTACGACTGATTTGGCTAAGACACTACCCTACGTCAAGAAGGCTCAATAGTCGGAGGCCCCAGTTGAGGACGTTGTGGCTAAAATAATTGAAATCGAGGAGATAGTTGAAGTACAAGGAACACTCCCTATAGAGGTTCCTACAACTTCCTCTTGTCCTTCTACTCCTCTTGCTGATACTATGGAAAGCAAACAAGAGGGAGAACGTGGCAAGCACGTCGAGCAAACCAACGAGAACTCCCAAGCCCAGGATGAAGTGGGCCAGTCTGATGAAGATGTTGATCCTCAGGATAATGAGGACGACGGCGCCAACGAGAATGATGAGAGCCGCCAGGAAAAAGGCAAGGGGAAGAAGACCAAAGATAAAAAGGCGAAAATCCTAGGTCCCCTCATCTTCTCTCAAGAATTCCTAAAGGAGAACTCAAATGAAGAGTTCTTAGAGTGCTCCAGTTCCAAGGATAGGACGAGCTGGGTAAGGCCTTGCTTCGGTCGACCCGGAGCAAGTCAAGCTTTTCTACTCTAACTTTTGAGTCACCTGGCTTAAGGACAAGCCACAAGGGATGTTCACTCTTCAAGCTGAGGCATTCTCCATTGCTGAAGGCACCATCTTTAGGGTGCTCAGACTAAAGTCTTCTCCAATTGAAGCCCTTCATGACGTCTCGTGCAAAAGCTTCAGACACTTTGGTCAAGATAGGATTCTGGCACCTGTTCAATTGCAAGATTCCCTCCACCGCTGAAAGAGTTGCTCATGTGTTGTTGAGGACGGGTGCCATCGCTCACCATTTCCTTGTGAGGATGATCGTCCCTAGGCAAGAAAAGAAGTCCATCATCCAGGTTGCTGACTGTATCTTGTTGGACGCCTTCTTAAGGAACCAGCCAATTAATGTACAAAGGGTATGCTTGAACACATGGGGAAGTGCACTAAAAAAGGAAAACTCACTGCCTTTCCCTAAGATGGTCAAGATTCTGTTGAAGAAAGAGAATGTCTATTCGGTTGCCCAAGAATAGACCTTCGGATTGCACTGGGATATGAGGCAGATCTCCCACATTTTTTGTAACGAGGACTTGCCATTTGAGATCAAGCAACGAAATTTGGAAGAGTTGGCGGCTGTTGAAGTTGTTGCTCATGCCCAAGCTGAAAATGCACAAGTAGTTGGGACGCCTCCTACTCATAATCAAGATGATTAGCTTCCAGAAGATTCCTCTCCTCATGTCAAT
The DNA here is from genome assembly GCA_963924305.1 of Polygonum maritimum. NCBI lineage: Eukaryota > Viridiplantae > Streptophyta > Magnoliopsida > Caryophyllales > Polygonaceae > Polygonum > Polygonum maritimum. The sequence continues at coordinate 32,721,122 of OZ002728.1, forward strand.
GCCTAAATCTCCAAAGAGTTCTATGCAATGATGATCGACAATCAGTGTCTCCTAATCGACACAGTTAAACTGCTTCATGTGTCTCTGACCTACATAAATGAGATGCTCCAGGCGATAAGGTATGTGGTCGTTAGGTGTCCTGAATGATCATATCTACCACCTTTCTCCTCCTGTGCTTATGCTTTCTTTTGACTATCTTTTGGGATATTTTCTGGACTGTTTGTAATAAACTCTATCCTTTCTTTATGAATGAAGTTCCCTTACATTCACACATGCATATCTAAGAGTTCTTACCTTTAATTGTGATTTTGTGCTAACATGAACTAACATTTGTTCTTCTTTTCGATGATGCCAAAAGGGGGAAGTATAGTATCTATAGATATGCGTTGCTAAAAGTTATCACAGTATGCATGTGTTTAGGGAGAATTTAAGCTAAGTACTAAGAACACCAACATAAAATTGAAATTACAATTCTTAAATAGAAAAATCTAATTTTGGATAATTTGTTTGGATGTTATCTTCCTCCAAAGACACTCAAGTGTTCTCATCCATGCTAGGCTTTATCTCCTGTGGTTATTATATAATGAGTTTGTCATCATTAAAAAGGGGGAAGCATCCAAGACGTTGCTTTCGACAAACTCATCCCAAGGACCACGTGAAACCTTCCTAGCAAAAGAAGAGTTGACTTTCATGTGGAGACAAACTTTCATGATTGTAAAGTGTTGGAAGTAAGCGATGAGATCTATAGAAGGTCTCTGAGGACTCCAGAGGGAAAAGGTGTCATAGGAAAGGAGCCCTTATAAATACAAGCCCAAAGCATTCAATGTGACTTGACTTCTTCTAACTCTCTCATCAGAGCATTCAAGAACACTAAAGAGCGAACTCAAGAGTAGAGAGAGAGAGAGAGAGAGAGCCGTGCCGGATCAAAAAGAAGAAGTCGACAAATGATCGAACCTGTTTGTAATCAAGAGAGTTGAGTGTTTCCTAGAGACTAGGGAACACGACTAGGTTTCATTTCATTTGTGTTGTGTAGTTATTGTGTTTAGTCTACGAAAGCCCCTAGAAGAGTTTCACTAGTAAACTATAGGGACGGAATCCTTTAGCTTAGGGAAGTGTGAAATTTGTCTATGTAATATTTGTAGGGACTCGTATAATACAAGTGAAAGGAGTTCCTTCAAAAATCCTCCTCAAAGCTAGAGGTTTACCCATCTAGACTGCTTGGTCTAAGTGGGGTTCGTCCATAATTCCTTGCACCGTCCTTACTTGTCTTTTCCTGCAATCTTTATTTCATTTAGTATTCCGCTACACAGTACGTCGTCCCATTAAGGCATCCTTACAGTTACGAACTATTCTTGAATTGAAGGCAAGAACTTTGGAAAACCGAACCAACAAGATTCAACTATGGATGATTAAGTGAAAGGTCATTGGCTTTAACTTTGTGAAGGCCTTTCGACTTAGATAATTCAAATCAAGTTTAATTAAGGGAAATTCCTTCTGGTACCCTCGTAGTTTTGACAATTCCTTTTGGTGACAATAAAAATTTGTTTCCTTTTGGTACCCTTATGTTATTCCATTTCACTTCTCCGTACCCAAATTAATTAAGTTGCTCCAAAACCTTAACTCCGTTAACCATAAAAAATAAAAAATTAAAAACAGAAAATTAAAAGTAACAAAACCCAAAATTAGTTTCAATCTCCTGCCTTCTAAATCCCAAAATTACTCATGGGAAACTCTAATTGGGTGTAATTCGATCAAACCCATGGGAAAGTGATATCGGTTGTTTGAAGGCCTCAGGCGAGCTAGGGTTTCGATCGAGAGCGGCGGCGCAGTGGATGGGAGTTTGAAGATCTAGCTTTAGTCGATGACGTAGTCGCTGGCGGTGAGAAGGCGGTGCGGATGTGGCAGCAGTCGAGATCCTCGACGGCATGGGCGGCGGTGATTATCCAGACGAAGGCGATGCTGGGGGTTAAAGTTGAGCCTGAATGGCGAATCCTAGGGCCGGAGTGGCCGACGGCGGCGGCTAATTTATTTTGTTGGGAGAAGTCATCGCCGAAGTCGAAGGCAGCAGGGTGGTGGAAGTGGTCGAGAGAGAGGCGGCACCATTGGGAGGAGACTGTGGAGGAGCGGACGAAGGGGAAGATGTGGTGTGGTGTTCGACATTGTCTATGGAAGTTTGAGACCACCATATACTGCTGCACACCCATGAATATTTCCGATACAGAGAGGATTTGAAAGGGGGAAGATGAACAAAAGCTATTTTTTTTTGTTAAAGTATAACATAATTTTTGTTCTTTTTTCCTTTAAATGGAAATATTGTTAAATGGATGTAAACTTGACTTTTATTGACTTTAGGCTACGGAATGAACTTAGTATAAAAGTAGAAGGGTACCAAAAGGAAACCAAATTTTTTTTTTGGGCACCAAAAGAAATTGTCAAAACCACGAGGGTATCAAAAGGAATTTCCCTTTAACTAATTTTGTTGTTTCCATCCCTTGGACATCCCAACATGCAAACCACAACTCGATGTCAATGGCGGTGAAGGCAAAACAAGTCGACAAGACTCAAACAACATAAACAAGAATGAATCAGTGAGCTTTTGAAAAGATCGGTTTTGCAAGTTGTCATTGGGTAATCTAGGGGATGAAACACTTGAAAAAATTAAGAAAATTCTAGATCTAAGAAGAGAGAAATATGGTGAACCTTGCGTGGCTCTTATACTACATTATAAGGACTGAATTGGGGAAGTCAATACAAGATCACCTCGTCACTCTCTTACGCCATGGGAATTGGATGTTCTACGGTGTTTCTTTTTGTGTTGGACTTAGGTGGACGTGAAAATTGATGAAGATCCAGGAGAGAATGGTAGAGATTGAAGGTAATTGGATATGGATAAGTTTAGGATGTAGATATGACTCACTTACTAAAAACTCAAGCTAGGAGATTCAAGGACAAGGGTTTAAGACACCTTGCTCTCGAATCTCAAGGGTGATTCGATATTACTCACGAATCAAGAATAAAACAATAACAATAAGAACAACTTTATTCAAAGGTCATAGGCCGAATTCCATAGAAAAAATATGTTAAGAAAACAACAAGAGTTTCAAGCAAATCAAGTGTATCCCTAATGGAAAGGGGACACCTCTTTTATAGGAAAATTTGGGCCATCAACCAAGACTCTTTACCATCTACTTTAGTTTTAGAAATGAGGGTAAAAGACCTTTGGAAAAATGGCATCAAACCTTCTTGGACGTAGCACACAAGATGCGCATTGTGGCCCACACTAGCCCAGTGCAAAGCTAAGCATCCGACCCGAGTGAGGAGCGCCTAGTGACCATCAATGAGCACACCACGCCTCCCTCAGCTCATAATTGCTTGGCGTCCTTTGGGCAATAAGGCTAGCTTGGAGCTCCTCTTGCAAGGCACGATCTCCGGACATTGTGATTCAGCCCAAATAAGACGAAGCACCGCTAGTTTATGTGCTCGGGCCGGGCGTCGTGCTTTGGCAGCGCCCATGGGTGAGTGGCACTATGTTTTAGGGACTTTTGGCCTGTACTTCCATCATCATTTAGCTCTAAATCACATTTAGCTCTAAATCACTGCCCAAGTCACCTTCGTGGTTGTGGCCCGAAGCAAATGAAGATGGCTTGGGGAAAGCCGCTTGCATGGTCGTGTCGCGCCTCGTTTTGGCGCGCCCGGCGCTCTCGTCCTTGGTGTGCTCTATCTCTTAAGCCTTTGGGTGCTTTGACCATGATGTGGCACATGAGGCATTGCCGCACGAACTTTAATCTGGATCGTAGATAGAAGGCATCTAACAACTAAGAGTACGTTTATCAATAATACTCTAAGCATCCCACTTTTTCTCCTCTTTTTTAATTTCTCTCTCTGCCACGTTATCCAAAGTGCGTCAACGACTCATACTACACAAATGTTTGATGTGTCACATGATTTCAAGTATTTTTGTTAGAAGATTTAAAACTTTACCATCGTTTACAATAACTTAAACCAAAAGATTGATTTAGTGGAGCATGATGCTAGTACGGAAGCACTCAAACAACGAAGACTAGTAATCAATGTGTTCTCACCCCCACATGAATAAGTTCGATACAAACATGGAATAATTTAACATGCTGACCATACATTCGTCAATTTCTCCGTCGACAAACGCCGTTATATAGCTTCACTTACAACAACAAGAGATTAAGCTTGTATCTCATAAATGTATTGCTGCGTCCATGTGTATATGGGAAGTACAATAGATCTAAGGGCATTTGGGCCTGTTGCCGTGGGTGCGGAGCTTTGCATAGCAAGGGCAAGCCGCTTTGTGGCCGGACGTGCCCGGAGGCACACACTTGCATTTCGCGCAGCACGCGTTGCACGCTCTGCTGCACACGTTCTTCCTCGACGCTTCTCTGCACCTCATTGCACACGCAAACCCGCAATCTGCACCCATTATATAATTTCGAAACTTATGTGTAAATAGAGTACTAACTTTTTTTTTGGTCGAAAGAGAGAGGATTAACTAATTCTCGGTTAAATGCGAGTGAAATCTCGGTTATTGTCTGAACAAATCTGGTAGAATCCGCATTCAATCTGATAAATGATTAATGACATATATACAATTACAACAAAAAGGATTAGTAAGTGAAACATACGGAAAATTTTCTTCTTCGGATGCTGTAGAGGGCGCTTGTAAAGTGATGCTCCATCGCCCACATCATTCTGGTTAGTGCAATTGAAAGAGACATTTTTTATTCAATTTTAAACTGCGAATCTAATGAAAGTTAATTAGTTTGTACAACTTTATGAAAGAAACTCACATTTGTTAAAGAAGTAGTGTCCACAACGAAAGGCTCAGCAAACACCTACATTACATAGCCATCGTGCATATATTTTTTGACATGAGAACTTACGCATCAAATTAGCAACTTAATTAATTATATCAGGAAATTAATTAAGAGAGGTAAGATACCTGCACCAGGAAAAGGGAAATGAGAAATAGCAAGAAAATCTTCTTCATCCCTCCTTTGTTGAGCATGGATCGAGTAGAGAGAGACTTCTGCCAACTTAATTATTATGCTGGATCGAACGAAAGTGTATTGTATTATAAATATATATATATATATTTATATTTATACATAAATTTTGGTTCATGTGAGAAGTAGATCGCAGGTGAGGACAGCTCATTGTATAGTGAGAAGTAAATATCATTCATTAGAGTTACCTCCTTAGTTTAATAGATGGTCTAGATTTTTTATTATTTTAAGGAAAAAGCATTTAATTTTCATGACAAGTCTTTTTTTTTTTTTTTTGCATTGGATTTTCTATGAGCTCAATATCTATATGGAGAATTTGCAATTTTCCTCCTCCCAATCAAAAAGTTTGTAAAAATGTCCTTAAAACAACAAAATAGTGGAGTATGTTGTTTTGAACGTTTTTGCAATAAAATTTACATCTTGTGTTTTCTTTTAAATAGAAATTTATTAAAAATCATTATAATATAGTTAAAAATATTCATTCTTGAATTCTGAAAAATATTTTTAAATATAGAATTGAAAAATAGAAAAATAAAATAAAAATATAAAATAAGAAAAGATTTTGGAAAAAACTAAGATTTTGTGGAAGATATGATTAATATTTTTATCCAATAGAATTGTGAAACATATATATATATATGCATGCGTATCGTTATTATCGTCGTTTCCATATATATGTATGATTTTCGAAGATAGGGTTCATCACAAAGCTAGGGTTTTCGAGAATTGTTTGAGTTAGGTACTATGGGTAAGATTAATCTTGTCACTCTAACTAGAAAACCTGTCATCCACAATAACGATCATGTCAACCTTCTGTAAAATACTATCAATGTTTTCCTATTAAAAACATGTTTTTTTTCTAATGAAAAAACATTGATTTATCTCATCTTTCTTTGAAATTTATTTCTAAATACAGAATTGAAAAATACAAAAAAAAGATATAAAATGCGAAAATATTTTTGAAAATTTGAGATTTTATTGAAAAAATGAGATAACATTTTTATCTAATAATATTGTGAAATATATATGGATGTGTATCGTTATTATCGTCGTTTATATGTATGATTTTCGAAGTTAAGGCTCATCACAAAGCTAGGGTTTTAAGGAATTGTTTGAGTTATGCGCAATGAATAAGATCATCTTGTCACCCTAACTAGAAAATCTTCCATCCACAATAAATATCTTGTCAACCTTTTGTAAAACTCTATCATTGCTTTCCATTTAAAAGCATGTCTTCTTTCTTCTTAAAAAACATGTCTTTTTTAACGGTTCCTATCAACATTTCTTCTTTCTTCTAAAAACAATCATTGATTTGTGATGACAAATGTCTTCTATAAAAATGACTTCGAAAAAGAAATTCTTTCTTCTAGAAAAAATATTGAAAGAAGACATATTTTCAGAAGACAATGCGTCTGTGCAGGTCTTTGTTTGAGTTATGCGTTATGGACAAAATCCATCATGTTTCTTTTAGAGGACATTTTCTAGAAGACATTTGTCATCCCCAACCTTTGATACTATTTTTTTTAAATGTCATTGATAGTATTTTATAGAAAATTGGCAGGCATCGTAAAAAAATAATTCTTTTTTTGCAAATTGAAAAAAACAAGATCATATTTGTAAAGCGATTATCAAACAAGGGCACGGCCGCACGGGGTATGTACTAATTCCTCTTTGTTTCTAATAAGTTCAATTTTTAGCTCTTAAGAGTTTATTTTTATATTATTCCATTTAATGAAATATAAAACAAATAAAAAATAAAAAATAAAAATATAGATAAAATAATAAATTTATAAACTCAAATAAATCTAAAAAGAAAAGAGAATATCCTTCTTAAGAAACGATTATAACCCTTAAATGTGGTACATAGTTCTGTTTCTATATATCAAAAGTTCATTTTTAACATGTTAAAAGTTCAATTTACGTATACTAGAAACTCAATTTCATAATTTATACGGGTTCAATTTTTTACACAACAAGTTCATTTTTTTCTATTGTTATTTCATTTTATATTTAATATAAGTTCAATGTTTTCATTATTCGATTTTTTTGAAATGAAAATAAATCAAAAATAAATAAAAGGAAAAATAAAATTTTCAATTTTTCTAAAAAGTAAAAAAAAAATTAAGAAAAAAACGGGACCATAAGGGAGGACATTCTAATGGACGAACTTAGCCCTCGCTAGAAGGAATTGTCGGCAATTTTCAAAAAAAAAATAAAAATTGTCGGCACCGAAACCTAACTATATATACATGTAATACATGCATGTAAGTTTTTTTTTTTTTTTTTGGGTCAGAATACATGCATGTAAGTAGAGCTATCGACACGTGACCTAGCTGTCCAAGCCAAAAGTTAGGACGTACTGTTCTTTAATTACCCAACTGACATTTCATGTAGCAATAATAAAATAACTCACTGCAAATGAAATGACCTGAACCCCAAACCGGTAACTTAATTTTTAAACCAAAATAAACCGCTAACTTAATTTTATAAGCATTGTTGGGAATTGGGCGGGGATAGAAAAACGTACCCCAATTCTACTTCTAAACTTGAATCCAAGTTTTCTTAGTATTCCCTCCGTCTCTGAAAGATTGTCTATAAAACATATTTATACGCGGATTAAAAAAATGGGTAAAAGTTGAATAGTTTGATGGAAAAATGTTATAAAGTTGATAAAAAAAAGTGGGATAAGAGAGGTAACATATAAGATATAATTTTGTAATTTTATACGAAAAAGTGATAAAGTTGGATACTGGGTATAATATATGAGATTGTATGAGAGTAAGATTGTAAAAATATAGTGATGATATAAATGAAAAGTATGACAATATGGACAAACTTTCAAGCATGCTCGAAAAGGAAAGATAGACAATCTTTCGAAGACGGAGGGAGTACTATCTTATTTCTAAATATGATCGCGTCTATGTGCTCCCCTGACAAAAAAAACATATTATACCAGCATTTTGTACAGATTTTTTATTACTGATTTTAAAACCTACGTAATCTAAGACATAAGATAAACAACTTAATTTAAAAATATTTATTATTTTAATTTATTAAGTGATTTAAATTCTTTTTTAAACAGGGGTTTTTACATCGGTAAATTTAAAACCATACCCTAAGGACATACGTCAGAAAGACACTTTCTAGTATTGTTAGTTGTCCTATCGGTTTACAACTAACACTTTTGATCAATTGTGTAAACAGGTTTGTTTAAATATTATTAAAAGAATTAATAGTTAATATTTTGGGTTTTGAAGTCTAAGGCTTAATGTCTCACGTGGGTAACTTATTGGTAAGAAGAATGAGGGAGTTGGGAGGTCCCAAGTTGGATAATTGTTTCTGCTCTTTCACTTAATTAGCTTAAAACTCAAGGCCTCTTTTCGCTAGATTGACTCATTCGACGCAAGTCGACTTTCCTGGTTCGTAATCACATTACCGGTTGGCCAACATACTCAAAGAGAGCGAGACAAGGATAGGATCATTGCACCCATTCCACTGTCCAAACTCCGATTAGCTTGAAACTCGATCGAGACTCTTTTTGCGTAAATATTATCTACTTTTCTCTACATAAACTATAACACTAATGTTAAGTTACTACATTGTAGTAATACTATTTACATGTACGTAGTACCATTTTAATAGTTAAAATAATAGCACTTTTAGCCCTCTAAATCGACCCGGTAATATATATAGTGGATCCGCTACTTATTGCTAGATTATTTACCATATATTTTCTCTCTGGAAAAAACAAAAAGAGTTGAAACATATATACAAGAGCTGTCCCGAAAGCTACAGGTACAACCCTTTATAGCTGGGACTTTGTTGTGATTTTGTTTGCTTATTAGAACACTGGTCGATTGTGCACATGCAGCTAGCTGTAGTCTTTTTTGGCTGTGTTATATTTAAGATGATGGTGCGCTGATTAAGTAGTATATACCTACTCTACCTCCTGGCATATATATATAGAGTACAAACTTCTACCGCTCTTGCTTGCCATATTAATATCACATGCGCCCACTACAAGCCTACAACCGCAATCACTTCCAAACTTCTGCTCTACTCAACTCTCAGCCGTGCATTTTTTCCCAATAGTTCAAAAACAATATACGAAGCAATTGGCAGTTATGCTAAACCATTTTTGTAATGGATATGAGTGAGCACAACGAAGGATGTTGATGAGGATCGAAAATTCCCCTCCTAGGGCCGGTGATCAGGCACTATTCGTGCCCAAGCAAGACAATTACTTGCTCCCTAATCCACGCAGATGGATTATTGTATCTTTAATTAAGATAAATTATTCCATTAATTCATATACACATTACTATATTTAAAAAAAAAGATAAAAAGATTATAAATAAGATAGGAGAATAGGTGATAATTAATGAAAATCTTAATTACGAAATATACCCGCTCACAATTGCCCCGGCCATTTGAATCATAATTGTAATTGGAGATTAGTCGTGATGACTGTCCTATCTTCGTCCCTAGTCACCCTATGATCGCGTTCGTAGTTGAGTTGTGTCTTATCGAGTTCGTCCTCGTCAGTTGATTTAGGACAACAGTTGGTTATCAGCAAATTCGATAATGCTAGCAAGTCATCGAGCCAGCCCACCAATTTCGGTCTTGTTGACGAGGCATCTCTCTTAGACTTTTTTCAAAGGAAAAAATCATTCTTGCGGCTCGAGAGCCTCATCGAGGCGAGATTCCAAAGATGTATGCTCATCTTGGTACCGTCTCTTTTGTCGTAGTGAGGTTGTTAAAGCATGCACGCTTTCCGTTGCATCCTTGTTTTCGGCAGTCATTGACGCACCGTTTGTGTTGTTAGGGTTGACTGCCCTCGACACTACAAAAATAAACCAATTTCGCGACTAAGTATTTGGTCGCTAAATTACAATATTTGGACGCCAATTAAATTTGGCAACCAATACTTGGTAGTAAAAATTTGGTTGCTAAATACTCGGTCGCCAAATTCTTTAGCATCCATTTTTTTGTCGCTAAATTTACGACCAAAGTAATTAACGACTATTTGGCCTCGAAATACCATCCAAATATTAGCTTCCAGGTGGCTGCGATTTTGCGACGAGTTGGACGCCAAGTCAGTAAGACAGTTATCCATCTGGTCGCCTGAAACAATCAGGGGACGCAAAATCACGTATGAATTTTGCTACCACGGGAATGCTAATTTACGACCGTGTGGACGCCAAATCACGTCTTAGTTTTGCTACCACTTAGACGTCAATTAACTACCAGTTGGACGCCAAAACACATGTGAATTTCGCTACCACATGGTCGCCAATTAATGGCCAGTTGGACGCCAAAATCACATGTGAAGTTCACTACCACATGGACGCCAAATTACAAGGGAATTTCGCAAAATGACATGGGAATTTTGCCACCAAATGGTCGCCAATTAACGGCTATTTGAATGCAAATTAATTCAAATTTTTGTTTTTTAATTGTAATATTAATTCATTTTAATTAAATATGTATACTGATAATGAAAGAAATTATAGCATAACAAAATAATTAGTATATATACATGTCAATATCTTGATACATTAGATAATTAGCAACAAAAGGTCATAAAGCACAACCCTAATACTATGTAGTTGGTGACCTAGACATCGGTGCTTGGTTTGCCCTCATCTCTTCGATGGAACGTTGGAGGTTTCGAAGTATCTCGTTTGTGGGTTCAAGTTGGCTCGCTTGGGCTTGACTCTGACTCGCTTGGGCTTGAGTCTGGCTCGCTTGAGTTGCTTGTGTTTCGTGAAGGGTAGTGACTTCATCAAGTAGAGTGACATTTTCGCGTTGTAGCTCTACCACCCAAAGGGGCGCTCTTCGAGGAGCTGTAATATGATCTCTGTAGTATACTTTAGCAGTAGAACCTAAGCCTGAGACAACTCCTCCGGGCCCGACACCTCCAACAACCTCCAAATAAGCATCACACCCATCTTTGAAAGTCAATGGGGTGTCGGATTGAGGATCTCACTGCAATGATCTCTTGAGACCTCTCCTACAAGCAAAAAAGGTAAAACGAGAAACAAAATTATAGGCTTTATACTCTAATAATAAATGATTACATCCTGCAATAGTAAACATTTCACTATTTAAATTTAGATCAATAGGGTAGACAGATATAGTAATACTTCTAAAATTCAACCCCAACACAAAATACTCAAATTCGTGTTTCATAAAAATAGTATATGAATTCATAATCATATTTAAGAAATAGTATGTAAATTTATACTACTCACAGCAATGTGACGAGCGCTATTGTCTACAAATTCTCCTTCGTTTTTGCGATTATGTCTCTTCATATGAAACTCTAAAGGCATCGGGTCTCGACCAAGATTGGTTTTCTACAAAATAAATAAATAATTTTAAAAAAACAACCATTTCATGCGGCAAAGAGTGAAACTCTTCATTCATAATGTACAGGAAATGCATAAAAAGCAGGAAATACATGAAAAAACTAAATTTGAAACATGCAAGAAACTTATAGAAATACACAAAAATGCAGAAAACTATAAGAAATATGCAAACACTTAAGAAAAAGAACCTAACTACTGTAAACAACAAGAAAATGCATACAGGAAACTACATGAAAATGTTGGAAATTTGATATGCTCTCTTTAGTATGTGTTAACTCTTGTATTTTAGGACTATATTGAGTGTGTTTAGGCTAGAGTTTGTGTAATTGCAATATCTAGGCCGAAGACACAAGGATTCAAGATTTAAGAGTTCTCAAGACGTTTTGAGTTGTCTTCCCGATACCTCTTGCTTACAAAGGCTATATCTGAAGCTACCATGGTTGGATTGAGCTGATTCTAATGTCATTGGAAAGCTAACTCGAAGAGTTATCTTTTTATAACAAAGTCGAATTCCAAGCCAAAGAGGGTCAAAATAGCCTCCGAAGTCAAGTGTTCGTCACTGTCCAAGATCCGCGCCCACAGTTGGATGATCCGCACCAGTGGTGGCTGCATAGAGATGGAGTTCCATTTTGTCATGAAAGTGCGGGTGCGGTGGACGTGACACGAGTGTGGTGCATACCGGATCCGAACGGAGCGAGATTTCTATCTTCTTTCCTTTTTCTTATCTTTCTTCTATCCTTATTTAGCTCGGGGAGCGTGTTCCCTCGGTTTATATAAGGAGGTGTATGTCTTATGTTTTAGGTATCCAATTAACATCAAATCTTTCTCATAACCAATCCACATCAAATTAATTTTGTAGTTTAGTTTTTATGGAGAGCTAGTCTCCTTGGGTTTTTTCAAGGGAGAAGCTCTAATGTATGAACTCGTAAGGTTTTGGTAATTGATTTCTATCCTTTGGTTGATATTACTTCTCCTGTGCTTCATTATATGAATGTTGATGGTTTCTCTAGGAGTCATGAACTTATTGAATTGATTGATTTTCTACTTTTGGATTGGGTTTGGACCGTGGACAAACCTAATATGTGAAAACAACTTAACCTAGACCTGTAGTCTAAACAACTAGGATTAAGAAGAGAATTGATTGTTTTATCTTGCAATTGACTCGTAACTTCACTGTTTGATATTATATTGTGCATATCCTTGTTCTCTATGTTAATTCTAGGTTAGACGTCCTTGCCTAGGGTTATAAAGTTGCTTGGACTGTGGAACTGCAATTGTTAATGATCAGGATATGAATTGACCATAGGTGTGAATGAAATCAATGGATGAATCTATGATCGAGTGATTATTTCATAGTCGATCTTTTGAATGAACCTGTATTCCTTTTATTTGTTTTTTTGATTGTTTGTTATTTCTTTTCCTAGACTAGCTTAGTTTAGATCTTTTTCTTAAACCCCCCTTATCTTTAGTTGATAGATATATTAATACTACAAGCCTCAGTTCTCTTAGGTTCGACCCCTTGCTTACTTACTATAATAGTTTGTAGTTTGGGTTATTTATCTTTGATCTTCACGCGATGACTTTAGCCGAGTCAAAACTGCAGAGAAAAAAACAAGAAAATCTATGGCTACAAGAATATGGTGTAAACTGGAAGGAAATACAGAAAACGGTAGAATTGAAATGCAAGGAAATATTTGAAATTGCAAGAAACAACATGAAAATGCAGTAAACTGCAAGAGAATGCTGGAACATGAATGAAAAACTACATAATGCAAGACCAAAAATGCAGGAAAATGCTAAAAAGCGCAAAAATATGCTAAACAAAGCTTGAAATTCAGAAAATCCAAAAATTTTAAGCTATGCACTTACCATATCTCCTCGAACATTTAGGTGGGATCGGGATCCACTAGTGTGGAGAGTAGGATTCACAACTCAGTTCTGCTTTTGTTTCTCGGACCTGTCCTTGAATTCGGGGGAGTCCCAAATCACCTTCCACCTCTCTCAGGGATCCGATTCTATCTATTCTGGCCTGACCCCACTATTTCGAGCTTTTCCTACCGCGTCTTTGTATCGATATTGAGCTCTATCATCTCACAACAATCGGATCGAATTGATATCCATGCCCGGGTGAGTGTCGTCCCAAGTGAAGTGCGACTACATTTAAACAATGTGAATGTTAAACATAAATAAAAAATTTGAAAACTCCTATTGTATAAAACGAAATCTTACCTTCCAAGCATCGAACCATCAATCTTTACTAGCTTGACTGGCATGTGGGAAATCCCAAGCATTATGGTCAGGTTGTTTTTGAGTGATGTGCATGATCCACCACGCTACCTTATTAGACGGTTGCAATGGCAATCTGTAAGTAAACAAAATTGACTTAGTTTTTTGTTAGTGACACTTTTACAAAATTGACATTATATTATAGTAGTTTCCCATACCTCGAACCCCTATCGACTTGAAGCTCCCAAACACGGGACGTGTCAAAACCACATGAAGAACGCCGGGCTATTGGAATAGGGATCGCAAATGACCAATTGTCTACAGCAGAGCCAGTTGCAAGATTAGCGGCGACCTCCTCTTTAGACATTGGTGGAGGAGTTGGTAGGCTTCTGCTCGGGTCGTCCATTGCATCACCATTCACCTGAGAGGATGAAACATTTGTCGTGGATGTAGGAACACCCCTTGTAGATGGTGCATCATTCGATGGTGGTACATCATTTGTGGGTCGAGGTGGTCGAGTGTGTCGCATCCTAATACTCATCAACACGACTGACATCAAATGCTCCAAAATTAAGAGGAGGAAATAAAAAGTAGAAATTAGGTTGAACATGAAATCGATATCAACACAAAATAACACAAACAAATGAGCAGGAAACTAAGTTTATACAGGTAGTGAATATGAAGAAAGAAATCATTAGCCAAATCAATTCTAATTCCAAACTAAGTACTTTTCAGAAGCAATTACAGAAGCTCAACCAAATCAGATCTACTACCAAACTAAGTAATTTTGAGATACAATAACAGAAGCATATCATTTGATCCTGGACTGATCTGTCTCTCGACCAAAATGCATAAACCCTAAAATCATTTTTTTATAAATTACAAAGGAAATTTTCAAAAGCATTTATAATACAAAATTCAGAAGCTATTACAGAGGCAATTTTTGGACCCATTTATCAGAAATTCTCAAAAGCAATTCTAAGCAACAAAGAGGTTTTGAGAAGCAATTTCAATAAAACCCAAAAAGGGCGGAGAGAGGTCAAGGGGCACAACAATTAGATCTCATCAGATTTCAACAATTCTCATCAGCAATCAAATTTCAACAATTTTTGGACCCATTTATCAGCTCTCACCAGATTCAATCACAATTTCTATTCACTAAAACCTGAAAACCCTAGAATCAAATTTCAGTAACACAACTCACCTCGACTGTTGTAGCCGGTGTGATAGAGATCAGGCGTGAAAGCTAACCGTCGTGAGGAGAAGGGCTGAGAGAGGGCCACCGTTAGATAGAGGCGGCATGAGAGAGAGAGAGAGAGAGAGAGAGAGAGAGAGAGAGAGGCGATGGAGCGTCGGTGTAGACAAATGGCGTGAAGACACGGCGTCAAAGAGAGGCACATGGATGGAGGCCCTAGCCGACGTGAGGAGGCTGATGTAATGCTTTTTAGTTAGATTTCATAGGTTGTTTTCTAGGTTGTTTTGCATATTTTTCTATTATTTTGTGTGTTTTGCATGAGATTTCAACTCTCTTTCGAGGGTTGGAGTCGTTTGTGTGTGTTTTTGTGTTTTGTAGGTATTCGAGCTTTCAAGAGCATTCTAGGAGATTACGGTGTTGCGATGTTCGTAGTGAAGTCAAGAGGAGTTCTTCAAGGATTTCAAGGATGGATCTTCAAGCCAAAAAGTTTCTTAAAAGGAGCTACAAGAAGTCTAAAAGGAACCCAAGAAATATCGAGAAAGAAACCCCGAAAGAAGGCTAAGCAATGGAGCAAGTTCGAGCGAAGACAAGAAGAAAACGTGTTGTTAGAGGGAGGTCGCATGCGACCCACCTTAGGTCGGCCACGTCTTAGCCACACATGGAGAGGAATGGTCGGTTGCGACCCTTCCATGGTCGGCCCCGACCTTACCGAATCCGAGCGCGGACGAAACCTTTCCGCCCAAGTTATTGTATTTTTGGGTGTTTTAGATATGGAAAGAGCTTGTTTCCTTTTTAGATATCTTGTATCCTCATATAAAGGGTTTTAGGGGTCTCTTTTATGATTCATGCTTCATTATTTTTCTTAAGAGAAAACTTGGAATGCAAGGATTATTAAGAAGTAATTGTGGATTGCAAGGCTTGTAAGGAGGGATTTCTTTGTTAATTCAAGTTGTTTGCATTTGATCATGTCTTCTGCTTCTTTTATGATGAATGTTTGCATGATGATGAAGTGTGAGTAGTCCTCTTTTCTGGGGTTGGGGTGTAACCCAAAAAGCATGCATAACAAAACTTGAATCTTTGATCCATGCTTAACCTTTTAATCTCTATCCTTTAATCCAACTTGTATGCTTAATTCCTTAATGAAAATTGGGGCATGTTCTTATGTGCAATTGAATTGAAAGAGTAAATTGTGAAATTGAATAACAATTCAAGTTTAAGACGAAAGTTAAAACCTTTAGAATATAAGTAGGATTGCATGTCACATCTTAATGAAAGTTGAGATTTTGATATGTGTGTTTATGGCGAAAGTCATCATGAGATTAATTGGTTGAGCTGATCATTGATATTTTTTTGAATGCATGTTTATGTTGTGGTGAAACTTTGTCCTTAGATATTTTCCCATATTTTTATCTTGTTAAATTACGTGCCCAGATAGGTCGAACCCTACCCATTATAGGTCGGTTGCGACGTCCTTCTGGATTGTGTGTTAGTTTGTGTTCGTGGTTCTGTTGTGGTCGAGTACGACCTGCCTAAGGTCAGGTGCGACCATTGTCTGAGTGTTCTTGTTTGTTTTGTTTTGCTTGATTTCTTAGTATGATTGCTAGACAATAGATTCTTCTTACTCCCGTGGAACGATCCTGACTTCGCTATACTCGGTGGGGTCTTGACAAATTTATTTGTTCAAGAATTAACCCATCAACAAATTGGCGCCGTTGCTCATTAACCCTTCAACTTCAATTTGTTGAAGGGTTAACTCTTGAACAAATAAATTTGTCAAGACCCCGCCGAGTATAACGAAGTCAGGATCGTTCCACGGGAGTAAGAAGAATCTATTGTCTAGCAATCGTACTAAGAAAATAAGCAAAACAAAGAAAACAAGAACACTCAGACAATGGTCGCACCCGACCTTAGGCAGGTCATGCTCGACCACAACAGAACCACGGAAGGGTCGCAGCCGACCATCCCTCTCCATGTGTGGGTAGGTCGTGGCCGACCTAAGGTGGGTCGCATGCGACCTCCCTCTGACAGCACGTTTTCTTCTTGTCTTCACTCGAACTTGCTCCATTGCTTAGCCTTCTTTCGGGGTTTCTTTCTCGATGTTTCTTGGGCTCCTTCTAGACTTCTTTTAGCTCCTTTTAAGACACTTTTTGGCTTGAAGATCCATCCTTGAATTCCTTGAAGAACTCCTCTTGACTTCACTACGAACATCGCAACACCGTATTCTCCTAGAATGCTCTTGAAAGCTCAAAAACTCCTCTAAAACGCTCCAAATACCTACAAAACACAAAAACACACACAAACGACTCCAACCCTCGAAAGAGAGTTGAAATCTCATGCAAAAACACACAAACTAATAGAAAAATATGCAAAACAACCTAGAAAACAACCTATGAAATCTAACTAAAAAGCATGACAACAAAACACCTCATACTTAGACTTGCTTGTCCTCAAGCAATAACTCACATGTATCAACACCAAATAACAAGCCCAAAGAATGCCTTTAAGGAAAGTAAGCACAAGATAGAATGATGAGCAACACAACTTCAATATCATAGCACACATGTATATATTCTAAGCAATAACAATCTAACCTCACAACGACAATGTGTTTCACTCACTCCCAAGTGTTTAGGGTATAACAATAATCACTCAATCACAATCCCATATGCAAAACCTCATAGTCAATGGAAATTATATTCAAAATTGTCCACCAAAGAAATCAAAACAAGTTAAATCATCAAAAGAACTTACGGTGGCTCAATGAAGACTTCAAAGAAGTTTCATTCGGCCGGGTTGTAATGGGGCTCGGTATTTCAAAGGGTGTGGAATCATTTGGTCTTGTGGTGCTAACAAATCCGGGAACCTAGACTCCTAGACTTCACAACAACAACTCAACCAACTCATCTTTCTTCCTCCAAACACCAAACACTTAATCTTTCAAAACTCACTTTTCACTTCACCTACTCCTTTGTCTTTCTTTTTATTTAGAAGATTTGGCTCTTGCACTTATTCAAACAACTCCTTTTTTTTTCTCTTTTTTTTCACTTCATTTTTCCGCTCACTGCATAGGTCGGCCCCGACCCCATCTTGGTCGGCTTCGACCCTCTCCTGGGAGTTTTGTTTACCAACTAGGGTCGGCTAAGACCTATAGTGGGTAGGATTCCCCATAACTGAGAATTTTTCACTACTACACTTGTGCTATCCGAGCCAAAACTACTTCTTTTTCCATTCTTTTCTTAAGACAACTCCTATATCTCCACCTTCATAATCACTTCATTCAATTCTCACCCCCTCATCCACAACAATATCACAATCCATTCTAAGTCCTAATTCCCGGATTTAGTGGGGTCAAGCTTATCATGGATAGGATACTTTTGTGGGGCTAGAAATAAGGCTCAAGCTCAAACAAACGGTTTCAAAAAAGGGATCATGTAAAGGTAGGATAAAAAGGAAAGAAATAGACTAATGAAAATAAGTTCAATATCATTTGATCTAACAAGTTATGAATATGTCTCCATTGGTTTCAAATTGAGAATAAGCATGTCATTTACAACTGGTTAGTCCATATGGAAGAGCAAAAATCACACATGAAAAACCAAGGGATAAAACATACATTCCTTGTGGCCAAAAATTTCTCACTTAGGGTCAAATTTGTTGGATTGCTTTCACTTAGGATTATGCATGCTCAACATCTATTATATGCTCAAAATTCAAAAAGCAAGGTCATGGTAAGCGATCTTACAAAGCAAGTTATAAGGAATTACATGATGAAGCTCATAATTGCTATCCTAGGACATCTTAGAAGAGGTATTTTCCATCATAAAAATCAAAAAAGAAAAGACTCAATCATGCATAGACACACACACAAACATGCAAACACATAAACACAAACAAACATGCAAGTGACACAATCAAGTAATTTCCCCAAACCACCCCATACATAAAACATCAATGTCCTCATTGATTCAAAAAGTAAAGAGAGGGAAAAGAGAAACTAACTTGGACTTGGAGCGTTGTTAATCTTTGAAGTGAAGCGGTGGAGTAGCAGGGGGGTCGTGGTCGACATGTGGAGGTAGGGGCCAACCCTTCTCTGAACACTTTCTTCTCAGTTAGAGGTCGGTTGCGACCTCATGGTGGTCGGCCTCGACCTATCTCTGAGACCGCCTCTTTTGCATTGTCTTTTGTCCCGATCCTCTTATGCCCTTCCGTTGCCTCGGGTCTCTACAAAAGGTTAGTGGATATGCAAGACAAGCTACTTATCTAACCTAAACTAAGAAAAATCAAATTAAGCTAAGCTAAAAAGTCCAAAATAAAAAGAAAAGAAAAGGGAAAGAACGGGTTGCCTCCCGAAAAGCGCTTTCTTTAACGTCTTTGAGCTAGACGAGAATTTCCTCAACTAGTTGGAGGATGAGAGTGCCAGGGTGGCTTGGATATCCTCATTGCCACCCCATACTTAGAATGAGAAGAGAGGGTGGAAGAAGGTGTGGAGAGAGAAGTACCATGCTCAAGATCTATGATCGGACATCGTCAAAGCTCTAAGTAACCTGTCAAAGTTTTGTGAAGACACCTCATGAAAGCATAAGTAGCATATTGGTAAATTGAAAGAAAATAATATAATTTTCAAGGATCGTTTCAACTTATCATATGCGCAAGAAAAATTTTCATGAGAGGGATTGGGATAAAACCAGTTCGGTGGTTGTGGTGGCGCCTCACATACTCAACAAAGGGATCCTTGTAGGTCCATAGCTCCTTGTGTCCTAGCTTGAAGTGAAAATGATAGAATTTGTAGGCACCTTCAAGTCTAGGGACCATGATTGACTTAGGAAAGTCGGACGGAACCACAATGACGATCTTCTTCTCTTTATGCTTGGCCCACTCTTTGCTAGCATCTGGGGTCAATGAAGGCCTAAACCCGACCACCTTTTCTTCACATTCCTCCACGAGTGGGTTGGGTTTCAACATTGGTAGCAAAGACCCCGTACATCCTTCATCCTCTTGGGCCTTAACCTCCTCAATTTCGCCTTCTCCTAGCAAGAGACTCGTATCCTCAACTTGGGTCTCGACTTTGTTTTTCTCGGCCTCATCTAGCAAGAAACTCTCTTCCGGATCATCCCCCAAATTCTTCATCTCCTCTTCACGACTGTCTTTCAAAGCATTGTCGAAACGGATCTCTACTATCTCTTCACCATTATAATATGGTACGAGTCCCTTCTTAACATCTATGATAGCTCCGGTAGTGATGAGGAATGATTGACTTAGAATGAGTGGAGGACATGACTCGGGTAGAGGCTCAATATGCACAACGGAAGGTTCTTTAGCTGTCTTGGATGGAAAAGGAAACGCCTTTATTGTCGAAGAAGAAGGAACGGACTTCGGGACTCCAGGAAGAGGGTCGGCCACGACCTGATGATGGTTGGTGACGACCTCTTCTGTGGTGGGTAGGGGGTCGGATGCGACCATGTGGGGGTCAGCCCCGACCTTCCTCTGAGAGGGTTGATCTTCTTCGTCCGTCTCTTCTTGCTCGTATCTTGCTCCGACAACTTCTCTCCGCTCCTTGGGTGAACTGCGGCCATGTGGCCTCTCGGATTCTCATCGGGTTGGCCCGGTAATCGCCCTTGAAGTTGTGGAATTTGAGACGCTTGATCACCATGTTGGGAGTTGTCGTTCCATGATTCAAACTCTCCGAATTGGTTTTGGATGCCCTTAAGATCGGAGCGGACTCCGTTAACATCTGTGCGGAATCCTTTAAGGAAACTTTGTGCCTAAGCCGGTGGTTGCTCTTCATAGCTCGGGGGTTCATAATAACCCCAGATGGGATTATCGTTACTTGTCCAATAGGGATCCCAAGTATAATTGGCCTCTTCAAATTGACTTGAATAAGTATGGCGTGGTTCATAATAACCCCAATTGGGGTAGGCTTGGGCTTCCCATTCTCTTTGACTTGCATAATCCTCGGCATCTCTTTCTCTTTGGAGGTTTACCAATTCGAGACGAAGATCGGCCAACTCTCTAGAAATTACCTCAAGGGTCGTCATGGATACATTAACCTAAAAACAAAAACAACAAAAAAAAATCAAAAACAAACAAAGGGTTTGGGCTAGTCTCTCACCCGAAAGAAAGCTAGACAAAGAAACTAAACTAACTACCCGGCGCTAATTTGTTGAAGGGTTTATTCTTGAACAAATAAATTTGTCAAGACCCCACCGAGTATAGCGAAGTCAGGATCGTCCACGAGAGTTAGAAGAAACTATAGTCTAGCAATCAAACTAACAAAACAAAGTAAAAACAAAGCAAAACAAGCAAAACAAACACATTCAGATAATGGTCGGACCCGACCTTAGGTAGGTCGGCTGCGACCTCCTTCTGGATTGTGTGTTAGTTTGTGTTCGTGGTTCTGTTGTGGTCGAGCACGACCTGCCTAAGGTCGGGTCCGACCATTGTCTGAAATTGCTTTGTTTTTACTTTGTTTTGTAAGTTTGATTGCTAGACTATAATTTCTTCTAACTCCCGTGGACGATCCTGACTTCGCTATACTCAGCGGGGTCTTGACAAATTTATTTGTTCAAGAATAAACCCTTCAAGAGAGGCGGAGTCAAGGACCTCCGACGAAGTGAGGAGGCGACGTGAGTGAGAGACAAAAACTGAGACCGGTGAGGAGGCATGAGCGAGAGACAGAAACCGAGACCGGTGAGGAGGCGAGAGTGGCGTGAGGGCATCGGCATAGGAGAGCGGAAGTGTTGGAGAGAAACGGCGTCGGAGAGAGTCCGGCCGGTGTGAAGAGGTGGCCCGACGTGAGAGAGAAATTGGGTTGTGCAGAGGAACATTCGAGAGGAGTGAGGAACCCTAGGGGACTTCGGGATAAGAATAAGGGTAGAAGTCCAAAAGTGCAATTAGAAGAGGTCCGAAATTTTCTAAAAAATAGATAAAGTAATGTCGCGACCAGTTGGACGCCAAATTGTGTCCAAGTGGACGCTAATTAAAGACTATATGGTCGCCAAAACCAAAATACAAATATCCCCGCTCCTCTAAATTTCTAATTTATTTTGGACTGCACTAAATATGTAATTGTATTTTTGCGACCAACTGGACGCCAAATTGTTTCCAACTAGATGCTAATTAGTGACCATATGGTCGTAAAAAACCAAAATATAAATGTCCGCGCTATTCTAAATTTCTAAATTATTTTAGCTTGCGCCAAATACGTAATTGTATTTTAGCAACCAGGGGAACGTTAAGCCATATGCTTAACGTTAAGCCCAGCATCATATGTGGTGGCACCGTTAAGACATATGCTTCTAAGCTCGTCTATCAATGGCTGCAAGAAGACATCCAATTTCTGTTTTGAGCTTTTAGGTCCCGGGACGATTAATGGAGGAAGGTTATACGGTGTTAAAATCACAAGCCACGAAGAGTATTGCTGCCCACACAATCCAATCTAACATTGCGGGTTTCCGCAGCGAAGTCTGGATACCATCTAACATTGCGTGTTTATGCAGCGAAGTTTGGATACATTGAATCCAAATGCTTCCTTGCTGGAGAATCAGAAGGATGACGCATCATTCCATCTTCTTGTGTGTGCTCCGCATGCCAACGCATATGTTCGGCAGTCACCAACGAAGCATATAGTCTTTGCAATCGTTTAGTTATCGGTAAATAGAACATACGAGAGTATGACACAAGTTTTGTCTTTCCTTGCTTCCATCTTGGATGACTACATATCTTACAAGATATGTAGTCTACATCGACACCCCAATATATCATACAAGAATTTTTGCAACATGTTATGGCTTCATATGGCAAACCAAGACTCTCAACCAGTTTTTTTGTGTCATAAAATGTTGCAGGTAGTGTTGTCTCTGGATGGGAAATGCATCTAGCAAAATCAGAAATCATGTCGTATCCTCGCTCTGTCAACTTTAACTTTGACTTCAAGCTAAGTAGCTCAATCGCTGCCTCCACCTGAGTGACTTTACATTCAGGCCACAACGGCCTATTCGCTGTTGTCAACATGTCATACATACATTGTGCATCAGGGTTCGGAGCTTTGGGATAATAAAATTGCTCTCTGGGACTTGCCGCCTCATGTTGTCTGATCGGTCCGGGAATCGGAGGGTCTCACAATTTAAATTTATAAAACCGAACCTCACTTGTAGTAAAGAGGTAGGGTGTCGAACACACGGGAGTTCGTGCGTCGAGAGTACCCGAAAAGACTAAAAAGAGGAGAAAATAAAGACAAACGAAGGAAAACAAGCGAGATCTCCTCGGACCGACACAGGGTCACTTCGGTCCGAGGTAGGATCGAGATCAATTTGTACGGGACCGACGTTGGGCAAGTCGGGCCCGAGGTGCTGGGTATCTCGGTCTTAGCAAATAAGTAGATCGGTCTTGGGTTTTTGGGTTCCTCCCCCAACTAGACTTGGATATTCCACCTCAATTCAGCCAATAAGTGTTTGATTCTAATGAGATCGAGGTTGCTCGCCTCAAATCCCTCCAATCTACACCTCGACCCAAGGGAGTTTTCACTCACCTTCGATGCTAGAGACTTGTGATGGGATAGAGACCACTTTCGCTTACTCTTACCAAACACAAGCTCTAGATCCCTTGCTTTCACAAGAGAATTGAAGCTCAATGTAGACAGGATTCACAAATCAAGCACTCAAGGCTATGGAATTGGGGTTTTCTACCCAAATCTAGCTAGGGGGATTCCCCCATAGCCCAAGACTATGGAATCTACTCCATGTGGTAAGAGAAAAGCATAAACAAAATGGAAATCAAGCAAATCTCAATCAACATCATCCAATCAAACTCCAATTGCATTCAATCTCAAAGATGTCTACAAAATCCAAGTTCAAATCTACTTGATCTAAGCAAAACAAGGTACAAAACTCACAAATCCTCCTCTCTTCTCCAACGACCTCTCCTTCTCTTCCTTCTTCCTTCTTCTCCTTGCTCTCCAAGTCTTCCTTGAGCCTTTGAGAGTGAAAATTGGGTTTGGTGTGTGTGTCCCACTCGTCCCCCCTCACACTCCACACCTTGATTTGATCACTAATCACCTCTCTTAACCTTCCTCTTGGATTGGGGACCAAGGAATCCCAATTTAGAAAGGGGCAAATGTGGAAAGTTGTTAAAAATATGCCTTGGGGAACAATCCTCACATGCGCCGACTTGGACCGACACGGGTCGACATCGGGCCCGACGTTGGGAACGTCGGTCCTGGCTCTGGTTGCTCGATCTCGGGCCCGACATGGGTGTAACTCGGTCCAGGGCCTCGATCCTTGCCTTCTTCCTTGGTTTCCTTTGGTTCCACTTCATTCTTAGCTTGGCTCTTGCACTCCTTGACTTGGCTCCTTCCTTAGCTCCTCGAAATGGTCCTCTTTCTTGCCATTTTACCTACAAAAACAAACAAACTCGCATAGTTTCCGACTCTTGAAGAAAACCGGGAACTAAGCTAAAAAGGAAACGAAACTACAAAGAAGAGAATGAAAAACACATATTTACAAGGGAAATTAACCACTAAAACACCACCAAAATGAGAGACATCAGAATACCCCATACTTAAACTTGTTTGTCCTCAAGCAATAACAAAGTAAGCAAGACCGAAGCACAATCTTCAAGTAAAGCCTCATATGAAAAACTCAAGTAAGCACAAGTGATAGACATGCTAGCAAGATTACGTCATCACACATGATCAAGTGTTCAAGGAATAAGGTCTAATGCAACCAAGCCTCACTTTAAGGACATAGAAATGTGTATCACTCATCATGTGTTTAGGCTTGAAAATGAACACTCAAACTCAACAATCATGCAAGTAAAGACTTTACCATTGAAGATAATATCACCAATTCCTCCACCTAGAGATGCCTATTACAATGCACACAAAGAATATGAACTTGGCTCAATGGAGGTCCTCAAAGAGGTTTCATTCGGCCGGGTTGTAATGGGGCTTTTGGTGTTTCTCAAGGTGGGAATCATTTTGGTCTTGTGGTGCTTACAATGGGGATTGAACTTTCTAGTCTCTCACCAAACTTCACCAAATTATTCCACTTTCAACTTCACTCATCCAAAAGACTTTGATTTTTCTTCTTTTCTCAACCCACACTTCACTAAACATTCCACTTCATCTTTTCACTACACTTTTTTTTTTGTTGGATTTTTCAAACTTTTGCTCTAGGATCGACTTGCACTAAACTCGGGCCTGATGTGCACTTTAACTCGGTCGGTGCCCTTATTTTACATTTAAGCACTTTGCTTTCAATCCACTATTTTTTCCAACATTTCTTTTCTTTCTTCACAACAAAGATGCACTACCCACTTGATTTATAACCCCCTTTTCTTGCCCTTTACCAAAGAGAATCTCAACTCTCCAAATATATTCCAAAACCTCTCACTAAAGTCCAATCCCATAAGGGTCAAGTCATATAGGCTAGGAATCATATTTTTGAGGAGTTTCAAACAAAGGTCTAAGGCTAAAACGGGGCTACAATCAATGGTTTCTCTTCAAGGTAGGATATGGAACATTTTGTGACTAAATAAAATAAAGTTCAAATCAATGTGACAAAGCATAGAACAATTCTCATATTGGTCTTGGAAAATAGATAAACACCTCAATAGCAAGTTTTACTAAGCATGCATGAGCTAATCACACAACAAAATGAGGGATCTGCAAATATGAACAAGCATCCCTAAAATGGCCAAAAATCATCTCACAAGGTTCACTCAAGCTTAGTTGCATCAAATTTCATCCTAGAACTCATGTGCTCAATAAAAACATGCAAGACATCATATCACATCAAAAACAACATCCAATAGAGGCTATCCAAAAATATGCAAAGGAATTTACATGCTCACATCATCATTAGCCTACTTATGGACATCTAAGATGGGAATTCCTAGTCCAAAAACAAAATCTTTTTGACATTTTTAACCGAAATTTTTCACATTTTTAGGAGATTTTTTGAAAATTTTTCTCAAACAAAAACAAGCTCAAACAAACTCATCCATACATGCCATAAAATCAATCATCATTCTCATACATCTCATGCCACAATCCAAAATGAAACATCCCTTAAACAAAAACAAACAACCTACTCATGGAACTAATGAGCAACTAACCCACCCCATACTTAAAATTTTGATGTCCTCATCAAAAGAAATCAAAACTCAAAAGTAAAGAGAAGAGTAGAGAAAGCTCACAATTCCTTATTCTTGCATGGCATGATTGAGGCTTAGTTCGGAGGGTGGCCACGGCGTTGTCTCCTTTGGAGCCGGGCGTGCCGGTCTCGCTCGTACACTCGGTCGTTGAAGGGATCTTGGCTTGGCGGTTGTAGTGGTGGCGCGGGAGGTGTCCATTGATCTTCACGGGATGAGAAATTCCCGGACATCCACTCGTTGAAACTTGCTTGCATGGTCCACCTTTGATCCTCGGCCGCCCTCAAGTCCTCCACTTCACGTCTTGTGTAGGCGAGGTTGCGGTTCACCTCATCAAATCGCACTTGGAAGTTCTCTTGGTGTTGGAAAATTTGTTGTTGTTGGAAGTTGAGTTGGTGCGCTTCTTGGAGCATTGATTGTTGTTGAAGTTGGAGATGCGACAATTGGTTCGCCAAGAAATTCATGTCCACCGATTGGTTAGGCTCGGGGAACACCATTCCGGGCCCAAACCATTGGGCATACCCCTCATATCCTCCGTAGCTAGGTGGTGCTTGATGTGCTCCACTTCCCTCACCCCTCTCGAAGTGGCTAGGGACCGGATCGGGCAAGAACACGTCGGACCGACGTTGATGGACATCGGGCCCGACTTGTGTAGCACCTCGGTCCAAGAGAGTTGGGGCTTGGTCGGTGAGCAAATGTTGGTATCCACCTTCTTCTTCTTCTTCTTCTTCACCTCTAGGCACGTCCACCTCCATGTCATCTCTCCTCACAAACTCGTATTGGTTGGGCTCCTCCTCTTCGGTGTCCGGGGATGCTTGAGGTGTAGTGAAACGGATGTGTTGTGCCCGTCTCCTAACCTCGAGTGTCCCCTCCGGCTCTCCAAAAGGATTGACATTCCCCGCCCACACTTGGTACCAATTGTAGTAACTAGTGAGGTCGAAGAGTCGAGGCTCCAAGGGAACGTGCACATTGTTGAAGTTGGAGTGCGGAGCTAGGTAAGTAGAGGTGCCGGTCACTAGCTTCTCCTTGATAATGTTTGCCTTTTTGAAGTATTTGAGGTCCATGAACTCCACACCATTTGGGGCCGGTGTGTAGGTAGACAAGTCCACCTCAAGACGGTGAGCTAGCCGGGCAATCATGCCTCCGAAATAGATCCATGAAGAACTTTGAAAGTCCCTCACCATCTTCACCCATTCCCATGTGAGGTTCATCGGCCTCTCATTCTCAAACAACATCTCATAGAGAATCATGGCCTCCTCCTTCATCGGCTTACTCAACTCATGCCTTGCAAAGATGGAACAACCCAAGGCTCGGATCATGACTCGGAAGAGTGGGTTGACTATCTCATTAGTCGATGCTCCTTTCCTCATCTCGCTCTTCCCGGCCAAAAACTTCCAAAGGTAATCGACCTTTTCATTGTCAACATAAGCCTCCTCTCTCGTAAACGGGAACCCGAAGTAGGTAGCCAAGTTCCGGAGAGAGAGTTCTTGCAACTCGTTGCCCATTTGGAAGGAGATCATGCCTTCACTCTCGGGTCCCTCATACGTGCACTTGAATGTTGCCATGAACTCGGACGTCAAGGCGGGATAATGAGTGTTGTTCCACCTTAGCAAGACATTGAGCCCAATGTGATTATAGCACCGAGTAAGAGCTTCCTCCATGCACATCTTTCTTATGGACTCCCAATCAAACCACTGGGTGTGGTGAGATAGTCCCATAAGACGCTCATACTCTCTAGCATCATCCTCATCCTCAATACGTACATCATCCATCCTTTGGACTCTCTTGGAAGACTTCTTGGATTTCTTGGTGGCTTTCTCCATCCTTGAAGAAGATGCTCGGGTAGACATGATACCTACACACAATCAAGACCAAAGAAACTACAAGGTAAAATCTATACAATTCACAAAAACACAAGCTTCCATCACAAACAACTCATCATGCAAAAAGATAACCACGGGGTGGTCGATCTCGAGAGCATACACATGAATTCCAACTCAACAAGCAAAGAGATAACCCCATACTTGAACTTAACACACTCAATCCACAAAATTCAATCATGCATGAACTAAGATTCTCATATCAATGGTCAAGCCTCAAATCATATCATGAATAGCATGCTACAACCAACATTCAAGAGCAAGAAATCTTAAATCCACACAAAAGAAGCTCGAAAAGCGTCGGACCGACATGCAAAAGACAACGGGCCCGAGGTTGGGAACCTCGGTCCGAATCACTGGACCGACTTCGAACATCGGTCCCGAGGTACTGGGTACCTCGGACCGAGTCCATTCCGACTCTTCATCCTAGATCTATCCACAAAACACATAATCATGCCCCTAAAATCCAAATTCTACCATCAATCAACATCAATCGAAGTTCTAAGTGGGATTTAGCAACAATTAAGCACAAATTTCACAATGCATTCAAATCACCATGGATGCTCAAAGTTCAAGCTCACTCAATCATGGCATATCTCAAATCTAGCAATGAAAGCATGAAATCCATAAAGAATCAAGTAGAGATTGAGATTTACATACCAAATATGAAGAAAACAAGAACTTCTAGCAAGCAACTCTTAGAACTCAAATTTTCCTCTTCTAAATCTAGAAGAAGGATGTAGATCTATGAGATTTGGGTGGGATTTTTTTTTGCTTTGGGTTCAAAGTTTGGGTATGCTAGGGGATGGATCGAGATCTTGTGGTGAGGTTGCTTGAGGATCGACTATGGGGGGAGAGATGGATCGATTTTGGGGTTTGAGAGAGAATTGGGTATTTTGGGAAAGTAGTTATGGGGATGGTGATGTTAGGTAAGGGAAAAGGCTCTTAAATGGGGAAGAAGACAAAGGTGGGTCAAGAGAGTATAGTAGGAATTTCCACAAAGTCAAGGTCCAACATGGGTCGGCTTACTTGGACCGACGTCGGGCACCTCGGGCCCGAGGTACTGGGTACCTCGGTCCTACCCGATTTTGGTTCCTAAAAATCCCGCACCTTGGTTACTTCTATCCACAAGTGTTTGCATCATTTCCACAAATACTACACATGCTAATGAAGCTCACACAACACATATTTCCACACAATACAAGCTAGAGAAGAGATTAGGACTAATCTAAGCTAAGGCAAAAAGAAACAAGCTAGAAACTATGAAAATGAATCTACCAAACCCGGTTTGCCTCCCGAGGAGCGCTTCTTTAACGTCATTAGCTTGACGTCTAACCTCTACCCTTCAAGGGGGGTGAAAAACGGTGAATTGGTCCTCCTTGCCATGCACATCTCCACAATCCTCATAGCCAAAGTGCCACCATTTGTGTTTGATGAAAGTATGGCATCCAAAATCTCCATTATCCGCCAAAGTATAGCTTGGCACCTCTTGCATCAACTCATCTTGCATCTTATCACCTACACCACAAAAGTCTAAAGAATTTCTAGGAGACTCTATGACATCATAACTCAACTCATCTTGCAAATCATCTAAGCAAAGATAATCATCTCCTAAATCTTCTTTCAAATCATCTAAGCAAATGAAAGAATCTCCCACATCAAAAGGATATAGATTAGGATACTCTTCATGATTTGGTGGGTTATCTCCATCTCTTGTCTCATCATGGATTTGAGCATCGATCATATCATGGTCTCTCAATGGTGCTTCTTCTCTTGTGGACTCCAACTTCTCCCTCTTGCATTTGGCATTTTCCTCTAACTTCAAAATCGCCAATGCGTCCGGTTCATTAAGGGCCTTGTTGAAATGGAACTCCACTTTCTCCTCTCCAATTTCAAAGGTGACTTTCCCATTCCTCACGTCAAACTTGGCACCCGCCGTAGCTAGAAACGGCCTTCCGAGAATAATGGGCACCATCGGATCTTCTTTCATGTCTAAGATCACAAAATCATCGGGCAAAAAATATCTTCCCACTCTAACCGGGACGTCATCAAGAATTCCGGTGGCCTTTGTTGAAGAACCATCGGCCATGGTAAGACTCATATCAACCGGCTCCATATCTCCGAGGTTAGCCCTTCTCCATATGCTCATGGGCATAACCGAAATACTTGCTCCTAGATCACAAAGAGCTTTGAAGTTTTGGGATCCAATCCCTATGGTGATGGCAAATCTTCCGGGATCACCAAGCTTTTGAGGTAGCTCCAATATCTTCACCTCGTCTTGCATCTCAACGATTGACCTCTTCTTGCTCAAGATTTCCTTTAAGAACTTTGCATAAGATGGCATCTCACTTAGAGCATCGGTGAAAGGAATGGTAATGTTCAAGCCTTGCAAAAGCTTCAAGAACCGCTTGAACTTGCCCTCAACAATCTCCTTGGGCTTCTTCATAGGATATGGAAGGGTAGTGCCACTTTGCTTCTTGCTTGGATCAACCTCCTTGGATCGATCTTTCTCAACAAATCCACCCTGGACCGACGATGGAATTACCTCGGGACCGACTTCAGGGACATCGGTCCCAGGGCAAAGATCATCTGGGCACGTCGGGCCGACTTCAGGGCAAGTCGGGCCCGAGTTGGGTTCAACCTCGGTCCACTCCAGGGGACTTCCTCCGTCTACAAGATCGACTTCTGGTAACGTCGGGCCCGAGTTGCTAGGAACCTCGGTCCGACTCTCTTCTCTCGGTTTTGGAACTTGTGGCTCGGGCAAACTCCGTCCACTCCTTAATGTTATGGCTCGAACTTCGTTTTGTTGTTGTGGGGCATGGGGATTCTCCTCGGGTCGGCCCGGGAGTCTCCCTTCCTCTCTTGGAAGTTGATTCGCCATGTGAACAATTTGGTTGTCCACTTGCCTTCTCCACACACCAAACTCCTTGAATTGGGAAGCCAATTCCTTGAACTCGCCTCTCATCTCTTGTGCCCATTGTGGAGTTTGCTCATAGAACCCCGGAGGTCGGTATGGTGGTTGTTGGGCTCTTGGCTCGTTGTTGTTGAAGTTGTTGTTGTAGCCACTAGCTTGCCCTTGGTTCCACCTTCCTCCATTGTTGAAATTGGATCTTCCTCCGAAATTTCTTTGGACATAATGAGCCTCCTCAATTTGTTCCGCCAACCGAACTTGGCGCTCATTTGGACACTCTTGTGCTCCATGCTTCAAGGAACCACACTCTTCACATGCTCTTGTGGTTTGTTGGGCATAACTCATCTTCCTCCTCATCTTGTTCAATTCATCCTCCAAGAATTGGATCTTCACATCTTTGTCCACCTCTTCACTTTTGGGATCGTAAAGCTTCTTCGGACCTTCTCCATGGACTCTAGCTTCCTTGCTCACATTGCTCGCACCATACATCGCCTCATAATCCGAGAGTTTGTCCAACAACTCCCATGCTTGTTCCGGCGGCAAGTCAATGAACCCACAATCGGTATGGAGGTTCAATTTATCCTTTGTGGCGGTGTTGATCCCTTGGAAGAAGATGTCTTGAAGGACATAGGGTTGTTGACCATGTGTCGGACACGCCCTCAACATCTCTTTGAATCTATCCCACGCCTCGAAAAGTGGCTCATGAGCTCCTTGTTGGAAACTAGCAATCTTCCTTCTAAGCTCCGTCGTCTTGGTGGGCGGGAAGAACTTCATCAAGAATGCTTCATTTAGGGCCCTCCATGATGTGATGGATCGAGGTGCTTGACTCTCCAACCAATGCAAAGCCTTGCCTCCCAAAGACCACTTGAAGGCTTTGAGTAGCACATACTCAAGGGTCTCATCGTCCGTGGAAATGGTCTCACAAAGGTCCTTGAATTGCTTCACATGCTCGATCGGACACTCATTCGGCCTCCCTTGGAATTGCTCTCTCTTGATAAGTGAGATAAATTGAGTTTTTATCTCAAAATTCCTCGACACCTCCGGCAAGACGATGGCCGGCTCCGGGACCTTCAACTCCGGATGCATGTATTGTCTAGCATTCCGGGGTTGAGTGTTGATTTGGGCCTCCAACCTTATCCTTTGTTCCCTCTCTCTACGGGCCTCGGCATCTCGATTTGCCATCTCAATTTGCATTCGAGCCATGTCGGCTCTCATCCTTTCGAACTCCTAATCTCGGGCTTGGTCCGCCATCCTCTTCTTCTTGCGGGCTTGCCTTAGAATACTCTCCGGGTCACACACAAAGTCGAGCTCAAGGGTTCCTCGGACGGAACTAGCTCGCATGCACCTACAACCAAAGACACAAACAAAAACCAAATCAAAACAAACAAGGGGTTTGGGCTAATCCCTCACCCAAATCACTACCAAAATCAAAGACTCAACAAAGATGGGTACCTCGAACAAGTAGAACTCCCCGGCAACGGCGCCAAAATTCTGATCGGTCCGGGAATCGGAGGGTCTCACAATTTAAATTTATAAAACCGAACCTCACTTGTAGTAAAGAGGTAGGGTGTCGAACACATGGGAGTTCGTGCGTCGAGAGTACCCAAAAAGACTAAAAAGAGGAGAAAATAAAGACAAACGAAGGAAAACAAGCGAGATCTCCTCGGACCGACACAGGGTCACTTCGGTCCGAGGTAGGATCGAGATCAATTTGTACGGGACCGACGTTGGGCAAGTCGGGCCCGAGGTGCTGGGTATCTCGGTCTTAGCAAATAAGTAGATCGGTCTTGGGTTTTTGGGTTCCTCCCCCAACTAGACTTGGATATTCCACCTCAATTCAGCCAATAAGTGTTTGATTCTAATGAGATCGAGGTTGCTCGCCTCAAATCCCTCCAATCTACACCTCGACCCAAGGGAGTTTTCACTCACCTTCGATGCTAGAGACTTGTGATGGGATAGAGACCACTTTCGCTTACTCTTACCAAACACAAGCTCTAGATCCCTTGCTTTCACAAGAGAATTGAAGCTCAATGTAGACAGGATTCACAAATCAAGCACTCAAGGCTATGGAATTGGGGTTTTCTACCCAAATCTAGCTAGGGGGATTCCCCCATAGCCCAAGACTATGGAATCTACTCCATGTGGTAAGAGAAAAGCATAAACAAAATGGAAATCAAGCAAATCTCAATCAACATCATCCAATCAAACTCCAATTGCATTCAATCTCAAAGATGTCTACAAAATCCAAGTTCAAATCTACTTGATCTAAGCAAAACAAGGTACAAAACTCACAAATCCTCCTCTCTTCTCCAACGACCTCTCCTTCTCTTCCTTCTTCCTTCTTCTCCTTGCTCTCCAAGTCTTCCTTGAGCCTTTGAGAGTGAAAATTGGGTTTGGTGTGTGTGTCCCACTCGTCCCCCCTCACACTCCACACCTTGATTTGATCACTAATCACCTCTCTTAACCTTCCTCTTGGATTGGGGACCAAGGAATCCCAATTTAGAAAGGGGCAAATGTGGAAAGTTGCTAAAAATATGCCTTGGGGAACAATCCTCACATGCGCCGACTTGGACCGACATGGGTCGACATCGGGCCCGACGTTGGGAACGTCGGTCCTGGCTCTGGTTGCTCGATCTCGGGCCCGACATGGGTGTAACTCGGTCCAGGGCCTCGATCCTTGCCTTCTTCCTTGGTTTCCTTTGGTTCCACTTCATTCTTAGCTTGGCTCTTGCACTCCTTGACTTGGCTCCTTCCTTAGCTCCTCGAAATGGTCCTCTTTCTTGCCATTTTACCTACAAAAACAAACAAACTCGCATAGTTTCCGACTCTTGAAGAAAATCGGGAACTAAGCTAAAAAGGAAAGGAAACTACAAAGAAGAGAATGAAAAACACATATTTACAAGGGAAATTAACCACTAAAACACCACCAAAATGAGAGACATCATTGTCTAGGTTCGAAATTAGATGGTATCCAAACTCATCATACACCATTTGCTCCATAGAATTCTCATATCCAGGTATTGGTGTCGAATCGGTATTATTGTTATATGCTCGTCCATAATTTGCACCACCAAACGAACTAGTACAACCTTCATGTCGTGCACTCATACATCAATGCAGCGAACATGTCATCTGTTTCCCCATGAGAAATCCACTAGTAATAGTTGTATGAAACCATGCGTAACAAGATGATATTTCATGTCCTCTATAGGAATAAGTTCCCGAATTTTACACCTCATACAAGGACAACGTACTTCTTGCAGGTTAAATCCTGGCATCGACATGCAAAACTCGGTAAGTTGTTAGACTCCTGCAACAAACTGGTCATTTGCTAACCCTCTTGTAAGTCGCACGTACATCCACGTACTCACACATGTACTTATAATATTTGCAAAATATATTTTCAAAAAAATTTATTATGCGACCAAATGGTAGCTAATTGGTGACCAAGTGGTAGCTAATTTGCGGCCAAGAGACATTGGTAACTAATAGGCGACTAAGTTGTAGCTAATTGGCAACCACGTGGTAGCTAATTCACGTCCAAGAGATGTGGTAGCTAATTCGCGACCAAGTGGTAGCTAATTCGCGACCAGGAAATGTGGTAGCTAATTCACGACCAAGTGGTAGCTAAATACCGTCATCTACCTTTTGAATCGTACATTATAGATCATCCAACTATCAATTGAAGTCTATATAATTTTAACAAGTGTCCAAATAAACGCTAACTAATTATCTACTACATGGAAGCTCACTAGTATTATCTATACTCAATAATTGTCTATATATAATGAGCATAAACTACACAGACAAATTTACAAGTACTGGGCAATTAACATTAGATATCAAAAAGAATACTTGTAATAAAAATACACCAACACTCTACGCCCTAGAAATTAATTACAATTTACTAATTTCAATTTACTAATAACTAATTTTTTGATATATATCAATCATAACCTATAAAAATATTAAATATTCTCAATAGGTTCAATCTGAACTTAAGGTTTGCATAAATAATAATTATCTGCCTACTGTATATACAAATGCTTATTACATACCTTTAAGTTGTTAACAAGACCAACAATTCAATAATGTGGATCTATACGACGTGAAACTCGATCTCTTTCCGAACTTTTTTTTGATAAATATATAAGTGTTGAGTAGAACAAAGACCCAGGTCATGTATATATAAGAAGATACAAAAATTTATTTACGTCCACCTGGACACTATTTTAGCGGCAAATGTGGCGCCATTTTAGCCACCATACGATTTCGTGTCCATGTGGTTGCTAAATTGGAAGGGTGACGCGCAGCTTTTTCCCACCAAAATATTTCACGTCCATGTGGTCTCTAAATTGGCGGGGTGTCACGCACTGTTTTTTCACCTTTTGAGACCAAGTGATAGCTAATTTACAGTGTGCATTTGGCGGCCAATTGGTTGCGAAATTTATACAGTATTTAGTGTCCACCTGGTCGCTATATGCAATATGTTATGTCCGCGACCAACCGGTCACAAAGTACACGCTGAGTTTCGCGACCAGTTGGACGTTAAATTTAAGCAAGAATTTGGCGTCCAAATGGTCGCTAATTACGCGCGCCAAAATTCAGAGCCAGAAATTAGCGACCAAACGGTCGCAAAAAAAATTTCCCTGTTCCTTCATTATGTTAGCGGCCATATGGTCACTAATTGGCGACCAAATAGTTCTGGTCATAAATATTTGGACGCGAATTCGTCGGAATGGTGTAGTGCAAGTTGTTGGTGCCCCCATTTCCTTGATCGATCCTGGCATGACCTAACTGACTTTGCTCGAGGCATTTACTATGAGGATATTGGTGGGAGGTTCTCTCATACTCTTTGATGCAAAGATTCGATTTCTTGTAATAATGTCTACTTTCCTCAATCATGATTCATGCCCTAGATTGTATGATTGTGATCGCTAGTGATGGCGGATATGTTTAATGGCCGCGGTTGTATTTTTGGGGTCCCGTGTGTAATATCTAAAGATTAGGTAAAAAGGATTATGACAATGAAATTGTCTTCGCGACTTAGTTTTGTATAGTGAATGTTAAGAAAAAGGGTCGGGATCAACCGCGTACCAACGGGTCTCTTAACTTCGAAAAATGTACAGTCTTCTTTATGACTTCGATTCGAGTGATTCAAAGGACTAGAGTTAGATATGGAATTATACTTTATTCTCCCCAAGTATGAGTCACTTTGTCTAAGGGGCTAAGAAATTGTGTGAATTCTACAACAACAACCTCCTTAATTCTACCAGAAACGCCCAAAGGGCCAGAACCGTGACCGTGACTTTGCAGAAACAAAAGTGGGGCATCGAAATGGTGGATGACCGGTAAATTAGGCTCTTTGTGGTCTTCCTATAAGTTTCTAGTCATTGTCCTCTGGTGCCTTTGAAGTTATGGTGGTGTGCCACCTTAGATTCAATGCACATAGACACATTTTTTGACATGGAAATTCTTTAAATAGCAAGCCTTCTTCAAATCACTCCCCACATCTCTCTCTACTCTCTCATAAAACCAACTCCTGAGATCCATTAAATAAAAGTGTTTGTGTACCTATTCCCGCCGGAACCAACCCCAAAGAAGGCCGCAGCCAAACAAAGGAAGGCCGAAAAAAGCATTCATCTCTAATAGGAAGAACCGCGACCACGGAGCCCCAGCCACGACTGTGGATTTGCCTTCCTTGTCTAGCCATGCCCGAGAAGCGCCAATGCATCCTAGTCGTAGGAATCATTCGTGGCCTTCCTTGATTTCTTTGTCGTTGGACTCGTTGTTGCCTAGTCTAGGTACACCTCTCTAGCCCTCGTTTCTTTATTGATGTCGTTATTTTTGCCAACTTCTGGGATTAACAATATCATAAAAAGGATTATTAATAGTGGTGTAGTCCATGCACCCATGACTCCGAAAGAAATCGAAGACTTAACTCATGTTCCCTTTGATGACCCAATCTTTAAAGACCGAGCTAAGAAGTTGAGGCAAACCACACGAGCTCTATTGGCAAGGATCCCACCTATGATGGACGAGTCAAGGGATCTTAAGTGGACGACTTCCATCGACCATGTTCAAGGATGAATCTGGGCTTGCTTATCCTAGATACTATTTTAGGAAACATTCTATTATTAGCACAAACTATTTTTAGTGTTTAATTTTTATAGGTTCCCATATGAAGGCCCTTCAATATATGGGCCTTTAGTGTGGACGAAGGGTGTTTTCCTAGGCTCAAGTGCATGCCTAGCCAATCTTCTAGAAGGGTGCATGTGTGGATTAGAGAAGAGGTCGAACACCTCTTCTCCCTCGCGCCCTCTCTCGATCTCCCTTCTCTCCTTCTCGTTTCCTTGCAAGAAAAATACTCAAATTAATTTACCTAAATTTCTACAATTTTGTGAATATTCTTCTACTAAATTTGGTGTTCCACGTGTTGGGTTTCATAGGTGGCCGAGAGGACCGAAGTCCTCTAGACGCTCGTTCGTATACAAACTTAAGGTTTCAACCATTATTGGACGATCCAATCCAAGGGCAAGCGTGATTGACGTAAGGGTGGCAAAACAAACGATCATGTGGCGCTCTCATCTTTTGGTTGTTCTACACGAGATTGTGACATCATCTTGATGCATGCAATCACGTATCATCGAGAAATCTGTAGAAGTCAAATCAAACTGAATTTCCAATTTGAAATTTGAAATTCAATTCAGGGGTATTGTTGACCCAACCCAACATTGGGTCTAGTTCAAGGTGAAAGGCCACCATCATCTTCTACTCAGCCCGAATATATGATGGTCAGATGTGATATGTTTGGTTGAAGCGATTAATCTATCTATTTTCTAGTAGGATTGCACTAGAAAAGTTAAGGCAGTTTATGGATATAGACCAATTCTTTGATATATTACCATGAGATAGAATTATAGAGATAGAATGTATCTTTGAAACTAGATAGGTTTATACCTCTTGAAGAGTCTATAAAAATGTTATGTATGTGGGAAGGAAAGATTAATCTAAGGAAGATACAAATTCTCTTATTTTCTATTGTGAATGATAACTCTCAACACTATTCTAGTCTCCTAAGAATCTCTTTCGCTAAGGTCTTGATCTAGGTTATAGCATTGCTAGTCTACGAGCGGTGTTTTACCATAATAGTAGCAAGGCCGTTAGATTCTCTCTCGGATTGACGGTCGGTGGTGAGGAACCGATTTTGGGATTTTAAAGTTCTGTTCTCAGTGGTCAAACTCTCGACGTGAGCTTCATAAAAGATTTTCTAATCCTTATGTTCCTTCTTGAGCTCCTCCACGCTCTTGTTGAACTAGGACAGATCATTGCCATGGGTCCTAGCTATTGACTCTTTGTGCCGTATTAGGCTGTCATCTTCCACGGGTTGTGGAGTCAGGTTTTTCGGATTCGACATTGTTTACGAAGTATGATCACTGCTTGGTTTGAACGAATCCATTGAATAGGGTCCCACGGTGGGCACCAAACTATTTTGGTCGAAAATTAACTAATCTTTAGTGGATTCTCGGTTAAGATTAGGGCCACTATCAAGGGGTGATTCGCACAAAAAACTGTGAGGAAAAGTAAAAAGATTTCTAAGTGCAATTGGGAGATTTTGAATACATTGTGCTAGTTAAAAGTGCTTGACTTAAATGAAACTTCCTCTCTACCAATTATATATTTATCTAAATCATGGAGATCCAACACACTATCTTGAGCTTTCAATTGTCCACCCAAGTTCTAGTAACAACCGACACATACTCGATAGCTTTCTCAAATATAGTGGTCCAACCTCCGCTTTTGGGCTTCTTATGTTTGCTATTGTGCCTAATCTAATCGGCTTGGCCCAACATATATAAATAGTTCGGGCAACATTATTGATTAGGGCAATAGATGGGGAAAAAAGCTTTTCTGATATGTATATAACATCAAGCGTTAGACGCTTGGAATCATATATTGTAAGAATCAATCAACTACACATGAGGAAAATCAAGTAGTAGTAAGATCAAGATTCCACTTCCTAAGACAAGTAGAGGCATTGTATGTTTCATAGCAATCTAAAGGCATTGAGTGTAGCATCTAGGAGAGAGGTTAAAGCAACCAAGTCTATCCCCACCAAGTGAGTCAGCTTTGGATAAAAGAACGTACTATTGCTATTGTATTAAATCAAAAGCCTTTTAACAAGTGTGGAACAAAGATTTTTGTAGTCAAAATTGGTGAATCCATACTTGAGAGGTATGTTGATTATGAACATCTTCCTTATCTTATCCTCGAAATCACCCTCAACATGGTGAAAAGAAATAGTAAGCACCTTGTCTGTGGAGTGGAAAGCATGTTTGACCATTCTAGGGCATTCAAAACCCATATCGATGCACAATTCACATTTGAAGCAAGTCTGAAATCAACACAACATTTAGCCTAATAAAACAAAATTACTAAAAAAGAATTAAGAGCTTAAAATCAAAAGAAACCTTTAAACCTTATGCTTAATCATTTGACTTGTTTGACCCCAAAGCCTCTAGCTTCGCTTCCAAATATCGATATAGAGAATAAAGAGCTCGTCACTCGATCGCTCTAGACTCAAAGACGAATGCATTCCGCATTAAATCATTGCAAATATCGTTAGATCTGGCTATATCTCAGTCATACCGCTCTTATATTGGATAACAGAACCATCGATGAGGTACATGAAACCGAAAGGGAATCAACGAACGAAGTATGAACAAAAAGTTGGACAAAGAGAAGTCGGACTCGACTAGATCTAGGTTTCAGAGTCACCGAGAGAGAGAGAGAGAGAGAGAGAGAGAGAGAGAGAGGGAGGGAGGGAGGGAGGGAGGGAGGGAGGGAGGGAGGGAGGGAGGGAGAGAGAGGGAGAGAGAGAGAGAGAGAGAGAGAGAGAGAGAGAGAGAGAGAGAGAGAGAGAGAGAGAGAGAGAGAGAGGTGGTATATTTATGTAGCGATTAATTAGCACATCACACTTTGGGGGAAGCATCTACTACGTAAATGTAGTGAAACAAAACTCTCCACCCCATTCCCTCGTACTAACAATGTTATATCATATTATATCTAATAAAATTGAATTCAATTCAAGGTATTTAATGGAAAAAATATGATTTGAGTCCCTTACACCATGTGCCACAAGCTTCTACCAAGGACGAAGAAGAGCCAAGCATGCCCGACACGCCTGATGCGCCATTGCCGATGCTCAATAGGGCTCACTCGTCAAATGCCTCTCATGGGACATTTGGCCGCAACATGGACAAGGACTCCAACCCTCATGCCAACTTCCAAGCTACTAAGGAGGATAAGCATTCCGGCACCCAAGCTTCCAAGGCTGACGAATAAGGAGAACAAGGCACCTTAGGGCCTCGGTCACTCTTAAGAAGAAACACTGACTCGGCTAAAGTCATCGTGCCAAGATCAAAGATAAATAACCCAAACAAACAAACTAGTATAGCATGCAAGTAAGGGGTCGAACCCAAGAGAACTAACGGCTTCTAGTATTAATAAATCTATCAACTAAAGATATTGGGGAAAATCAAAGAGATATCTAAACTAACCCAGGAAACAAATAACAAACAAATAAACAAATAGATAGAAGGTAGGTTCATTCAAAAGATCCACTCTTTAATAATCACTCGATCATAGATTCATCCATTGATTTCATTCACACCTATGGTCAATTCCTATCCTGATCATTAACAATCGCAAGTCCACGGTCCAAGCAATTCTATAACCCTAGGCAAGGACGCTTAACCTAGGATTAGCATAGAGAACAAGGATATTAGGAAATCAAATCATGCAATTAAGCTACGAGTCTCATGCACAATTAAACCATTGAATACTCTTCCCTAAACTACTCCACGGTCCTAGAATAGAGTTGTTTCGAGAATAGGAAAGATGCATAGACAACAATCAATCCTAAATCAAACGATAGATCTAAGTCAATCAAACAAGTTGGCCAGACTCATAAAATCAAACATAGATCATGGGATGAAGCACAAGAGTATCAATATTAACCAAAGGATAGAAATCAATTACCAAATTCTCACGAGTTCATACATCAGAGCTTCTCCCTTGAACAAACCCAAGGAGACTAGCTCTCCATAACTAAACTAAAAGAGAAGAATTGAATTATGAGAAAGAAGATACTAAAAACCTAAGGCTGGCTCCTCCTTATATAGCCCAAGGAACAAGCTCCACGAGATAGATAAGGAAAGAGGCAAAAGATAGAAAAGGAAACAAGATAGAAAGATTTCGGCCCGCTTCGGATTCGGCATCACCGCGGTCGCGTCGCCATCACCGCGCCCGCGCTTTTACGACAGAGAATAACTTCGTCTCTCGGCAGCCACCGCGGTCGCGGAATCTCGACAGAATCACTAGTGTCACTTCGGAGGCTATTTTGACCATCTTCGGCTTGGAATCTGACTTCGGTGTAAAAAGATGAATTGAAGCCCCTGAAGTTAGCTTTCCAATGGAACCGGAATCAGCTCAATCCGACCTCTGTAGCTCAAGATATAGCCTTCGCAAGAAAGTGGTGTCGCGCAGACAGCTTTAAACGCCTTAAAACTCTTGATTCTTGAATTCTTGTGTCTTCGGCCTAGATATTACAATTTGCACAAACTCTAACCTAAACACACTCAATAAAGCCCTAAAATACAAGAGTTAACCTATACAAAATAGAGCGAATCAAACACCAAGGGACAAGGCCAAGACACCACACTCTATGTTAGGCGTATTATCAGGCCTGAACTAGGGCATTGCAAGGCTACCTCAAGGAGGAATTAATGCCTCTTGGGGCGCTAAGTGCTAAGGATAGAGAAAGATGGAGTTTGCTCATCGCTCTTGGCTCGGATTGAAGTTAAACTCGAGTTGTGATTTATCAAAAGCATATTTTGTTATTTTTAACAACTTAAGTGGGATTTTATTAATTCTAGCTAGAAATGGAGATAATGAAGTACGGTGCGTGGTCATTCACTATAAATCCCCCCTAGGCCTATAGTGTTGGGTAGATTGGAATTTGGGTTTTTTTATTTCACTCGTCTTTCTTTTCACGTAACTCTTTTGAATTTCAATCAAGGAACCAACCACTTTCGCTAGCCTTTTTTTTTATCCAACCTCTAGTTAAGTGTTATTGTTGAAGTCTTCCATTTGGTGCGTCATATCCAATTGGTTTCTTCAACCTAAGTTTGCATCTCCCTTGGTGAGTCACATCCGAGAGCATTGCATCCATATCCCTCTTCCTCACGTCGCCATCATCACTTCATCCAAAGGAGTCTTCATCTTTTCCTTCATTATCTAAGGACGCCACCTCGGAGAGGATCCACATATTCTGAGTCAAGGGTGAATCATCACACCACACAACCTTTATCGATCCTCCCATCAAAATACAAACGTACGTATAAGTTAGATTAGATACTAGCTTATCCAATAGCAAATTATGTTACATGACACATCTAAATAAAGCCATCTCTTTTTTATTCCACATGACAATCTCAAATTGTCTCAATCGTTACACCACATGTTACACTCAAATTAACTCAATTCTACTCTATTTACTATGTTAACTTTATATTAATTTATTGTGTTATGGATGGAATAATAATACAGAAATATTATTGAGAAATAGAATGTGTTAATAAGTAAGGAAAAAAAGTTAAGTACTATTTTTTGTTGATTACATAAAATAGATTAAGAAAATTTTTTTGGAATTTTTTTTACTTTCTGTTTTGTAAACAATAACTAGTACAAATCTCGTACCATGTATGGGTAATGTAATTACATAAACCCGACTTAGTTGATTCGAGATCAAATTTTGACTTGTTTTCATAATTTATGTATAACCCAAAGCCGACGGACCCAAATATGATCCTATTAAACTATATATGTATTTTATTTTTTATAATTTAAATTATGAATCTAC
Organism: Polygonum maritimum; assembly: GCA_963924305.1. Taxonomy (NCBI): domain Eukaryota; kingdom Viridiplantae; phylum Streptophyta; class Magnoliopsida; order Caryophyllales; family Polygonaceae; genus Polygonum; species Polygonum maritimum. The sequence goes on from OZ002728.1 coordinate 32,763,809, forward strand.
TATTTTAATTAATTATTTAGAATCTTAATAAAAGATTACAATAATCTCTTTTACGAAAACTGAAAAATACAATAATAATTTTAATAAAAACTTTAGTTTCTTAAGATACCAAAAACAAGTAAGATATCAAAAATATTTACAACTGGATAAGATATTAAGTGGATATAGAGATAATTTTTAGAAGATACAATTAAAAAATAAAATCATTATTTTAATTAGAGAGGATGACGTGGCGCAAATTTTAACAAAGACTTAGTTTCTACTTTATACTGTATTATAGTAGATATCAAACTTTATATTTTAAAGTCGTACTGCTCATCTCTCCCTCTGTTATTTGTCTTCTTTCAATTTTGTACTTTTTTTTTCCACCGTAACAAACTAACAATCCATTTTTTCCCAAAAAGGATTTAATTTTTTTGTTTTTTTGCCGATAGTATATATTTTTCCCATATCCTGGATCCGTCACCGTTTGTCATGTATTAGATCATGCAACAACAACAACAACAACAACAACAACATTTTACACAGGTAGTCCCGCAGCCGCGGGATCTGAGGGGTCAGGATGGGGGCAAACCACACCTAGATGGAATGCGTCCGAAATAACCCAAGAAAGACACAACAAACCAATGCGACAAACTGTACGAGAGCACAAAACATAAAACTACAAAGGAAGCCAAAACTAGTACGAAAGAAACTAAAACTAGAAACTAAGGGCAGACAAGCTCCCTACACTTCACCCTCTCGTTGAAGAAAGCCCGCTTCAACACCCAACCGACTAACCATCCCACACCTTGATCCTCTCCCTCCAACTTTCTCTGCACTGAGTCAGCTCCACTGCAATCTCTAACAAGCTGATATCCTATTTTATATTGTCCATCCAACGTTTCTTCGGACGACCCCTGCCTCTCCTGAAAGCCCCTAACTCCAGACGCTCACACCTCCTGACTATAGCGTCCGGGCTCCGCCTCTGAACATGCCCAAACCAACGGAGCCTCGTTTCTTGGAGTTTGTCTCCTATATTGGCCACCCCCAGCTTGCTTCTGATCTCCTCATTCCGAATCTTGTCCATCTTTGTGTGCCCACACATCCATCTGAGCATTCTCATCTCTGCGACTGCTAGCTTCTGTTCTTGTGCCTTCGTCGTCGGCCAACATTCAACGCCGTAGAGGATCGCTAGCCTTTAGGATAAATAGTGTCTTATGAATGGAAAATATACCCTTTGCAAAGATAGAAGATTAGATTCATAAGAGTCCTATAAATACATAGAGGTTCTAGGAAGAGTTTACAAGGAATACTCAAGAGCAAGAGCACACGATCAAGTAAGGTGCAATCTAGATGGCTAAAGATGTGATCTCGAGGCAAAGGAACTACGACGATGTTAGAATCTTAGATGGTTGTTGGCTTTTGTTAGTTGAACTTGTTTCTAGGTTTTAGAATGGAGAAGTCATGGGTCGTATGACCGTAATGGTTTGGTGTGGTGTACCCAGGCACGTACTTAGGGGTGGGCTGGGGTATGCTCCAGCCCACCCTAAAAAATAAAATTAGTAAAAAATTAAGGTAATTTTAGTATTAAATATGTAAAAATTAAGATAAATTTAGGTTATTTAGATAATTTAGCCCACCCTAAGATAAATTTATCATACGAAGATAAATTTAGCCCACCCTAAATAAAATTCTTGCGTTCGTCCCTGGATGTACCTCTATAAGTAACTACGTCCTTTTACTTTTGTCTTACTATTTTTCTACCCAATGAGTTCCTTGAATGGAAGACAAAATATTTACTTGTTTCCCAAAGAGAAAAATCAATTTGTCCTTTGGAGCACATCACATAAAATGATAAAAATCGATGTTAAAAATACTGGCTCGAATGGAAGGCAACAATGTTCATTTTACATCCGAGACAACGCAGTCCTCAAGTTGAAAGTATTGGGCTGGCGCACACAATCTACTCGGCCCATACAAAATTGCTCGATCCTCTTCCATCCCAAACTCTCGCCCCGCCTCTCTGCCTCAACCGAATCTCAATTAGAGAATGGGAAGAAGTGGCAAGAAACAGTTGGACGACTCGGACACCCCCCCTTCTTCGCCTTCCGATTCCAGTCCCGACGTCCGGCGAAGGAGACGCCGCCGATCTAGGGATGAAGAAGACTCCAGCGAAAGCGACGACGAGAGGCGGAGGAGGAGGAGGAGCAAGAGAGACAAGCCTAAGAGGAGGAGAGAGAAACGGGACAGAGATAGGCATGGCGAGAAAAAGCGCAGGAGCGAGAGTAAACGGCGCTCCAGGAGGAAGAAGAGAAGAGGATCTGAAACCGATGAAGAGAACGGATCGGGATCGTCTGGCCAGGACTATTCGGAGCCGGACAGGTCCAGCCTCCAACCTCAGACCGTCGCTAGGGATTTGTTGAACGAGTTCCCTGGCGTTGCAGAGGATCTCAACCAGGTAATTGTCCTTTTGTCTGCTCTGATTGTTTGAATTCTTGTTAACCTAACTGATAATCAATTTGAGAGGCTGTGTTTGGCATGGAGAATTGTGTACGTTTTCATAAGCTTAGAGTGCACTTAGCTGTGCTTATTATGAATCGAGTGGCACTTTCTTGGCTTATCAATTTAACTCTATTTGGAGGAGCCAAGAGCATCCCCAACAGATGTGCTAAAAGTTTTTCTATGATGGAGAAGCAAAAACAATATTCTCCAAATTTTTTCTATTTCAACTCCAACAGCTTCTCCATTTTACAGAATATAACCTTTCTTGTTTAAGTCCAACCACTTATCTATTTTGAAGAATTCAATGTTTATTAATTATTATTTTTATTTAACTGACAAAAATGAAAATATTATACAATCTTACTTTAAAGATATTTAATTTTTTATTTAAATAATAATAATAAAGAAGTAATTATACTAAAGAAAAATAATGTAAATAAGAAAATACGTGCATTCACAATTAGATGTTGGAAAGACTATATATTATTGTTTAATGGTTTTAGGGTCGGTACCGATCGACTAAAATATTTATGACTTATATACACATAAACTCAATAAAATTAGGACTTATGTGAGCAAAAAGTTCATGCATTCACGAGAAGCTATAATAATTAAAAATATATATTTTATAATATCTATGATGAATTTGCATTATATATTTAACACTAAATGGAAAACTTAAAATTTACACTCAATGTATATAAACCTTCTACTATTAGCATAAATGCATTTTGAAGAAAGGAATAATTACCATAAATGTATTTTGGAGAATGAAGTGCAATTTTAGAGAATCCCCTACATTTAGAGAATGAAGTGCAATTTTTTTTCCCATCTCCATTATGGAGAATGAGATGGAGAAGCTGTTGGAGTAAAAAAAAGAGCTATAATCCCCCAAATCCCTCATTTTCTCTATAATAGAGAAGCTGTTGGGGATGCTCTAATAAAGATGATTATAGTAGTTTGATACAAGTGGACCTTTTGGCTTCTGTTGTAGCTCTTAAAAATGATTGACGGGGGTCAAGCAGTTGACATCAAGGGAATCTCAGAAAAAGCATTGGTCAAGCATCTGAATAAGCTGTTTCTGTCATTGGACCTTGAGGAGCATGGTGATAGAGTTTTCTTGCTATGTGCCAATGCTCGCCCCACTTTGGAGGTTCTGGGGCCAATCATTTCTTCGCACCTGCAGTCTGATCATCAAGTTGATAACTCCCATTCCGTGCCTGTTGACGCAAATCCTGGAACGGTTGCTGATGAGAGCCGTTCTACTGATGATGCTCCTGGTCCTAGGAGAAAGTAAGTCTGAGAGCAATCTATCAAGTATCTGAACCTTTGTTTGGCATGCCATTTTTTTATTAACAACCTTGATGTCTACCCGGTTTTCTTTTCATTCCTAGTTTACAAATGGGAATATGAAACAGGTGGCAGCATGCCTTCAGTAGAATGTATCCCAAGTTCTTTCATGTCATTTTATATAAACATAATACTGTTTATATTCAAACATGATCACCTTGTGGTTTTCCTGTTCAATATGAGGGATGAAACAGGGGCTGCTTTGATGATCAGCTTAACTTCTATAGATTGTATCCTAGGATGCAGTTTCATAATATCTCTATAGAAAAATAAAACAGGTTATATTCAGATAAGATTATTGTAGCTTTCTTGAATTTTATTTGGTGAAAAACCTTGCTTTCATTCATTTTATGCTGGCTATTTGATCAACCTAGACTGTCATTTCTATGACCCATGACTGTTTATTGAAATTATAGTATTCATCTTGGTTAGTTTGTATCAGACAGGCTGAACAAGCCTTCTGATTTTTATTGCTTTTGCAGGGTGATTGGTCCTGAAGTGCCATCAGCCGAGTTGCTTGCTGCAGCAGCTAAATTGACAGAAGCAGAGGCTGAACTGAGGTTGTAATTTAATGCAGTTGTATATGGCCTGATGTCTATGTCCTCAGGCCTTTGATGTTGTTTTTTTGTTCCTTTTAAGGTCAGGGATATATATTTCTAACTTAAGAGTTGCTTCCATGAACCTACTGAATTCACTGAATTGCTTCTAATGGATTCCACTTCATTTCTATCTGCATGATTTTTATTCAGGAACAGTTAGATTATCATTGTCCTCTGCTACACTTGGCTTTGATTATAGAGAATTCTATTCTTTTTTCTTTACTATCATTTTGCTAAATTCAGAAATCTCTTGCTACACCTTTCAGGGACGCTGAGTTGATAGGGGATGATGGACTATTTATAGGACCTCCACCTCCTGCCTTGGTTTCTGAGGTTGCATCAGCCAATGAAGCTGAGCGTTTTGAAGAGGTACTGATATGAGCAATTTGCCCAGCATGGACTTAAATTTAACATTTGAATATTATATCACATCAACAGTCTTTCTTTTGTTATATCCCATGAATTTTTGCTACTGTTGAAGGGATTTCCTACTGTCATACACTTTGATGTTGCATCTTTCACAAGCTTATAACTGATTATCTTTATTTCCCAATACCGCCTATCATTCCCTTGTCCATAGCATAAAACTTTTACTTTTTTATCAATGTTATCAGATTGCAAGAATCATGGCAGCAGAGGCAGAAAGCCCCTATGATATCCTGGGGGTAAATCGAAATATGTCTGCAGACAATATTAAAAAGAGGTAACTTTTTGGCACCAAAGTAGTCTATGTTGTGGACTTGTGCAGTTATAGTTATAGCCGGTATTATTATTGATTTGTGCTCCTACTGATATTATGAAACTGAATAAACACATGATGATACTTATGCTGAACTTCTATGCTTGGTGTCAGTTATCTTCTTACCGACTTTCCATGACATTGCTCATTCAGGTATTGGAAACTTTCCCTTATGGTTCATCCTGACAAGTGCTCTCATCCACAAGCACACCAAGCATTTGTTAAATTAAATAAGGGCTTTAAAGATCTACAAGATCCAGATAAAGTGAGTCCTTTCTCATGACAGTTTTATCTTCTGATTTATGCCTATTGCTTTTCAGTATTGTTTTCTTTGTTTTTGCAGTTGAAAGGAACACTGACACATATGAATAAGTAAATAGCTTATTACTTTCGAGTTAGTGATTGTATTATGGTAAATGACTAGAAAGTTATTCTTGTAGGGAGAGTGAAGGATACAGAACTACTCCAGATAAGAAGCATAAACTTCTATATCGAGGATTATGTGGCTTGTAGGAAGAGTACATGTAGAGCAATAGGAGTGATAAATAAAATAAATAAGCAAAAATAAGAATCATAAAATTGTATTTCGAGGAACTTGAAACCCTTGTATTGATAGAGATAACTCATATGATAATAGGTGAAAATGCTGTTTGACTATGTAGCTTGACTTCATCATCCCTAACGTGTAGTTACCCTCTCATCAGAAGATATGAAATGACTGCCACAAGGTTTTGCTGTAGTGTTACTTGTTTTTGAGAGTTGGCTGACTCTTCTATTAATTTCATTTGCAAAATCCTCAATTGGGACCACCTCCAGTAAAATATTCTGAATTATTGCTTCCGAAATATCATATATGGTAGTTATGTCTTTTGAGGGTTACACTTATGGATTAGAAGGAGTACAACGTTTTCTCATACTGGTCAGCCATTCCAACCTGTTACAGAGTCTGAATTCCATATTTGTCCCATAACCAGCTCATAATTCTTGCAAAGACCTTGGACTAGTAGCTGCACTGAAACCTAAAAATATATGGCAAGATTAGTTGAACGCAAACAGTATTATTGAGAGGAAGTGATCCAAGCTGAATGTTTGTCATATTGTTTATTCTTGTTATACATCTTCTTCAGTTCATGATGAATAATTGGGACTTATTGTGCTTTGCTTTTGAGGATAGACAGCTACGAGAAGCCTTCGAATGCCTCCATTGCCACATCTCTAATCTTTTTTTAATTTGCTGAATAGCATTAGAACATCTGAAAAGCGTGTATTATTGCATTAAAAAAACTCTCTAGATTTGTACAATCCAGGCTTGTTTGAATTCTTTTTACACATTCTGTCAGCCACAGGCCACCACCTTGTGAAGTTCGCTTATTTTGCCTACAATTCATTCCCCTTATTAATGAAAACTTTTGCCGTATAGTTTTGTTTCTTGCAATAATAGCTGGAATCCTTAGCATTTCATATCTATATATCCTCATTAATAGTATGGTTCAATGTGTGATCCTGATTTTCTATGTCTCACATAACCTCTTATAATTGCTTTCCTTCTTTCTTTCATATCAGTAAGCTCCGTAGATGAGAGCGGTGTCACCCTTAGGTGCTCCATGGGTGTGATCAACTTCACAGTGAATAAGTTGACCTCATCCTTACAACTGTACCATCCTAAACATTTCTATCTTCACTAACCAAGATCCTCACTTTTAGGCCAATATCCTTGTTAGTTAATTTGCTTTAGCTCATATATTTGTACATAGATGTCAGACCTGACAAAAATGGCCTCTTTTCCTATCAACATATGTTCTTCATATCAGTCCTCTTATCTGTTATTTGATTAGTCCTTCTTAGTAGTATTTTACCAGCATGACATACCAAACAGATCCTAATGGTTTCTAAGAATTGCCCTGCTCCACCTATCATCTCAATTTCCAATTTTCAGATAATGGTATATAATAACCCTCTGTTTTAGGAGTAGAGCTTCCAAGAATTGCCCTGCTCCACCTAGTAGATCTTCCCTATTAGTACTTATGATTCAAAACTGCTTGCTCCGCTGAAACCCTAAACAATCCGTCATTCATACTCACTTTTGCATTATTTGGTCAACTTTTGTATTTGGCTGTTTTTCATTTTGGCTCCTTCCCATCAATACTTTTCATTTAGCCTTGGTCCTGCACACTCTCTGTATGCCTAAACAGTCTAGATTTATGTCATCTGCATTACTCCCCTTTTTGCCACAGATTTTGGCATTTGGAGCAATATGTGGCTTCTGTTCACAATCGAGCTCTTATTATTAAGAACATCAACACTTGGCTTCTGATATGGCTTCTGATAGTTCACTTCCCACAAAAATAAGGCTCTTATTATTAAGAACAACAATCAGAAATGGGGGATGAAGTGCTTTTGCCTCCTATTCTTGTACCCTGTCTTCCGTGATTTGTTCTCCATCAACTTGGACAGTTTACTCGTACTCCTAACACCCCATTAGTCCAAATTTGGTCCCAGAAATTGTTGATTCTGTCCTAACACCCCATTAGCAATAAACTGTTGATTTCTGGCTGTGCCAAGAGTAGATTTCATTTGATTGCTTCAGGGTGGGTAAGACAAATCTTTTTTTTTTGCTGGCTGTGAAGGAGATTACTCTGTTAATACTAGTTTATTGCTGTTTGTGCTTGATACATTGCCTTGGCTTTCCAATGAAAGAAATTGGTTTTTATGGCTTACATGATTTATTTATTTCTTATAGAGAAAAGCAATGGATGACAAAATAAAGAAAAAGGAAGAGGAGGAGGAAATGAAGGTACCATTCTTGCTTCTGTACATGGGATCTGTCCCTTGACAGGCCACCCATATTTTAGTACACATCTTACAACTTTTCTGGATGTTGCAGGCTGAACTTCGCTCTATGCGTGAGGCTGCCCAGTGGAGGAGGTCACAAGGTATAATTTAGCTTTCGGAAAGTTCCCTTCTAAGCTGAATAACAGTATTACATCTGTTGAAATGTAAAAGGCAAGGGGTTGTTATTATGATACTCTTACTGGCACCAGTGAGATGATGGTGTATCGAAGTCACAATAAAGGTGGACACTATGATATGAAAAAAGGATATTTAAATATCACACTTGAAAGAGGGAAAAAAAGATTATCATGTAGACACATCTACAACAATGCAGGGAATGGTTTTGATTGAATATGGTTTTAAGGTGGTTTATATGCAATTCAAATTCATATGCCACTGCAATTTCAATTTGGACTTAGATTCAATTCTTCTGCTGATAATATCCTGCATCCTTGAATTGGGGTGGTGACAGGCTTATCCATGGAAGGGGATGACGTACTACTTGCGGAGTTGGATGTGAAAGAACCACCGAAAAGAGATGAATGGATGACTACTCTACCACCGGAAAGAAAGGTACATTGCAGCCTCTCCCTCTTTTCATTCACTTCTCAATCATATTAAGCCTTATAGAATGTTACGTCAGATTAAGTGCTTCATACTGGCTGAGAAAGTAAGAAGTGTAGACTCTGGAAAATAGAGTACGTTAATTCATTTCACTAACAGCTTCTCAATGCATAAATTTTCGAATGAGGAGTTTTTATCTTCTTGCTACCTGAATTTGCATTCTCATCATGCCAGTTTACTAAATGAGATAATGTCTTGAACCCCAGCCTGGTGCTATGCCTATGCACTCAACCTCATTTAGCAAAAATGTTAAAGAAGGACGAGGTGACACGAGCGCCTGGACAGACACTCCTTTGGACAAAGAAGATAAAGCTCGAAAGGCTAAGATGAAGTATGTGTCTTTCCTTATTGATTTTTCTTTGGTTGTAATTACCCAAATAATTGTAAGTAATAAAAGTCATTTATGCAGTTATTTGGAGGCATATAATGAGGCCACAGCACTTGCTGCAAATGAAGATCAAAAGAAGGGAATGAACACTGATGCTGAATTGGTGGATCAGTATAACAAGGCCAAAAGATCCAAGTCATTGGTGCAGAAGCACAAAGAAGAGACATCGGAAAAAACCCGTTCAAAAAAGAAATCTAAGCAGCCACTGAAGCAAAAGGGAGAGAAAGGAGAATGGGTAGGAAGCCATCCATGGAAGCCCTGGGATCGGGAGAAAGATCTAACTGCTGGACGACGAAGTGTAAAACTCGACTCGGAGAATTTAAGTCAGAATCTGACGTCCAGGTTTTCTTCTGGAAACTTCCAAAGGAACTTCCTTTAATTTCCTCAAGTTATAGTGACCAGTAATCTATACTATTCAACTTCCATTGTGCTTGCATGAAAATTGTGACTTGCCTACTTTTTACTGTGTACATTCACTTGCAAAGATGGGAGACACATGCATGATGGAATTAGTTCTTGGTACTGTTGAAATCTGTAATGATGAGCGAGTGAAAGAGTAGAGTTCTGTTAGTGAAAAGAAATGCTACCTAATTATGATGATGTTTGACATAGATATCGCCTAAGTGCATATGGATTGCATTTGCTTTGGTGGTCTACACCGGCTTTTGCTTGTGAAGAGTTGGACGGAAAGGAGTTAGAATTTGCATCAAAATCAAGTCTGGTGTTACTATAGGCTTGAAAGCGATTTCTTCCTTGTTGTAATCGTGCTATTTTAATTGCTTGATTGTGACTTGAGAAATGACTATTTACCTTGCTTTCGTGCTCCTGTTTGTTACATTTTCAACGCACAGAAAGTTTCCACTGCAAAATTAAATTAAAATTACCCTACCTTTGGGAAGCTGCATTTACGTTACCTCGAGTCCTTATCATGATTATCATCATGATGGCCGAAAAACATGATTATTATCACATCATTAATTAGTGGAATTATTTTTTGATTTTCAATAAAAAATATACTAGTTGCAAACATATTTCAAGAATAGATAATAGTGTAAAACATAAAAATTATTGATGCTCTTGGTTAACTCAATTTTAAAAATCAGTCTCTTCTTTTTCGGTCCATTGCTTAACTCAATTCTCTTTTCCACGGCCGTTAAACGGTACATGAGCTGGGTTTAGAACGTGAGACATCATAAAATATTTTGATCTACCACCATGAAATTGTATGAAACTTCTTATCTACTTTTTGTATAGTATCCATTTAAATTTAGAAGTAGATAGCCCTATTTAAATTTAACACCAAATCAAATAAGTTTAATGTCATGATATTGTGTGAGGTAGAGTATCAACTGCAAGAACCTCCTCCTTACCAGATTTCTTATTTTGCTCACTTTTATTGACATTTAATTAGTTTTCTTTTTCTTTTAGGGTTTTCAGATTGAGGATATCACCGTTGCAGATGCTCTTAGTGGTAGTTCACTTTGTGTATAATTAAACATCCGTATTTCTAACCAATGTCTTTCAAATAAAATATAAGCCTCTATATAAATTTGAATAAAACAATATAAACATAGTCTATCATGATAGTAATAAATAAGGGTTCATAATTTATGTGCGTATAAGTTAGAAAACAGATTACACAATTTGACATTCATCAAATCATGATCAAACCACCTGGGCCATAATTAATTTGACACCAAAGTAGCACTACCAAACTTCACCTTGCCAGAATGCCAGGTCAATTGACAAGTCTACCTGTGAAAATGCACCAATGTAATATTTTTTTATAATGGTGCATCATTGAGTTATATTCTCCTACCCTATCCTTGGGTGCGAAATCTCCACTTATTGTCTGCTTACTAGCTTGGTGTTATTGGTTAAAGTCATTATTTCTTCCAATTTTGCAGCTAAGTGGCAACAAATGAGACACTAAGTTGGACATGATTTTGGATTGGAGGATATGCATTTTGTACATTATAGTAGAGCTATGTGGCCTGGGACTATAATTCAGTACTACAAATAAATAAGGGCAAGAAGAAACGCCAACCCCACGCCACGCCCTGCCTAAAGCAAAAAGAAGCGTGTGTGCGTGGTAGGACAAGAAGATGATTGGCATTTGGTAGCCTTAAACCTATTAAACCATGTTCTAACCTGAAATTAACAAGGCTTTCTTTCCCCCTTTTGTTGTGTAGACAAAGGTATAACACACCCGACAGATAATGTATAGTTTTGTTAGTGGGTGCAATATAAATAGTCTGTCTCGACTCTTGAAAACCAAAAAGGGCACTTATCTAGAAGCTCTCTTCAGTTTAATACATTAATTTGTAGATGATGTGTCGATTGCGGAAAAGGAGATCTACATATTAATGTCCATCCTGCCAAGAATCTGCCCTCTCACTTCAGAACATTACCCATAAGTACTAGATGAGCTGCATAAATTTAACATGGTTATTAGCCAGATGTTGCTTTGGTTGTAAATCGCGGGATCCCGTCATAACAAATATGTTAAATGAGCTTGCACGGGATAGCTAGACATACCAGAACAAAAAATGATGAAACTTGATTTTTCGCCCAAGTAAAAGGGTGGAGGAAGCGATCAAATTTAAGACCTCCCGAACCCACTTGGCTAACCGTGTAAAACTTGTTCATGTTAAGTTGGAAATGAAAATCACTAGAAATAACAATCAATACATATGAATATTAACTTCATAGATTATTAGAGTACTCCATAGATTATTAGTTTTTTGTATTATTAAAATAATTGAGCATGTCAATCGGTTGGATTGGATTGGCTTCTAGTCGAGTTGTTTAGGTTTTGGATTGTTACGAATGTGGGTCTAAACCGGGTGTTCTGGCAAATCAGATGCGATCGTTTTGGATCAGGTCGGGTCGGATATACCTTTTATCGATTTAAGTCGGGTTATTTGGTTTTTTTGGTATTTTTTTAAGAACAAGTATGATAAAAAAAAACTTGGCAAAATATATAAAATGAAAAAAATTGTTGAACTTGTTTTTCCTAGAATGACAAATGATTGTAAGCAGATCTATACTACCTATAGTATAAAGCGGAGACAATCACTTCACAAAAATTTGCGTCACGTGTCATTTCAATAATAAAATAATCAATCAGGCCCTCCTTTATACAAATTAGGTAGTTAGAATCTCATATAATCTTATCCCGTAAAATTTGATTAAAATTTATCAAAAATTATGAATTATCCCGAAAATTACTAAATGATCACTTACCAAGAATTAATTATAATTTTCCCATAAATATTACTATTTAATAAAACATGATATTTATCATAAAGTAATTTTTAAACAAATCCAACTTATTTATATTATGAGTTGATTTACTATTGGTAAAAAAACACTAATCATAATACGAAGATAAATATATATAATCCTATAATTTTAACATGATCATTGACATTACATATCTATATTAAATTGGATTTATAATTACATTACCCGTACATGGTACGGGGGTTAAACTAGTTGAATATTATTTTGTTGATTACTAAGGTCATTGTCTAATACTAGACCATTTGTACTATTTTACAAAAACAAATCCTTAATTAATATGCACCTTTGAAAACTTATTACTAATAATCTAACGAAAAATGGAAATAGGGATTCTTTTCTCAAATTCTGGTTACATTGATTTAAAGGGGTTTTTTTTTTGAAGGAGTTTTCTTTTCAATATAAGCAAGAAGAAGCACGTTATGGTGATCAAATTTATAGCAAAAATAAAGTGCAAAAACATAAACCGTGTATGATGAGAATGGAAATGTTTGTGTGTTTTATAAAGTTTTCAATTTCTACATGTATAATTTTTTTTTTTGGTATGATCATTTACATATTACCTAAGCAAGAAGGACACAACATGAATAAAGAAGAAGAGAAAGTATATTGAATTGTGATAGGAGGGATGTCCATATCAAACTTAGTTACCCCCCCCCTCTTCTTCTCTCTAGAAAGAAGGATCAAGTCATTATCGAACTTAGAGAAACCCCACTTGGGTTCAATAGGAATAAGATGTTTGGTTGATTTAGGATATGATGGGTATGATGGAGAGTGTTGAATTTCATATATATTTATAAATTATAACTAGATTCGATCAATTTGGTGTGCAATGAAAGCAGGCCAGGGTTTTTATTGATAATTATTATATGATCCATTCGAACGGTTGCATTCTCATCCTCGATTGGAATGGGGCCCACAAACCGCCCCAATGCGCCACTTTCTTGTTTTGCAATGTTTCTATTCAATCTTCCTCGCCCGCTTGCTCAATTTATGTCTCACATCCATTTCCAATAATTACCGTGATTAGAAATGCTTATCGATCTCTCCATCACCTTTTTTTCAAACGAAAATGTAAGTAATTTCTTAGGCCATCTTTCATATGTGTAGATTCAACCTAATTCGTGGCAGTTAAACCTGATTGTCCTCGTCCGTAAAAGGATGGATATGGACAAGATTGATGTTGGATCTACGTGTTTTGGAATACAGACTCTAATTATGGAGGGATAAAAGAACCATACAACAAAAATAGATAAGTAATTTAAAGACAAAACCTCTAACCTTGATATCTGAACGTCGACACTTTCTATCTAACCTCGATCTCACAAACTCAACCCACACACGTTGATTGTGTACTTAACTAAATCAAAGATATCGTGTGTTCTCTCTAACCTTGTTTCGTACAAAGCTCATCACAAGTTTCCCTTATATTTCTTAGAATATAATAAGATTTTTATATAGATTTTATTTACCCAAATATAATGTCTCCATAAGTAAAATCATCCTAAACTAAAGCTAATTTGAACCCTAAGTTGCTTTTTAACCACTACACACAAATAAGGAAAGTTGCCTTAAGCATGCAAACGTTCCTTTAGCTTTCCATAGATAGCTTCTGCACCTACGCGTTAATCCCTTAGTATCGCCTTCTAGAATCAACGAACATACAATTTATTCATTTTTTCACTTTTCCTATCCATTGATCCTTGTTTTTATTTCCACATTATTTTATCCCTGAAATATTGGGCATACAATTAAAACACACACCAGTGTTATCATCAAAACTAGATTTTTTTTTTGGTCAAGTATCATCAAAATTAGATGGGGATCAAAGGTCATGACAAAACTTGCTACCCCGTTCGAATAATTAGGTTCAGCTTACCCTAATCAATGCACGGGAAGCATGGAATAGTATACGTTTGCACATAACAAATATCTCGTTTGACTACGTGAATCGCTTTTAAACATGAAGTTTAATTCTTATATTGTTAATGAACCGCGCGCATAAATTCTGTGTATTGGAATTGTTATGTTTCTCAACTAATTTATGACAAATTTGTTTATATTAGTATTGTGTATATATTATTGTACCAGACATATTTGGTTTAAATATATGGAACATACTTGATTTATTTGTATGTGACAAGTTTTTTCTATTGTATGTTCGCGCCCACATGTCATCTTTTTTTCCCTAGCCTCAATCCACATATCATTTCGCACCTCACCAAACTAAATAGACTTGACTTTCGATAAAAGTCCTGTTCGGATTTGGATTTATTTAAGTCTAGCTATCAAGGATAATTTTCTGAAAAATTACTTACCAAGGACATTGTAAGAAAGACCTCTTTTGAATAGAGAAGTTGAAGATCTTAAATCCCTTGCCCTCAACTCCCAAGTTGTGAGTTTAACGCAACTACTCACAACATTAAGATGTCTTCGATCAATAAATAAAACACGTTATATAGAAAATCTCCATAGAGAAAGATTGGAATAAACATTTTTAAAGTTGAATGACTATTCTTTATATTATATATAGGTTTTTAAATAAATTTGGATTCATTCACGACTCTGAGATTATGGTCCACAAACCTTGACAAAAAATAATACATTAATATGGCTAGATACTGTGTATATTTTTGTTAAATCTACTTACATTGCTTGCTTATAATTAATGTTAAAACATTAGTTTAGGGGGTTCAAATTCATTCATAAAAGATAATTTATAAGTTAGTTGTACACTATCCTAAGGAAGTGGTATTGGACGACAGCATACGCGTTTTAAATTAGAGAAAAGTTTCGTAGCAACAAAACAAATTCTATATAATTCTAAAAATGGACAACATTACCGGCAAAAGTAGTTGGGTCGTGGTGGAGCTGGAAACTTATACAATGTTGGAAAGAATACCGGCCACAACATTCCAGGTTTTACAAATTTATTAATTAGTGACTTAGACTATATATATATATGGATCAGTTGTATTACTTGTACGTTTAGCTACTAGCTAGCTTGGACCATATATATTACGGAGTAATTAAGTGCAAATAATTAATTAACCGAAATTAGAAGGGTTAGTTGTTGTTGCGGAAATAGGATCGTCGACAGACTCAGCTAGTTTTCCAGAGAGCACACAACCACAAGCAGAAAACTCAACCAAGCAACTCAAAGCAAATACCGGAAAGTAAATCAGCAGAGCACACACAAGCAATTTTTACGTGGAAAACCCCGATGTGGGGAAAAACCACGAGTACACTCTCGGTACCAAATCTTCCACTATCAACCAAAGATTACAAGTGGGAATCCTCTTCTCTAGCTAAGACTAGAGGAATACAAGTTCATCAAGGTCTTACCTTGGAATACAAAGAGGAAATGCACAAGAACGGTACAAGGAGATGAAATCCTACGGGAAACCGTCTTCAATCTCTCTTTTTGTCTTGAGCTCTCTCTTCTTCAATGGTGGAGACTCTCAAATCTCTACACTCTCATTTCTCTAGCTCTCTTTTTGGTGGCTAGGAATTTCTCTCTCTTCTCTTAGGTTTACAAGACACAAAAGTGTGCTTATATACCTCTTCTAAATGGGCCACTAGAATAAAGCCCATAAAGGCAAACAAAACCCATTTGGGTTCTTCCCCCATAAGGAGGGAAAACACAACATAACTCCCCCTTCACTCCGTAATGGGGGGCTCGACCAAGCCCGCTTTCAAGCGACACGACAACATCTTCTCCTTAGGCAAGGTCTTCGTCAGCATATCCGATCCATTATTGTTGGTGTGGATCTTCTTCAGCTCAAAGTCATTGTCTTCTACTCTTTCTCGCAATCAATGATACCTCCTCCGTATATGCTTGGTTCGAGAATGATAGGCGGCATTCTTGGCAAGATGAATGGCACTCTGATTATCACAATGAAGAGGGAACTTTTCTTGTTCTACTCCCAACTCTTCAAGGAAATCTCTCAACCAGATCAACTCCTTGCCAGCTTCAACTGCAGCCATATACTCAGCTTCTGTAGTTGACAAAGCTACACATTTCTGAAGTCTTGACTGCCATGACACGGCTCCCCCTGACAAAGTGAATAGGTATCCTGACGTAGAACGGCTAGAGTCTACATCACCTGACATGTCAGCATCTGTAAAACCATCAAGTTCTGG
Organism: Polygonum maritimum; assembly: GCA_963924305.1. Lineage (NCBI taxonomy): Eukaryota > Viridiplantae > Streptophyta > Magnoliopsida > Caryophyllales > Polygonaceae > Polygonum > Polygonum maritimum. The sequence continues at coordinate 32,780,271 of OZ002728.1, forward strand.
TTTTCCGGAGCCAAAACAGAGACACACTCTGGAAGTACCTTTGAGATACTTGAGAATCCACTTTACTGCAGCCCAATGCTCCTTTCCAGGGTTGCTCATGAATCTGCTAACCACCCCGACTGCGAAAGCAATATCTGGCCTTGTACAAACCATGGCGTACATCAGACTACCCACGGCTGAAGCATAAGGCACGTTCTTCATCTCAGCTTTCTCCTTCTCACTTCTGGGACACTGATCTGAGCTCAACTTCATGTTACCAGCAAGTGGAGAACTTACGGGCTTAGCCTTGTCCATGTTAAACCTCTGCAACACCTTTTCCACATATCTCTCTTGAGATAGCCATAGTCTCTGACTCTTCCTATCACGGGTGATATGCATGCCCAAAATCTGTTTCGCCGGGCCAAGGTCCTTCATTGCAAAGGACTTGCTCAGTGCTTTCTTCAGACTGTCAATCTTCTTGACATCACGACCAACAATCAACATATCATCCACATACAACAATAGAATGAGAAAATCCCCCTCAAGATAGTTCTTCACAAACACACAATGATCGGCTTGTGTCTTGTGGAATGCATGGTCCATCATGAAGGACTCAAACTTCTTGTACCATTGTCGAGGGGCTTGCTTCAAGCCATACAAGCTCTTTCTCAATCGACAAACTAGCTTTTCGCTTCTTTTCACCTTGAAGCCTTCAGGTTGCTCCATATAAATCTCCTCTTTCAGATCACCATGGAGAAAAGCAGTTTTCACGTCAAGCTGCTCAATCTCTAAGTCCATGCTCGCAGCTAAACCAAGAACAACCCGGATAGAGGACATCTTTACAACTGGAGAGAAAATCTCATCAAAGTCGACACCCTTTTTCTGCTGGAAGCCCTTCACAACAATTCTGGCTTTGTATCTGGGTGGTGTCCCAACTTCTCCAGTTTTTAACTTGAAGACCCATTTGTTCTTCAAAGCTCTCTTGCCCTTAGGCAACTTCACCAGATCATAGGTGTGATTCTCATGCAAGGAATTCATCTCATCTTGCATTGCACTTTGCCACTCCGTCTTATGCGCATCTGACATCGCTTCCTCATAGCCCTCTGGCTCTCCTTCATCAGTCAGCAACACATATTCATTGACCAGATATCTTGAGGAAGATTGTCTTACTCTGGTGGATCTCCTCAACTCAACAACTGGCTCTTCTAGGAGCTCTAGAACTTAAGTTTCATCATTTTCTGGTGGTTCGTGTGGTGGATCTACATCACCAACATCATCAGCATTTCCACCATCTTCTTGCGTGTCTTCCTGCTCATTCTGAACTGTAGTTCTGTGCACAACATCAGGAAAAATAGGAATACTGTCAGAGACGGTAGTCGAGGACGACACTCCAGGTTGCTTCCAGTCCTCAATAGTCTTATCTTCCATGAAGACCACATCTCTGCTTCTAACAAATTTCTTGTCTTTGAGATCCCACAATCTGTACCCAAACTCATCCTCTGAGTACCCTAGGAAGATGCACGGCTTTGTCTTGCTATCAAGCTTGGACCTCTGATCTCTAGCGATGTGAACATATGCCAAACACCCAAACACTCTCAAATGCTTGTACGAAACCTCTTTTCCTGTCCACACTCTTTGAGGAACATCACCATCAAGAGGAACTGAAGGAGAACGATTGATGAGGTATACAGCTGTCAACATTGCCTCCGCCCAGTAGGACTTTGGCAGCTTAGCGTGCGACAACATGCTTCTCACTCTTTCTGTAATTGTTCTGTTCATCCTTTCTGCAAGCCCATTCAACTGAGGTGTCTTTGGCACTGTCTTCTCAAGCTTGATTCCTTGACTCTTGCAATACTCTGCAAAAGGACCTATGTATTCACCCCCGTTATCTGATCTGACAGACTTCAGCTTCTGTCCAGATTCTCTTTCAGCTCTGACATGGAACTCCTTGAACACTGACAACACCTGATCTTTGCTTTTCAACACAAAAGCCCACACTTTTCTGGAATAATCATCAATAAAAGTGACAAAATATTGTGCACCCCTGTTTGACTTAGCATCCATAGAACAAACATCAGTGTGAACAAGTTCTAATGCATGTCTTTTTCTAGATGGAGGACGAGAATGAAAAGATGCTCTGTTTTGCTTTCCAACTAAGCAATCAACACAAGGTTTCAGAGTCATACCTGTTTTGTCGGAGGAGCTTCCTTTGAAGTTAGGAAGCATACCATTCCTGGCAAGCATCTGTAATCCTCTCTCGCTCATGTGCGCAAGTCTCTGGTGCCACAATTCTCCATCTGAGTCAGCGGCCACGTTGGCTTCATCTCTGCAAACCTTAGCTTGCATCACATACAAGGAATTCTGTTTCTCTGCTCGGGCAACAATCAAACTTCCCTTGGAGACTTTCCATTTACCACCTTTGAGGCCACTTTGATAGCCCTCGTCGTCAAGCCTACCAGCAGATATCAGATTCAGTCTGACATCAGGAACATGACGAACATCTCTCAACATCAACTTGCAACCGGTGGAGGTCATCAAACAAATATTACCCATGCCAACAATCTTGCATGAGCCATCATTTCCCATCCTCACATAACCATAATCACCAGTAGTGTAGGACGAGAAGTACTCTTTGCGTGGAGTTAAGTGATACGATGCACCAGAATCAATCACCCAAGTCGACTCATCACTTGCAAGGTTCAGGCAACCTTGATCACCGATGAAAAACACATCTTCTTCACTAGTTGCAATGGCGGTGGTATCCTTTTCCTCAGGGGTTTTCTTTGATGGTGTCTCTGTCTTTTCACCTTTTTCTTTGCCTTGATCATGCTTGAACTTTCGGCAATTCTTTTTCATGTGCCCAGGCTTCTCACAGTAATAACAAGTGTACTTTTTTGTGGACTTCGATCTCCCTTGGGATTTGTCCCGATTTTGAGATCCTCTTTGCTTACTTCTTCCTCTACTTTTGTTGGAATCTTGTGCCACATTTGCTTCAGACTGAGATTGCAAGGAGGAACCCATCTCCTTTCTTCTAGTCTCTTCATTCAAGAGGCTCACCTTCACCGCCTCCATAGACAACTTGCCCTCCGGGCTCGAGTTGCTCAGTGACACTACAAGTGTTTCCCAACTATCCGGCAACGAGGAAAGTAGCAACAAGGCCTGCAGCTCATCATCAAGTTGCATCTTCGCTGAGGCCAATTGATTTATCAAACCCATGAATGTACTTGTGTGAACTACGATGCTCTCACCATCCTTATACTTCAACCTCACAAGCTTTCTCATCAATGACGCCTTGTTTAGAGCACTCTTCCGCTCATACATCTCAGCCAACTTATGCCACATCTCATAAGCATTCGTGTCAGTGGCAACATGCTGAAGTATACTAATATCCACAAACTGTCGTATTGTCGCGACAGCTTTCCGGTTCAGAATCTTCCATTCTGACGCAATGACTCCCGTCGGTATTTCTTTCTTCATGACTGGCTCATACAGATCTTTCACAAACAACAGATCTTCCATCTTTATCTTCCAGTCAGAATAGTTACTAGAGTTCAGCACAATCATTCCCTGAAAACTGACTTTATCATCCATCGGAACCAAATGCTCTGATACCACTCTGTTGTTGCGGAAATAGGATCGTCGACAGACTAAGCTAGTTTTCCAGAGAGCACACAACCACAAGCAGAAAACTCAACCAAGCAACTCAAAGCAAATACCGGAAAGTAAATCAGTAGAGCACACACAAGCAATTTTTACGTGGAAAACCCCGATGTGGGGAAAAACCACGAGTACACTCTCGGTACCAAATCTTCCACTATCAACCAAAGATTACAAGTGGGAATCCTCTTCTCTAGCTAAGACTAGAGGAATACAAGTTCATCAAGGTCTTACCTTGGAATACAAAGAGGAAATGCACAAGAACGGTACAAGGAGATGAAATCCTACGGGAAACCGTCTTCAATCTCTCTTCTTGTCTTGAGCTCTCTCTTCTTCAATGGTGGACACTCTCAAATCTCTACACTCTCATTTCTCTAGCTCTCTTTTTGGTGGCTAGGAATTTCTCTCTCTTCTCTTAGGTTTACAAGACACAAAAGTGTGCTTATATACCTCTTCTAAATGGGCCACTAGAATAAAGCCCATAAAGGCAAACAAAACCCATTTGGGTTCTTCCCCATAAGGAGGAAAAACACAACATTAGTATATTGTGCACCTGTCATTATTAATTACTAGTAAAATGAAGATAATACTGTAGTACTTTTCAATCATAATAATTGCAAAATCTACGCACAAGATCCTAGTAATTGCAAACTGTTCTAACACGCCACCCACCCGCAAACCTTCACAAAAGTGGTTAATATGAGTATGAAAATTTCTTCCTTTCTGTCTTCTTTATCCTCTTATGTGAACAAAACGACTGGTTGTACTTTAAAAACAAAAAGAAAAGAAAAGGAAAAACAGATGAACATTCAAACCCTTACCGTCCACAAAGTAATATAGGAAGGTAAGGATTTTCGACAGATTCTTTAAACAAAATCGAAAATAAAGAATATATCAACAGCCAAAGTTTATAAATTTCAATAAATTTCAATTTCATTACAAAGATCGAATATATCTAAAAATGGATATATGTTCATATAGGTAGGTTTATGTACTTTTGTCCTTATGGTCAACAAATCTTAACCGTAGGATGAATATGATGCACAGTGAATAATGTAACATACTTTATGAATAACTCTATGTCATAGTGTGAATAACTCGATCTTATAAGAGCATATAAATGGTGAAGGAGCTTTAATTCTCTCTCAAATTTCTCTCTCCTTTCCGGCCTCCATTTGACAACTTATTTTTTTCTCTCATCCATAGTCATTTTCTATTTTTTCTTTTCTTTTCTTCATATAATCAAGAGGATCCTCTTCTATGTTCTTTCATATTATATATATATATATATATCCGCTCATATTCTAAATAATCAAACATATTCATAAATATAATCAATCAACTTAATTACTAATAAACTATATTTAATAAACTAATTTAGTCTAAAAGCATAAATTACTTGTGATAATATATGATGGAATACAAATATGAAAAGAAGACTTGATCAAGCATCAAACAACGACATAATACATTAGGAGACCCCCTCTACATGTACCTTTTTTCCTATCAGGCCCTCCTATCTCAATAAATTCTATTAAACTCCTAAATTTAACTCAATTTATTCTATATGGCACCCGAAGGCCAAAACTCCTAAGCGTGAGTTTCACACTCGTTGACATGGAAAATAATTTCCCATGTAGGACTACCAACTAACATTATTGTGTACACATGGATTATTTTACACATTTGACACATTGACTTGACAAAAAAAAAAGGGAAAAAAGGGATGAAAATATAAACACTCCCATTTTTTTCTACATGAGGTATTAAAATCAGATACAATAATTTTATTAAAAAAAACTTCTTCCTTCTTCCTTTTTCCACTCACATCCTCCATTAAACATGAACAAGAACAAGATTGACCAACCATATTGTCGTACCCTCGCTTACTGGTCTCCGCTTGGACCGCCTCCACCATCATTACCATCTCCCGTCTCTAACCGCCCACAGTAAGCACCGCCAAGTAACAACTCCATTTTCCCCTCTCTTCCAAGTCCCTCAAAGAATTTTGACAAAAAATGATTGAATTGCTCCAAACTCTTCAAATTGAAGATGTAATTGTTGTATTTTCTACCTAATATCAACATTGTTGTGGTTGAGAAGTCAATTTTGAGTGCTTGACAAAATCCTAAATGTGTAATAGGTGTTTGAAAAATCAGATTTGAGATGGGAGAGAACTCTCGGTAATGACAATGGGAAAGGGTGGTCGGACACAAGCGTCGAGCTATAACTATCTTCTTGGCCGGACCATTATCGTCCCGAGCGATTGACTAGAGTATGCCTCATTCAGATGGGAAAAAAAGGAAGTAGATGAATTTGGGAATAAGAAAGAAAAAGGGAAAAAAAGTGGAAACTTGTATTAGAATGTGCATCAATTTTGTTAGGAATTGTCTTAGAGCTCGTTGGAAGGCTAAGTCGAGAGTCGAAAGATGTATTCTAGCTAAGTTAGGATTAGGAGATGATGTAATCAGCTAAGCTTGTACTAGCATTTTTGTCCGTGACACGTTTCTGTGAATAAAATAACCCTTTAATTCAAAAAAAAAGAATGGGAAGAAGAATTGGGAAGGGAGTGTGAAAAAATAGGTTGGGTAAAAATCATGAAGAAAAATAAAAAAGAAGAAAATGATATAAAAAGAAATAAAAACATGAAGAAATATATTTTTAAAATCACTCGACTCAGCATTTTATAGAAGCCATTTATACTCTCACGCGCGCGTATGAAAGGGAAGTGTATGTCACGTCCTTGCCGCATCAGTACATAAGTGCTTAATAGAACAAATTTAGTTTAGTTTAGGGGTTTAATAGAACTTTTTTAAGTAAGAGGGTCTGATAGGAAAAAAAAGAAGTAAAAGTAGAGGGGTCTAGTAATGTATTAAGCCATTAAACAACACTACAAATTACAAAAGATGAAAAATAAAAACATTAAGTATACATTATAAAAATATTGTTCAAATGGTTGTTGAAATTGGTTGACGAATATGTGGTGAGGTTTCAAAACCAATTTAGATTAACGGGTCTTTATTGATTATTAAACATGTGAAATATGGCTTGAAATTGGGGATTATGAAGAAATTTATGATCAAAGGAGTATATTTGGATGACTTTTGTGTGTTTAGATTATTGTGTAAGTTGGAAGTGTTAGGACTAGTGTGATGATTCATGGAATATTGAAGAGGGAGAGAAAATACAGAAGATGATTTATGTAAGAATAATGCAACGTTGGAATCAATTTATATAGAAAAACTATTATGTAAATTAGAATGAATTAGATGAAAATAGTTGTAGTAGTAGATGATATATGTCGCTTGGTGGCCGGAAGGATAAAAGTGAAAAATTGGGCACAAGAGCCAAAATTCACAATACTCTACAAAGGGAGGGTTTTGTTCATTCCTCCTTCAAATAAGGATCCTTATTTTAAGTCTACAAGAATGAGGATATCCTCATAGAGGAGAAAGATAGAGAGCAAAGAGGATATTCAATCTTCACCATTGCACATGGACTTAAAACATATCTAGACACTTGAACTTGTTCATTTTGGTTATTTGGACACCTGACCTTTGAAACAGACCTATTGAGCACCTTAACTTGTCAAAGCCTACCTACTAAACACCTCGACCTTGATTACGGAGTGTCGTAATATGCACGCGCTATTACGTGAACATGATTAAGCGAAAAAAGGCCACGTAATGTCAGATAATGCCTCAAGTGTGTATCACTTGTGCAATACCACGTTAGGGACGAGGTGTTTAATAGGTAGGTTATAACAAGTTGAGGTGCTCAATAGGTGGGTCTAACAAGTTGGGATGCTCAATAGGTCCGTTTCAAAGGCCAGGTGTCAAAATGACCAAAATGGACAAGTTCAGGTGTCTGTATATGTTTTAAGCCATTGCACATGCTTTAAAGAATAACTCTACATGATCCGATGAATAACCTAATAAATATTTACAAAGGTTGCTATGTTATTCATAACAATAATATTAATATTTGTTTAAAACATATACATCCCCTTGAACTTGGATAAATTTGTCAATTTGACACCCCACCCCACCTTTGATTTGGATCTATTTAGCACTTAAGTTTGTTATTATTGACCTATTGAACACTTGTCGAGAGAATATTTAAAAGAGTATATTACATGCACGACACCTCAATTACAAGTCATTAGGCTTAAATTAGTTTAATCCAAATGAACAGCCTAGTTTAATGACATGTAGTAAATTTAAAAAAATAAAAAGGAAATCTGAAAATGAATTAGAAAAATGAATTTCATGAAGGGAAAATTTCCCCCCCTACTTCACTTTCCCTCTTCAACTCCCTCTCAACAAATTCACAACTCAATGGCGACCGAAATTGAAAATTTCACTTCAACGAAGATAGTGATCGATGGTGCTCAATCTTGTGAAATTCAACATTCATTGTTGAATTCAACTTTAGTGGAAGAAGAAAAGGCTACTGTGTGGAATTTCATTTTTTTTGGTTTTTTATTTTGATTTCTGTTGCAAATTTATGTGTCTCTTTTGTGGTTTGAATGCAATTTGGTGCGATGTCTTGTTCGAATTCATGGGAATTTGGGGGTTTAGGGCTCAAAATTGTAAATTTGCAAGTATTGGGGTTTAGGGTTTAGGGCTCAACTGTTGCGATTTCAGACATGTATTAGTTCTTAAGGGCCTAAATGTTTGTTTTGGTTCGATTATATGCGAGCAATAAGGGTTGAGGGCTCGATTGTCTGGTTTGTGACCTCTGTTGATATTTAGAAATTTTGGTTTTTTTGGTTCATTGTATTTGAAAATTGTATTGTGAGCTCTTCCAATTGAATGCACTTACAGTATTAGTGCTTAAGGACTTGATTGAAGAGATTTGGCCGAAATCATCTTTGATGTAATCAGATGCAACACACAAAGAAGGAAGGAAGGTCAAAAGAGAAGGAAGGAGAACCCAATCGAGATGCTCATATGCAACACATGAAAAAGGAAACCAAATTCATATTGTTTGTTCTATTTTTCGGAACATATATACATGTCAACTAAATTATTTCATTAAATTTCAACTCTTCACTTGCTTAGACGCATGTTCAATACATTTATATTGCCACCTCAGCTTTGAGGTGTTTATTAGGTAAATAGTAACAAACGTAAGTGCTCAATAGGTCCAAATCAAAGGTGGAATGTCTACGTGATAAATTTGTGCATGGACAAGGGGTTGGATCTGATTTAAGCCTATTAATATTCATTTAGTATGCTACTATTTTTTAGTTGTTGTGTAGTACACGTGTGTTCATGACATCGTATATAATTATGACTAAATACATATACATGACCCTGTACTTGTGCTAAATAGTCGCTTAGACACCTCAACTTTGAAAATGTTCGATTGAGCCCTTCAACTTAGTATTCTAGTTCGATTAAACACTTAGTTGCTGACATGTACAAAAAAAATTGTCTACTCATTTCCTGATGTATATTAGACATATTATCCACATCTTTTCTTTTCTTTTTTGATGAAATTCCACATCACTTTTAACATATAAAAAAGATAACAATTAAATAAAAAGTAAAAGAAAGTAGATATAATAAAAAAAAGGAAAAGAGAGGAAAAAAATATAGGGTTCATCGGCGACGGTCACGTCGTAGCCGTCCACGAGGCTGACGGCGTAGGAGGAGCGGTCGTCGGGGCTGTGGTGGATGGAGAATTCGGCCAGGTTAGAGGTTGGAGCTGTGGTGGATAGAGAATTCGGCCAGGTAAGGGAGGAGGCCACGTCGACAACATGGACAGTGAGGGAGGAGTCGATGGCAGTGGAGAGGTAGAGGGCGGAGCCAATCTGGACGTTGAGGTCCTGCTCAACGAGGAGGGCGTAGAGTAGAGGGTCGAGGAAGAGGCGGAAGTGGGAGAGGAGAGGTGGCGGCACAGGGAGGAGGCGGCGGCGGAGGAGTCAAGGTCGCGGATCCGGCGGTGGGTTTGGGTGGGGAAGGCGAAGCCACCCTTCTCAGGGACCGGGTGGCCGGAGTTGGGCTGGATGGCAGGCCAGACCAGGAAGGAGCAATTGTGGACCATAATGAACTAGCGATGGGTGGAGGATGGAGGTCCATTGGTGGAGATGATTGAAGGCGGCGGCTCTATGGTGATTCAATTGGAAGACAAAAGGTTAGGGTTTTGTTTTCTTTATGTTTTTGTTTTGTTTTTTTGTCTTGTATTTACTTGTTATTATTTATTAGACAAATGAGGCAGTATACATGTAGCACTAACAAGACAATTTTTTTGTACATGTCAGCAATTAAGGGTTTAATTGAATCTGAATATTAAGTTTAAGGGTTAAATTGAACATTCTCAAAGTTGGGGTGTCTAAGTGACTATTAGGCACAAGTACAGGGTCCTATATACTCCCTCCATCCCATTTTGTTTGTCCTCTTTCCTTTTTCGTCGTCCCAAAATGTTTGTCCTCTTTCTTTTTAGGGAAAATTGCATTTAACCACCCCTTATTTTACACTTGTTGCATTTAACCACCCCTTATATTTTGTTTTGCATTTAACCACCCCTTATTTACAAATTGTTGTATTTAACCACCCTTTATATTTTTTTCTGCACTTAACCACCGCTTATCTACAAATAATTGCACTTAACCACCCATTGTTCATATACAATATATTATTCCCTCTATTACATGTTCGGGTTGGTTCACTTCAAGTTCGTATGAGTTTGGATTGACCTAATTATTAATAGATTTATTTTTTTAATTATTATAATAAAAGAATATTATTTATGTATCCATCTTAATAATAAGGTATTCAGATCTTGGGTTTCATGTTTTATTCAATAAATGACCAAGTTGAGTCTCTCTTTGACCCATTGATTTCGGATCGGGTCTCAACACAAAAAAAATATACAACGTTAGAGGAGTGTTAGGATCCGAAACTATTTTTTTAGTTGGGAGATACAATTCGAGAACCAGCTACACAACAATAGAGGAGTTTTAGGATCCGAAACTGATTTTTTTAGTTGGGAAATACTATATGAGCTTAATAATTTTTTTATTTTTATTAAAAAAAATAAAACTAAGGGAAAAAATGTCATTTATTTTTGAGAGAATACCATTTTTTGTGAAATGGGTGGTTAAATGCAACTATTTACAAATAAGGGGTGGTTAAGTGTAGAAAAAAATATAAAGGGTGGTTAAATGCAACAAGTGTAAAATAAGGGGTGGTTAAATGCAAATTTTCCTTCCTTTCATATCAATAATTTCTTACAATACTACCCTCATTCAATCTTACTTTTTACCCCCCATTATCCAATTTTTTCTTCTACTTTATCACTTTTCAACTTTTCACTCATATTAAATTACAAAATTACCCTCATTTAATTTTAACTTTTACCCACTTTCTCTTTTACCATTACTACTTTACCACTTCCTTAATAACAGCAAAATGTGTACTTTAGGACAAACAAAATGGGATGGAGGGAGTATGTATTTAGGCATATAATCATTCATAAAACCGAAGTATTTACAATATGGTATAGAGTTATTCATAGAAACATACATATAATGATATTCATAAGCGTAGCACAATTACACCATAAGATACCGTAGCACTTGAACCTAAATCTATGCTTATATACTCCCTTCGTTTCAAAATTATTATACAATTAAATAGCATTTGGACATATACTAAGAAAAAATTATTTTTCTTATATTGCCCCTATCAAATGTAGAGTTAATTATAAGTGTAAAGAAGCATGTTTATGATTATGATAAGGAAAAATGATTTAGAATAATCCCAAGTATCAACTTTCAACCAAAAATAATCTCAAGATTAAAACTCATCATCAATGATACGAACTATCACGAAATTAAACAAAAACAATTCAGAAGCGTTTTTTCGACGAGTTTTCCGTTAGAATCGATGATGCGGGGATCGACAATCAGACACGACAGCTTGCTATTTTTTATTATATATATACATAACTCTTATATCCACTTAATATCTTACTCAATTTTTTATATTTTAAGATTTTTTCTTAGTATGATTTTTTTCTAACTTGACATCCTAAGGATAAAAAATTTCAAGTGATTTTTTTAATATTTTAATATGTTTTCGTAATTAGTTAGTATATTTTTTGTTATTTCAAACATTTTGAGACATAGTGAAAAAATTTCCCATAGGCAAATAATATACTGCATACTAATACATATATATATATATGTGAAAATTGAGCATAATTATTTTTCACTTAAATTTATATTAACATATTAATAAAAAAATATATATATACCAATTTGTTTGGATTCAAATCTATTGGTTTTGGATTGTACATTCTCGAGTCAAAAGAAGTTTATTAGTTAATTTGGATTTGTATTTTCCTTACGTATACATGATACGAGATTTGTACTATTCATGAAGGAGGCAAATGCAATATATATTTAATTAGGCTGTCCGATTCAGATAATATACAATAACCATAATTAGGGCTGTGCAAAATCCGGTCCAGTCCCCGGTCCATGATATTGAAGGTTCCCGGTCCGGACCGGATTTTAAAAAAAAATTAATAAAAAAAAAATTTAAATAAAAGTTATATTAATTTTAATGTTATAGAATTTATTTTTAATATTTAAGTTTCATATTTATATTATATACTTACTAATAATATATTTTTCATTAATCATATATGATTTCTTTAACTATATTATAATTTTTTTTATATAAAAAAATATTTTTTTTAAAATAAGAATCCGGTCCAGGGCCGGACCGGACCGGGACCAGGACCGGACCGGACCGGGACCGGACCGGACCGGGACCAGGACCGGACCGGACCGGGACCGGACCGGACCGGGACCAGGACCGGACCGGACCGGGACCGGACCGGACCGGGACCCGGACCGGACCGGGACCAGGACCGGACCGGACCAGGACCAGGACCGGACCGGACCGGACCAGGACTAGGACTGGACCGGACCGGATTTTCCCGATCCGGTCCAGGTCCATACTTTTTCATGTTCCCGGTCCCGGTCCGGTCCGATCCGGTCTTGGACCGGTGCCCAGCCCTAACCATAATGATGAAATAGACGCGAATTTAAACCTAGAGTCTTACTTTTTTTTTTTTTTTTTGCATAAGGTAAACATTAGGCTCCCTTTCTAATGTAGGGCCAGCCTAGATCATCCTTTCGGATGATTTTACTAAACTCCTTCAGGAGAAATAATGTTTCCGGAGTCCAGGCATCCGGGTTTACAAACGTCCTTGATGAGGGGGATGAATCAATGAAGCTGTTGTAGTAGTCGAGGAAGGAGTCTGGAATATCATGTTTGGCCAAAAAGTCTGCGGCTTGGTTACATTCTCGAAAGCAATGGAAGATCTTGACTTGTATGAATCCTTGAAGGATGTTGTGGATGTCATGAAAGATTGTACCAAGTTCCCAAGGAACCTTCCAGATACGCTTCAAGGCATTGATGACTGTAAGGTTGTCACCTTCAATGATGATTTTGGAAAGATGAAGCTGATGAGCTTTGTTGATAGCCGCGAGAAGAGCCAGTGCTTCAGCTTCAAGAGCACAGCTCGCACGACAACATTTTCTAGAAATGGACAGCACCTTCCCATCTTGTAGCCGAACAATAGATGAGATGGATGGCCTCCCATTAGATCTGAAGGAGGCATCAAAATTAATTTTTGCCCAGTCAGCTCTTGGCTTCTGCCAGTGGAGGACTTGCGTGTTGGATTTTTTCTTGTTGTTCGGGGGAGCTTTGATAGAAGAAAGCCAAGTGAAGTAAGTCTTGGTAGCTGTATATCCAACCACCTTGGGATCAGCATTTGGAGCATTTCTAAAAATGACAGAGTTTCGAGAGAGCCAGACCTGCCACCAAGCAAAACATAGAAGATGAAAGGAATCACTTCCAGCACGCGTAAGCTCCAAGTTGGTGACAAAATCATGGTTAGAGATGAGCGGGAGAGATCTCTGTATTATTCGTTCCATATTCTTAAGGGTATTAATAGTAAAAGGGCATTGGAAAAAAAGATGATCTAAGTCTTCATCTGCCAATCCACAAAGGCTACATTGGCTAAAGACTCTGTGGTAGTGAGGATTAAGGCGTTCTGTAGTAGGAAGGGCATCCGAGTAGGCCTTCCAAAGGAATGTCTTAATTTTTGGTGGTGTTGGGAGCTTCCAAATCCAATTCCCACCAAAACAAGGGCGGGATCCTTGTTGCTGAAGGAGGTTCGCAGCAGATTTGACCGTAAAATTGCCATCAGGTGATGGGGTCCAGATTAGTCTGTCCGGGATCTCGAAAATAGGAATACGAATACTACAAATTTTATTGACAAGATTTTGTGGAAGTATTTGAAGCAGTTTCTCTGTGTCCCATTGTTTATCAGGTAAAATGAAGTCAGAAACCTTTGCATTGATATTCGAGTCATCAAAATAAGGAAGCAAGGTATCTTCAAAAGCCCATCGGTCCGTCCAAAAGCAAATGTTTTGGCCAGAACCTAATTGCCATCTAAGGCCCTTCTGGAAAGTGTCTCTAAGATGGAGGAGACGGCTAAACTGCCAAGAGAGATTCGCACCTTTTTCATAGTCTAGGACATTAGTAGAGCCAAGGTATTTTTCAGTAACGATTTTGACCCACATATTAGAAGGTTCGTTTAAAATTTTCCAAAGAAGCTTCATTTGGAGGGACGAATTAGTCACTTCCGCCGATCTAAAACCCAATCCACCCTCAGCTTTCGGAGGGCATAGGCTGTCCCACGAGATCAATGGGTGGTAGCCTGGGTTGTGCTTGTTCCAGAAGAAATTCTTGTTAAGCTTATCAATCTGATCCCAAATCCCCCGAGGCAGTAAAAAACATTGCATCAGGAAGTTGGTTTTCGATGTTAAATTGGCTTGGATAAGGACTGCTCTCCCGGCCTGGGAAAGCGAGTTGGCCTTCCATTTAAAAAGTTGTTTCTTGAGGTTTGCAATTGCATCATCAAAAACATGTTTCTTGACCCGTCCACGAACTATAGGAATTCCAAGATACTTCTCTAGGTTTGTTGTTAGTGGTATGTTAAGAAAACTGCCTAAGGATGAAGCAGTCGTCCGATTGATGTTGGCAGAGCATTGGAGACTACTCTTGTGGAAATTAATTACAAGTCCCGTTTTTTCCGCAAAGGAGTCTAGAGTTGATTTTATAAAGCTCATATTCTCATAGGTTGCATTTGCCAATATCATAGTGTCATCCGCAAAGCTCAGAAAGGGCAAACAGGTACCATTCTTTGTTAGCTGAATCCCCACTCTACGAGTGGGGAGCCTCGCTTCCTTTTCCAAGATTCTGGCTAGATACTCCATTGCTATAATAAAGATGTAGGGAGCTAGAGGGTCTCCTTGTCGTAATCCTCTTGTTGGCCTAAAGACCGGCCCTGGTTCATCATTTACTAACACCGAAAAGGAAGCAGAAGTTATACATGTCATGACCCACGTGATCAATTTAGGATGAAATCCAAATTTAGTGAGGATTTGTTGTAAGAAATTCCAATCAACTTTATCATATGCTTTTTCCATGTAAAGTTTAAGGGTCATCCATCCTTTCTTTCCTTTTTTCTTACGATGAAAAGAATGGAAAATCTCATGTGCAATCAGAATGTTGTCTTGGATAAGGCGTCCTTCAAGAAAAGCACCCTGAAGCGGATGAATAATTTTTGGGAGTATGTTCCGCAATCTATTTGCAATCAGCTTCGAGATTATTTTGTAAACAGTGTTACAAAGACTGATGGGACGAAAGTGGTTGATATTGAGAGGGTTATCAACCTTTGGGATCAAAGCAATGAAGGTATGGGTAATTTCCTTGAGCATCAGGGATGAGTGGAAAAAGGATTTAACAGCCAGGGTGACCGAGTTTCCAACTATACTCCAGTATTTTTGGAAAAAATCAGCTGGGAAGCCATCGGGGCCAGGCGTCTTGTCAGAAGCCAGATCGAGTACAGTCTTCTTGATTTCAGCTGTCGTTGGTTGTCGACAAAGACGCTCATTATCAGTGTCCGATATCAATCTTGGAATGATTTCTAAGTCTTGCTGAGATGTAGTGTTTATTTCATTGCTGAAGAAGCGGGTTTTAAGTTCCTTTGTAATCTCCGTCTTTATGAGATCATGGTCATGGAGGATCACCCCCTCCTGGGTTTGAAAAGAGTTGATTTTCTGCCTGTAGCTCCGAATTTTTGCTATGCTTTGATAGTACCTAGTGTTTTTATCTGAGAGTTGTAGATGATTGACTTTTGCTCTTTGTTTCCAATACCTATGTTGAAAGTCCAAAAGACCTTGAAACTTCTTATTATGTTGTTGAAGCTTCAAATAAAGAGTCGGGTCTTGGGGGTGCTTTAGGATGTCGTTTTGAGAATGCCTGGACCTCACGACCTGACTTTGAAAATTTGGTTAGAAAAGTGTGGCACTTTAGAATGCAAGGATCCTATATGTTTCGTCTTTCAAGAAAACTCAAGCTTCTTAAAAGATACTCGAGGTCCAGACGAAACCTAGAGTCTTACTTGGAAAGAGAAGTGGGTAGATTAAGTAGTACACGACAATGATTAGGTAGCTAGATACTTTTCCCATGATATTTCAAATTGCCCAGTAGGATTCCCACTACAATATTAACTGGTCAAGCAAATAAACTTGTTAGTTTAGCTCTGTATACATTAATTGGCTTTAATTTGTTTGAACAAAAGGTCATCAATCCAAAGCACCGACTCTTATTCCACGTATTGCTAAAATACAGTGATCAATCGGGCTTCACGTATCTATTCGGTGTTTAAACCTCTGGTCTCTAAAATCGATATGCAAAGGTTTCAGATTTGACTCTCATAGATATTAGTACAAGTTCTCGTCCCTTCAATACACGATATTAATTTAATAAAAAATTTACTTTATATTTTATGTAAAATTATTAGAAAGAATACTTTGATATAAAATCATGTATTGTTCTATTCAATTGGTTTCTTATAAAATTTATTTTAATAATACATTATTTATGTTATAATATATTTTTTTGGGTCCGGATCCGGTAGGAATGATTATTATGGTAGGAAATAGGAATGAATCTCGGCCGTTGATCACGCGGGAGAAAAACAGCCCAGTTTACACACGGGCGAATAATTCGCGTATAATACGCGTATTATTCGCGTTTTATATGCGTTTTTAATACGCGAATAATTCGCGTATAATACGCGAATTATATGCGTTTTTATCCATTTTTTCCGTTTTTTGTTTTTTTCCGTTTTTTTCGTTTTTTTTGGATTTTTTTTGGATTTTTTTTCGTTTGTGCAACTCAATGGTCACATTTGTGCAACTCAATGGTCACGTTTTTGCAACTCAATGGTTGTTCAACTCTATTGTCAATGTGTTGAATTCTATTTGTGCAACACAATGGTCACGTTTGTGCAACTCAATGGTCACATTTGTGCAACTCAATTGCCCAATATTGTTCATTCATATTTGTTCAACTTTATTGCCAATGTGTTGAATTCTATTTGTGTAACTCAATGGCCACGTTTGTGCAACTCAATGGTCAAATTTGTGCAACTCAATTGCCCAATGTTGTTCATTCATATTTGTTCAACTCTATTGCCAATGTGTTGAATTCTATTTGTGCAACTCAATGGCCACGTTTGTGCAACTCAATGGTCACGTTTGTGCAACTTAATTGCCCAATGCTGTTCATTCATATTTGTTCAACTCTATTGCCAATGTGTTGAATTCTATTTGTGCAACTCAATGGTCACGTTTGTGCAACTCAATTGCCCAATGTTGTTCATTCATATTTGTTCAACTCTATTGCCAATGCATTGAATTCTGTTTGTGCAACTCAATGGTCCAGTTTGTGCAACTCAATGGTCACGTTTGTGCAACTCAATTGCCCAATGTTGTTC
Organism: Polygonum maritimum; assembly: GCA_963924305.1. NCBI lineage: Eukaryota > Viridiplantae > Streptophyta > Magnoliopsida > Caryophyllales > Polygonaceae > Polygonum > Polygonum maritimum. The sequence continues at coordinate 32,797,782 of OZ002728.1, forward strand.
ATTCATATTTGTTCAACTCTATTGCCAATGTGTTGAATTCTATTTGTGCAACTCAATGGCCAACTCAATGGTCAAGTTTGTGCAACTCAATGGTCAATTTGTTCATTCATATTTGTTCAACTCTATTGTCAATGTGTTGAATTCTATGGTCAATTTGTTCATCAATATTTGTGCAACTCAATGGTCAAATTTGTGCAACTCAATGGTCAAATTTGTGCAATTCAATGGTCAAATTTGTGCAACTCAATGGTCAAATTTGTACAACTCTATGGTCAATTTGTTCATTCATATTTGTTCAATGACCAGTACAATATGCAATTTAACGTACTAGAACAATGTTACTAGACATGATCAGCCAATAGAGTCCCAATATCCTGCAAACTCCGATGTTACTAGACCATGGAAAGTGAAAACATAATGAATCAGAATGACCTGATTGCAATAGCAAGTAAAATGGCACAAAATATTCCTAAATTTACAACGCATGAGCTCATCATAACTATTAGGTTACTGTTCATGAACACTCAAAGCCATCCATTGGACCATATAACTTTGTAACAAAACCAGTATTGATGAACAAGTTTTAAGCCTCAAGAATTGTTCATTTCATTCGCGAATTGACGACCGTCTACAAGCTTCTCTAACATGACAAACAATAGCTTTGTAATATCAAATCCCAATTTTGCAATCATTGCACTTATGATACTAATAATTGTTTCTCCTAATAAGCCTAGGCTGGTAATCAGTTAAACCACCTTGTAATCTATCGATCGATTTTGTTTTCATCTATCTTGTAGGCAAATCCTTACATGATTGATTAGCCAACCGTACATGCAGGGGAATTGTTACTGTCTGACGTATTTTGATAACTACCATAAGTAGTGTCAATTTTGTTACAGATCAAATTACAAATTAAAATAAAAACATGGTCCAAGTTAATGGCTACATCCATCAACAACATTGCATACTATATACACTAGCACACCGTACACGCAGGTTAATACAGGAATACGTTTTTAGCAAGACAATTATTTGCTACAGTTTGATAACACAAAACTAACATACACAACACAGTGAAATACAGCTACAGAGATCAGCCCCCCTAGTTTCATCTCTCCCCCCCTCTTCTTTATTAGTATCATATTGGCTAAATCTTATATGTATCATCGACCGCTTGGAACGTCATGAGATTCTGCCTCCTTCTAACACCGAGAAGGCCATAGAGCTCAGTGGAAATTTGGCAAATTGAAACCAAATAGGAACCTAATTCTCAAATTGAAACCAATAGGAACCTAATTCTCCACATAACACAAATTAATCAAACATGAAGCTCAAGAACAACAATGCAAAGATGCGAGAAGAGAGGGACGAACCTTATCATCCGGTGCCGCCTTTTCAGAATCAGTAGACGTGGCGTGTGTACGATGACGGCGTCTGCTGTCGGCTTCCGGATCAGAGAGCAGGAGGCGAAGCGATGTTGAGAAGCCAGGCATAGCTTTAGCGAAGTTGAGTGTACAAAGTGTAGAGCTGGAGAGCATCGCCGGAAACGCCGGAGCAGCTGTGGCGAGGTCTCCGATGAGGCAGGGGAATCCGATCTGTTGCAGAGAGCCTACGCCTGCATATAGACATCGGCCGAATTTTGTGAAGGATTGGCGGCTCGCACTCGTCTTCTCGCCGTGGATCCGCCGCCGACGACAGGAATTGAAGAAGGACTTACAGAGGATGGGGATGGATCTGGCGATGGCGATGAAGAGGAGGCGAGGATGCGGAGAGGATAGCGGAGGGAAGAAGAGCGTCGGCGGTGATGAGGAGGATTGGAGCGGAGAAGACGAGGAAGGAGACGAAAAAATATGCGTTTTTGTTTTTCTTTTTATTGGAAGTGCGTTAATTTTAACAGGGAGATCGGACGGTGGGGAATCATTCCTATTTCCTACCGTAAGATTCATTCTTACATGAGTCTTTCTCTATTTTTTTAACCAAACAGATTTGTAATTTTTGTATAAGCATGAAAACTTGTTTTTATCAATCAGTTTCTTTATTCTATAATAATTATTATTATTATACAGTTATTTTGTTAAAAATATCAAATCTAAATTATATATATATATATATAATTTTTACATATGTAGAATCTATAAATAAGTCAATCAATAATAAATATTAACCAATAATAAATAAGTCAATCATATGTCAACCAATAAATTTTATTTAATAAAATAGTTATGGCTTATTATATCTTTAATACACTACTATTAATTTAATTGTATATTTATTTGGAGTTTGACATATTTTATTCTATATTATTATATTGAAGTCCAATTTAATATATAGTAAGATTGATTCCGACAAAAACAGGTCACGCATTTACAACTCGTTAATAATTACTTAAACTATAGTGTACTTATACAAGTCACTTTGATCCTTCGACCAAAAAAGTTACAAACTCACTTTGATCAATTCATTATAGCAGGATTCTTTGTCGTATTCCAACATCGAATTGAGATGTTTGAGTTAATTTTCTTTATTTTAATAAAGTTTTGGTCATAACAAATTGATTGGATATATATTTTTACAAATCAGAAAACAATAATTTAGTTTGATAAATCCCCATATATTGAATGATTTAATATTTTTGGTCAAAATTGAATGATTTAATATTTCAACAAACATAAATCAATACACATCATATTTAATACTTTCACAAGGCAAATACTAGTTTAACCCCCGTATCATGTACGGGTAATATGATTATAAACCCAATTTAATATAGATATGTAACGCTAATGATCATGTTAAAATTATATGATCATATATATATTTATCTTCGTATTATGATTAGTGTTTTTTAACAATATTAAATCAACTCATAATATAAATAAGTTGGATTTGTTTAAAAGTACCCTATACGATAACTATCATGTTTTATTAAACAATAATATTTATCAGAAGATTACAACTAATTCTTGGTAAGAGATAATTCATAATTTTCAAGATAATTCATAAACTCGATAGTTTTTAAGCAATTTCTACGTGATAAGATTATATGAGATTGTAATTACTTAATTTCTATAAAGGAGGACCCAACTAATTATTTTATTGTAGAAATGACACGTGGCGCAAATTTTTATGAAGACATTGACTTAGCTTTATACTATAGTAATATAGATAGTATAGATTTTCTAACTAAATTTACGTATCTATTGTTTAAGGGAAGTGTTTGGACAATATCTTCCACATGTACATAATTAAGTACGTATCTATCCGAATAACTATGAACATAATTTTATACTTATGTACAAAATAATTATGCAATTTTCTCCACAATAATTATGTACGTATAAAATTGATCTTTGAGATGTACAAATGTATAAGCAATATTTTAACCACCTAATTGGTGCATATATAAGCAATTTCAAGATCGTTCATATTTTTTTCAGTATTTTTTTTTTTGCAATTTCGGGATCATTCATATATAACAATTTTTTATGCAGTGTTGATGAGGTGGGGTAATTTTTTCAACAAAAATGGGTTCCCCTTTATAATGTATTATAGTAGATTGATCTGTATAGCCCCGTTTATCTAATTCATGGCTCTTGTCTGTTGAGCATGTTCGAAATTTGCCACCAAAAGTAAATTCCTGGTCATAAAAAGCACAGTCCATCTTAACACATACATTAGTATAAGTCTATAAGATAAGAGTTTACTTTAGAGTGATGCACTTCTGTGCTTTCAAACAAAACAAGATTCCTTTAAGTCTTTAGCCCCACTTTGAGGGCCTGTTTGGTATCGTATCATCGGGTATAAGAGATCGGTTTGGGTGTCACTCAATCCCATTCTTGTATTTCTTTGGGTTTTTTTTGGAATGGCTTATTTGAAATGGGTTTTTATCCACAGTCCCAAACCCAAGTTTACCCTAGACATCGTAAAAAGTGACCCAATTTGAAATCCAATCCGAACCGAATCCAAAATTGAACCCGATCCATGACGAATAAATAATCTAAACATGACCCGAGACCCGAATCTAAATCCGATCCGAAATTACCCGAACTAAATATGATCCAAAATCATCCGATCCGAAATGACCCGAGCTAAATTTGACCCACAATCACTCAATCCGAATTGACCCGAAATAAATCTGACCCGAAATCATCTGAATTAAATCTCAGGATTAGATATGCTTTCCAAATTATAAATGACAATTAAAAGTAATGATGCAAGATATTAGAGTAGGGCATACAAACAATATATAACAAGATCTGAGTTGATATAATATTAAATATAAATCTACATATAAGAGTTTTCTTAAAATGTTCATCTTTTTTATATGTATACTTAGTGAATTTACTTTTGTCACCCGTAACTAATAACTACACAGCTATTTAAGTGTGTATATCTTTGACTTTTTTGGTAGAAGTATATATGTTTGACTATTTGTAATTCCATCAATTAATTCATATCTATTTTTTATTTAAAGTGTTTAAACTATATATTTTTTTCAAAGTTATAGTGTACGTAAATGTTATAACATTTTAATATAAAGTTAAAATCTGATAATAAGAGTTATGTCTGTCATCCAAAACCGCGAATATGCCCAATTTGAAATGATCCGAAGTGTTATAATCTCAAAAAATACTTGAATCCAAAAAACACAGGAATCTGAATTGACATGATCTGAAATGATTTGATTCAAAGCACCTGAATAGGACCCGATACCGAACAATATCCGAATGCAAACTGATCCGATCCGAAGTATTACAATCCGAAAAAAAAAAAGAACCGAACTAGACCCGGACCCGAATAACATTCGAATCCGAAACCATTTGATCTGATCCAAACACAACCGGAAATAACTGTTTGACCCAAATCTATCCGATCCGAACGGTCCGATCTAAATCCGATCCAAACAACCCATTTGATAGGTCTACTGTACACTAAGTTTTGAGCCATGTCTAAAATCAGTCAACCCGTACCTTATTTTACATCCATCTCATAACCATTATTTACCATATATTCTCAACATGGTATCAAAGGGGTTCTAGAATCAGATGATGAAAAAAGCGTACCACCTAAACTTAGCAATCGCATGCTGATACTAGCTACTGGAGTATTGGACCAATCAGCTTATGTCAATTTGTAACTTCTTTTAATCGCTCAAAGTACAGCAATGTGCGATTCAAAAAAAAAAAAAAAAAAACACATAAGAATATGAGATTTGCAAGTTGTTCCCAAAAGAATATTTAATCAAACGGTAGCTTGCCTAGGGGAACTGAGTAGGCTGAGTGGCCCGCCGGCCAGTCGGCCTACTACCAAGAAAGGGCAGCAAATGCTTGTCACAATCACTATAATTTTGAAGAAGCATAAGGTTATAAATATGCAATCAAAATGCTTATCTGATTTTCGAACCTTGAAACCCAATTAATTCAGGGTTTTACTTTTTACAAGTTTGGAAAATATGCAATCAAAATGTGTCGCAAGGCATGTTCACTTTATTTTTTGGATAGTTAAAGAGTTGGCATTTGTAAATTTTGCCCGATCTTTAATTAACTTATATATAGCAATACAAATTATAACATAACTTATATTTTTTTAATCTACCCATAAACACCAATTTTATATATGTTAATTAATTTGATTCATTTTAAAATTAAATTAGTTATTTAGGATTGGTTTAGATATTTTCATTGTGCAACTAATAGTATAGATCGCGTGTGCAATTTGTAGAGATTGTGCACTTTATGGTTTGTTGGAATTTAAAACATATTTTTACAAACCCGAAATTCATAAATCTAAAAAATTAGCCAAATTGCAATTTGTTAAAATTAATGTGAGATATTTAATTAGACAAAGATATGTTTAAAAATAATGATTGAAGGATATAGTTGTAAGTATGTATAGAAAAATAAATGGTGGTTGAAAAGTGGGAAAAATAGAAAAATGAGTTTCATGGTTTTGTTGATATATAAGTAGGATTTACAAATTGAAAATGAGAAAATATAAGATGATATGGAAGAAAGAGAAATGATAAAAGTGGGTGTTTTTTTGAGTTTCATTAGTTTCATGAGTTTCACCAATATTTAGCCTAATTTAAGACCTTTATCATTATTATCATTAATCTGGTACCCCCTCCGATCAGTATATAATATTTTATGACATTTTACGTATTTGCACAAAAGGTAAGAATAATATTACTCAAGCATAAAACATCCTTTTAATCTAATAAATAAACAATATGAGATATTATATTAGGGATAATAGAGAGATAAAATAAAGGTTTATCCTAACACACATACATGACTAACACATCTTATTGCATTCTCAATATTTGAACATGGTCAGATCAAAGGAAACGTTCAATTTTTCAAATTATTTATTCTTTTTCGATTGCCTTAAATAAAATTAGTTCAAACTTGAAATTACTTAAGAACAAATATGTACATGTTCTTTCAAGTTTAAAGTAGTTTTGTTCAACTTTAAGTGAGATTAGGAGTCCGTCGAGCAATTGATTAGTACTTTATGAGCTGATGTCGATGTGGATGCTAGCGGCTTCAAACATATTTTGCCCCCATGAGCTTACACAAATTTGTCACTTAGACACCTCGCATTTGATTTGGACCTATTGAGTACTTGAGCTTCTAATTTTTGACCTATTAAACCCTTGACATTGAAAATTTCTAGGATTGTATAAAAACAGTCATACAAAAAACAAAATTCTAGTCCTAATTTCTAAACCCCCTAAGTTCTCAAATTCCCAATTTTTTAAATTCATCTTTTTATATTGATTTTTTTTATCTTTTTAAAAACTATATTACATGTCATTAAGAGGGGTTTCTTTTGTGGCATAAGTGGCAAATTAAGCCTAATGATGTATAATTGAGTTGGCGCGCATGTAATGTAGAATATTCCCTCGACAAGGGTTCAATAGGTAAAAAATCAGAAGTTCAAGTACTCAATATGTCCAAATCAAAGGTGGGGTGTCTAAGTGACAAACTTATATAAGCTCATGGGGTTAGATATGTTTTAAACCGGAAGCTAGCTCGTTTTGTACTTTCAAGAGATTTGTGTGCACTGAATAATCCGTTATAGAAAGAGCGACGACGAAGTCAATGAGGTTAGACCGCCTATGACTAAGTACAAGGGTGGTTGATACAATAGCATAAATGGCCAACGGAGAACTTGCTATAATATCCTGAATGGTTATATAGAAACTAGTCAAGGACATGCCAATATGAGTGCATATCCGTGGTAGGGCCTTGAATTAAATAAGTCCAATGGGATTCAGTTTTAAATTATTTGATAATAGAAGGAGTAATCCAAAGATATATATGATAGTTAGACTGGTTTTTTTTTAGATACAATTTTGATGTGGAATTGATTTTCTATTCTCAACCCACTAAGCATATATAATAATCGAGAAGAGCAAAGTCATGATAATTGGTGCTCTAATCGAAGTTTTAAAGTTGCATTGAGGTACTTTAATAAGGTGTTAGGTTAATTACTCAATGGATTGAAGTTATTGATCGAACGGGTAGACTAGCGATTGAAGTTAACTTAAAATTAGAAAGTGGTAGTAGTACTAATTAATTAGAAGGAAGAGCCTTAGGCATTCAGTTAAACGATTAAGCCTCCAAGGGTAGTATCCAGAGGTCACCAGTTCGACTCTCATGGACAGCGTCCTCAACAAAAAAAATTAATTAGGAGGAAGATGATTAATTAATTAATTAAGTGTGTAGGGGTGACCTCACCCATAACCGATTGAAATAAAGTGGAAGATTGGAACCTTTGAGGGACAGGAAGAGTCCAAAATTTAAGAGGAAGGAAACAAAGGGGCAGGTAGGAATTGCACGCATTTTGACGAGATAAGGGGATTTGGGAGATCACTTTTGTTGGACTCTTATGATGTAATGTTTGCACAAGCTAGCTACCCAAATCTCCAAATCGGATCACCGTGGATAATTAGTTGCATGATGTTGACTACTTGTAAATTATTTTTGCACAAGATATATATAGTACTCCTATATAAGTATGTTTGATGTACATTCTTGTGAGCCCCCAAAAAAGGAAAAAATAAATAAAATGAGTCGATATATATCTACATGGCATCCATCCACTTGGCAAGCGTGTAAGGGGTCCACGTAGGTAGAGGTCGGCGGGAAAAAGGAGCAGAATTGCTGGCGGAGAATTATGTGTCTTAAAATGAGGGCACTGAAATTTGGAATTGCTTGAGAGGTTGAAACTTGGATAGTTAGCTTAGCAGGGTGAAATTCTGCAGGTGCAGGTACTTGCTCCTAATTTGTTTTGTTTTAATTTTCATTTAATTAAACCGACCAAGAAGTACGTGGGTACTACTAATAAACATCTAGAAAACTGAACATATTAAAAGCATCGTACGTAATTGTAAGTGTAATAAAAATCGACTTTAATGCCCTTAGCTAGGTAACTCCTTTAATGACCTACATTCTCCAAAACAATAGACAATGGGGGTGGGGATCCCCAGATCCACCTCCGATATGCCTAAGTCAGAGGAGCAGTTGTTCAAGTCGAGCGTCAAGGGTAAAGGGTGATAATTTCTAAAGAAAAGTTAGAAGATGCAAATTGTGAATTACCTCTCCATACTTGGCAAAAACATGTATTTATAATGGAAGAGGCAGGGTAGAGGGAGAATAATTCTATCCCTAACGATTACTTGCTAGCCAATCCAACGATAATTCTATCTTCGCGCAAAGATAGAACCTTCCATCATAATTGCTTAATCGCCTCTTTATTTTTAAGAAAATAATTTAAAGATAAAAGACATATTTAATAAAAATACCTTTATGGCGGAAGATAGAGAAAATATTTATGGCGATTAATTTACCCACTCACAATGTCCCACCCTGCATCCAGATCGTATTTGAGATGGAGGGGTACATAGGTCTTATAACGCAATGATCATGCAGATCAGGCTAAGAGTCCCCGCGTGCGTGCATGCGTACGATTGTGCTCTACATATGTGCACACACATGTAAAGTTCGTTAACGCGAAGAGCTAACGTTGCGCTTGATATATTTTTTTTGAGACTCAAACTAATGCAAAAACTGACTTTTATTAAAAATAAACATGAATGTTTGATCTTAAGGACTGATCTAAAAAAAATACTAAGAGCCACATTAAAAAACCACGAGGGAAAAAGAGTACCTCTTTGCGTGGAGAAGAACGAGTTCCCGCGAGCGCGCCCAGGTAGGCCGCTCTCGCGGTTTTTATGCCGAGAGCAAGTGACTCTCGATCAGCTGATCCGCGCTTGCGGATGAAGGACCGTGCATGCGGCCGTGAGATGCCGAGAGCAAGCGACTCTCGGTCGGCTGATCCACGCTCGCGAATGAAGGATTGTGCGTGCGGTCGCGAGATGTAGAGAGCAAGCGACTCTCGATCGGCTGATCCGCACTCGCGGGCCGATCGGTTTTGCCCTAGAAATTGGGCTTCAATTTGCGAAACGTATCCGCGCTCGCGGATTTCGGGCCCATGCCCGTGGTTTCGGCTCTGGTCATAGACGTGCAATTCGTTTCTGTACTCATACGTTGCTGAGACCATGCGGACGATCTTGATCTCATCCTCGTGCTCATCTTTATTAAGGTACTCGCGTAAGTATCCTTTTTCGAACCAATCTCTCAAGATTCATCGATAGGGCGCTCACCTTGAACCTCCCTCAAAGCATATTTCAACTTTGCGATTTCTTCTAGGGCTTGGTCCAAGCGGGACTCAGCCTGTGCGTACCTTGACGGCATCACCTCCTTCTCTCTCAGAGTGGAAGCCACAATGTGGATGACCTCGTTATCCTGCTCACTCCCGGTGGAGGTCGATGCCCCATTCCTATCATTCGGGTGGGCTTGATTCCTCTGGCCCATCTCGTAATGCGAATTAGGATTTTGGCGATTTGGACTATCGAAAGTCGCGATCGTGGTTTGCCTGGCCACAGTCACGGTTATGCCCTGCGATCGCGGTTGCGCTTTCAGGCCTACCGCGGTTCTCTTGGTGTGGATTTGCTTTGACTTCGGCGATGTGTATCATGGAATCCCTTGATCGACTAGACTCAGTTGATTCAGACCAAACTGGGGCTTTGACTCGCGATTCCGTTGTCTGACCCAAGTCCCGATAGGTTTGTGCAATGGACAGACACGCTTGCGATGGGGATCGGGTCACGGTTTGAGTCAGATCTGGGCAAGGCGCCTTGCTTGGATCGCGATGTGGTCTAATCTCCTAAGCGAATATCGGGATCAACGTGCATCGGGATTTGCTACTCCGAGTGATTTTCAAAGTTCGCTCGGTCGCCGCTCGATCCGTGGTTGAGGGTGTCGATCCGCGGTCACGGGTGATGATCCACGGTCGCGGGTGGCGGATCCGCGGTCGCGGGTTTCGTCTTCCGAGCAAAGTCGGAGTTCGCTGATCGCCCTTCGAACCGCGGTCGCGTTTGGGGGAACGCGGTCGCGTCTTGCTGCACTACGGGCACAGTTGGTTGCCCATAATCGCGGTTGGTTGCCCGCCGTCGCGGTTTGGCCTGCCGAAGGCGAATCGCACGATGTGCCTTGCGCAATTGCTCTTGGGTTGACTAAGATTGTATCTTGATTGTTGGGGGTCGATTCCAGCACCATAATTATGGTTCGATTGTTGTTTCCCACAGACGACGCCAATTGTAAGTGCACAAAAATTTGTCATTAATGCACTTAGGTTGCTCCTTTGAATTCCTTCTTCTCCAAGCTCCTTTGATGACCTAGATCCTGCAAAACAATGGGCAAAGGGGGTGGGGACGCCCTGATCCACCTCCGATGCATAAGTAAGAAGAGTAGTTGTTCGAGTCGAGTGTCGAGGGCAATAATTGCGAGAGAAAAGCTAAAAGATGTAAGTTGTGAATTATATCTCCATACATGGCAAAGACATGTATTTATAATGGAAGAGACATGGTAGAGGGAGAATATTTCTATCCCTAACGATTACTTGCTACCCAATCCAGCGATAATTCTATGTTCACGCAAAGATAGTTCCTTACATCATAATTTCTTAACCGTCTCTTTATTTTATAAAAAATTATTTAAAAATAAAAAACATAATTAATAAAAATACTTTTATGACGAAAGATAAAAAAATAATTATGACAATTAATTTACACATTCTTAGTACTACTATCCTATGTAACCATATATGTAGTAGTAGTAATAAGATTATATTGAGAAGAAGGGTAAATGAATGAAGTTGGGGGGGCGGAGAGGGGTAATCAATTGCGCATGGGGCACGAGGGGAGGCCGAGCCACATCCATTACTTGGACGGCCTCACTTCTCACGCCACCATCTCTCTCACCATCTCTCTCTCTCCCCGCCCAAGCGTACCTATTTATATATAATGCCCCATTTGCACCCTCTTTCTTCCTCTCATTATAACTTGATCCTTCTTCGATCTCCCTCTACCCCCTTCCATCCATTTCCTCCCAATCCAGATCTTGCAAACATCCCTCAACACACACATTCCATACATCCCTCCAAAACACAGATTTCCATCAACTCCGTCCACCACCTTCTTGGTTAGTCCTTCATTAATTATGAGTCATATATTTATATTCTGTGTATGTATGTATGTGAGTTGTGTTCATATGATCTGCCAACTATATGTATATGCTCTATTTATATCATCACATGAATGAATTAGTATACACGACTCTCTTTTCCTATGTTTGATTCACATATACATATTATGTTATGATCGACTTATAATTACTGAGAGTACCATCTATTCCATCATTCCATCCTTCCTAACCATCCCTAGCTACCCTCCATATACACGTAGTAACATATATACATACTTACATATGCATACGCATGCTGCTCACCTCAATCTTACTAGTTTTCCATAATTAATAATTAAGATTCAACAATACCTACCAACTGAGTTGCTACATTCATATAGTTAGCTAGTTACACTGATGATTGACAATATGCTGCATGCAGATCAATAAACTTCAAATTCATATGCATATACCTATTGTATGGGACATCTAAATAAGTGCTTCAGATCAATTAGGGTTTGGCTTAATTAACTATGTATATCTATCTAATCTAATTAATCTAATCTAATCTGATCATGGGTGGTACAAATCATGATGTCACTGCATATTTAGATTTATTTATTTATTTATTTATTTATTGTCTCTAAGCTAAGGTACTTCCTATGTTAGCCCAATTAAGAACCTTCTTGTAGAGAATTAATCAACCCTCTTTAATCAACAAAGTGGAAGTTATAACGTACATTTTCAGGAAAATTAAAAAACAAAAGTTGTCTCTATAGCTAGGGTATATACGTAGCTCTATCATTAATCAATATTAATCTGAGCTTAAGGTTTTCATGGCCGGTAATTTGTTACACATATATATATATATATATGGGTTGGTGGAGGCCGGTTATTAGCTTGACGCTTGTTGATCGAAGGAAGATACACGGAATATGTATAGGATAAAATGTGTTGCACAATTAATTAAGGCCACCAACTTATACAAGTGCTATAGCTACAAGAAGCATACCATGTAGTGCACTCTACTCAATAGACAAGACCGCATGCCTTCAAGTGACCCCCTTTTTGTTTTTACCATTTTTATATGGATTTCCAAAGTCAATCTTTTGGGCTGCCCTCCACATTAATCATTGCTCCCCAACCTTATTTTTTAAATTTGTTAAATTTCTTTAATTTCAGTGTTCATATGCTCATTAGCACATACACAGTTAGTTTCTTTTTGCACATATTCCATAGATATTTTCTCAAGCTTTTGTTGGACGGCCCACATATAGAATTGGCTAATTATGAAATGATGTCGATGGATTAGCATAGTAGATGCGCCATCACATAATTCTTTTCCTACAATGTGATTTACATATTTACGTTGCAACATACTTTAATTTGGATCGTGTATCGAATGACTAATAATACATCTTATATATATACACACTTTTGATATATGTATCATTTATTGATGTATTGAATTTGACCTTTTTTGTTCTCTTTTTATATACAGCTGAAGTTGAATTAGAAATGGAAATGAATGATCCATGCGTTCCACCAGGGTTTCGATTCCACCCAACAGAGGAAGAGCTAGTGGGTTATTATTTGAGGAGGAAAATAAACTCACTCAAGATTGATTTAGACGTCATTGTTGACATTGATCTCTACAGAATAGAGCCATGGGACATTCAAGGTATACATCTAATTAACTCTCCTTTTACTTTCACTGTTTATATATTTTAGTCCCGCTTAAGTCACTTTAGAATTAATTATAGTTTGGAGTCTTAGTTAATAAAAGATACTGTAAAATCTATTCGACCAAAAAACATAAAAGAAAAAAATCTTTTTTTTTGTAAAAATAAAAATAAATCAAATACTTCCTATTTTTTTATTTAAAATTTGACTTGTCATTTTCATAAGGTAGATGGACAACTAAAATTAATAAAACAGCAACAAATTAATTGAATATATGAATTAATGTCGTCATCCTAATTCCTTAGAAAATGGAAAATAAAATACAAATCTTAAACCTTTCATAATTGTAAAATGTTCTCTCTTTTTTCCCCATTTAATTAAATGTTATCGATCGATCCACTCAACTACCTTGATAATGGATAAAATACGTAAATGTGTAGCTTAACTTGATCGAGAGTATGATCCACTCAACACTAGAATCTTAGGTTATAGGGCTGAGTATGCTCAACTTGTAACTGACTCAAACCTTAATTATAAATAATTATTTGACGTCAGATAATCTAAAGTGTTACTTGCAAGTATATATACAACAATATCTTACCCGTCACTCATCAACACACGCACTAAACCCGACCTTAGCTAGGGTTATATACCTACGTTTGTATGAGCGAATAAGAATAAGAATATAGCTGTTTTCCCATGATTTATTTATTTTATCATGTATAATGCGCCTGATTCTTCGTGTTCAGGTAAAAGTATATATTTTGTTTTATCTTATAGTAAAGCATACTAGTATTAATTAGCATGGAAACATCAGCTTAGAGAGTTAAGCTCTAAAGTAGAAAAATGTAATAATTTCGAATCAGAAGTCAACATTTAGTGGAATATAGGAAACGAAATTAAGTACGTAGACCGAAATACAGTAGATATTAATCCAAGAACCGCGTGCTGCCCTCTTTCTCCCGCTAGGCCTAGGTTATAATCAAGTGGACATTATCACCATTATTTGCCGTTTATTCTTTGGATAATTTGGTTTTAATTTCACACTACTTTACTATATGTACAAGTCTGGACAGTGTTAGCTAGGCGTGCTAGCATAATATTTAGCCTTTCTCACTTTGTTTTATTTGTTTTCTGTTCCTTTTTTTTAAAAAAATATTTTTGCACATGCGCATGCACTCTTATAGTCTTATGTATGTTTGTTGGTCTTAGTAATTCATAAAAGAGTATATTTCAGATAGATGCAAGCTAGGATATGCTGGACAGAACGAGTGGTACTTCTTCAGCCACAAGGACAAGAAGTATCCGACCGGAACTCGAACAAATAGGGCAACTGCAGCCGGGTTTTGGAAGGCCACAGGACGAGACAAAGCTGTGCTTACTAAGAACAAGATCATAGGTATGAGGAAGACACTTGTCTACTACAAGGGCCGCGCACCAAATGGCAAGAAGTCGGATTGGATTATGCACGAATACCGCCTCGAAACCTCTCAACATGCTCCTCCTCAGGCAAGCCAGTTTTCTTATATATATACTTTGCTCTCATTGATGCACCAAAGCGATCCTAGCTACAAATTAATTTACTAGGCGCGCCCTAATCGTTACGTGTTTAATTAAATGCATGGATGCAGGAAGAAGGATGGGTGGTATGTAGGGCATTCAAGAAGCCAAGTCCAAGCACCCAAAGGCCATATGGATTTGACCCTTGTTGGCAAAACCACAATCACAATCACAACTACTACCACCACATGCAAATGATGAGAAGCAACCCCAACGGGGCCAACACTACCGGGTCTCCGTCCTCTCTCCCTGACCTAATGAGCCCTAATTCCATCACTATGGATTCCTCCTATGGCCAACCCCCTATGACCCCTTACCACCAAATCCCGACTTTCGGCTTTGATCATCAAAGTGCCCCATCACTCGAGTTCACATCTCCAAGTGCTGACAATCATACTGCCCTAAACCATGTCATCGAGAGCCCTTCACTTTCTGCCTCTTTGGCTAATCACCACCAAGGGTTTGCTAACACCACTCATGAACAAGATGCTAATCACTTATATGATGATGAGTACAAGAGCAACACTAACTGGAAGTTTTTGGATAGTTTGCTTGCTTGTGAGCAAGTACCATCTTCTTCCATGAATATTCCAAGCTCTCAAATGCCTTCACTTGACGAGTACCAACAAGTATTGAATCCGGAACAGCTGAATGATCAAGTGGGTGACTTTCTCACATGTTTTACCAATTTGTAACAGAAAAAAGAATGATATTACTGCAAGTGTATATGGTCATATATAATGTTATATACGACGAAAAAATCATGTATGTCGTGTAGGAAAGGTAAAAAATAACATCTCGGCCTTCTCTCAAGGCTTTTATTGGGAGACTGATGGTGTCCACGTCAAGTTTTATGAGTTGGGCCATTTAATTCTGAGCTCAAATTCATGTATATGTGCATGACGTATATGTAGGGCATATATGCTATGCCCTATCTAACTAAACTTCAAGTGTTTTTACATCTAGTTTTATTGTGTGTTCAATTTCATTTAATGAAGATTGTTTCTTAATGGATCTTAGTTTACTCTTTATATGTGCAATTACATTATTGAGCTAACTGAAATGAAAATGTCGAGTTCTTATAATACGATGATCCTATTTGATGTAATGGATTCTCTATGCATTAGACTTGTATTAGGATCGAATAATATTGGATCCAACGTTGGGTGTATATGTGAAAATATGTGCTCGCTTGAATGATAGAAACTTGGGAGGATATATGGAAGAGGAATTGAAATATGAAAAGAAATAACACACTTTTTAAACAACTCTATGTTATTTTAATTCTCTTGTTTTCACTCTTTTTGAAATAAAATAAATACATGACACATACATATAGCTCTATAGTAGACCTATCCAAACACGGACTTGGGATAAGCTTAGGCCGGGCTACAATATTTTTTTGCCTATATTTGTGGGCCAGGCCAAGCTCGACCCGGATATTTGGGCTAGAAACGACGCCCATACCCGCCCGACATTACGGGCCGGATTGACCTGTGGACAACCCAGCCCAACGGAAATTGATGAACGACGACCGATAGAAAACAACGGGACAAATGAAAGAGAGAGAGAGAGAGAGAGAGAGAGAGAGAGAGAGAGAGAGAGAGTTGAAGTATGAAGGGAACTAGGGTTTGGATATGGGAAGTGGGAACTTATATTAATTCAACCTTATCAATATATATTTTTTATATAAAATATTATGGGTCGAGCCGGATCCACCGACCTAAATGGGCCAAATAGTCAGTCCATAACCGATCCATATTAAATATGGGCAGGTCGTTCCTGGCCCATTAGGCCTAAACCCTTGTCTAAGCCCACCCTTATTGACGTCCGGGTCGGGCGGACCGTGTGGGCCAACCCGTGTTTAGACAGGTCTAATGTGTTGAGACTATTTTTTTCCTCAACTTTGATAACTGTCATTTCATGGTTGAGCCAAGAATTGTCGTGGGGCATGTAGTATCATCCAAGGGTATTAAGGTCGATAAAGAAAAGATTGAAATCAATTATTCTTTGTCTTATCCTAATAATGTGTGTGAAGTGTGTTCCTTCCTAGACCATATTGTTATTTATCATAGGTTTATCAAGTACCTCTCAAAGATAACATCGCCCTAGTGTGAGAAGTGGTCTACGACTTCAAGGATGAGTGTAATAAAACTTATGATGAGTTGAAAGCTCGCCTCACTAGTGCTCCTATTATTGAAGCCTCAGATTGGTCTTGTCCCATTAAAATCATGTGTGATGCAAATGATTATACAATGGGGGTTGTTCTTGGTCAAAAGAAAGGTGGAGTTTCTCATGTTATACACTATGCTTTCATGACCTTGAATGAAGCTCAAAGGAACCACTCAACCACCGAGAAGGAGATGCTCATAGTTGTTGATGACAGGCCCGATGTGCTATACCAATTCTAAGGATAGGGCCCCGGGTCAATCAACAAAAAATATTTGTATCACGACCCCGTTGTAGTACGGTGGTCGAGGTCGATCACAGGGAATTATTTCATGCGCGTTTGAACGGTTGATTGTCTAACACAAACACAATGGGGAGAGAAGACACGAAGCAACTCGGGACCGAGGTTGTCAATCTCGGGACCGAGGTAGCTAGGCACAAACAAAGTCGGGCTCGAGGCTAGGGGACTCGGGCTCGACACAACAATCAATACGAAAGGAGAGAAACAAGCTAGGCTAAGGGGATCCTAGGGCTAGGGGTTCATGCCAACATCAACTTCACATGCTATCATATAGATCAATGAACTAGAGGCTTCCGCTTTGAACATAGATCAACAAATCCAATCAAATCATGCCATTAATCACAAGGAACTAGGCTTTCGCATTCATTCAAGCCAATTGACTCTCTATCTACTCCTATTCGACCGCGGGATTAAGAGGCTTTCTCTTCATCCCTTCGAACCAACTTTCCTAGGCTTTCGACAAAGGATCTTGCTCATAAGGTAAATAGACATGGATCAAGGCAATCAAATCATGAAATTGGTTCAAGCACATGCAATTGAGTTGGGGTTTTCGCCCCCTACCCTAAGATCAAGATAACTACTCACTAATCATGGAATTCAAACTAGCAATCATCAAAGACCATAGGCAAATCATGATTCATGCAAGTCAAATCCACACAAAACAAACTTGAATTAAACTAAAGAAGAGGAATTCTTACAATCTCTACTCCCGCTCCAAGCCTAAGGGTTTCTTTCTTCTCCAAGGAAAGGAATTCACCCAAATCCTCCTCTAGATCTTGAGTTCTTTCCCTCCCTTGGAGAAGAGTCCACCCCCTTCTTTCTTCTACCCTCTCAAACGTCCCTCTCTACTCTCTCCAAAGTGTATGTGATTCTAGATGTCCCTAATGAGAGATTACAAGGGTTTAAATAGAGATTTTTCCCCCTACTACAAAGACTAGATTACCCCTCTAAACTCCTTGGGCTCCAAGGCTTGTCCTTGACCTCCAAGGCTTCTAGAACTCCTTGATCCTCAAGGCTTCTAGACTCCTTGACCTCCAAGGAAGCAAATATAATTTTGGGAATTAACAAGAAAATCCCAAAAAGAAAGGAATCCGGAGCCACGACCGACATGGATCGACACGGAGAACCTCGGGCCCGACTTGCTTCAACCTCGGTCCAAAGACGTACGTTCCATGAAGCTCGGGCCCGACTTGCCCAACCTCGGGCCACCACCTCGGGCTAACATAGTACCTCGGGCCCGACATGCTGGGTACCTCGGTCCTAAGGCATTTTTCAACTTGTTTCGCTCCGTTCTCTCTCGTTTTAGCTCCGATTGACTCGATTCTTTCGCCATTCTCTTCGTTTTCACTTGCGGCTTCTTTCCATGCATTGTTAGCTCCATTTTGGCTCCTTTTTCATCCTTGAATTCCTCCATGATTCCATGCTCCAATCTCCATGATTCTTGCTCCGAAATGCCTATAAAACACACAAAACGCGCATAGTCTCCGAATCTCATAGAAATGCGGGAACTAAGCTAAAAAGGGACAAAACATTCATGAAAAGAAGGAAAAAGGACTAAAACTACCAAGGAAAACACACTTAAAACACTATCAAATAGAGAGACATCAGTTGTGTTTCCATTCGAGAAGTTTAGGAAATATCTCTTGGGGACTAAAAGTGATACGTGATTGCATAGGAGTTGTTTGCTAACTCCAGCAATCCGTTGTAAACCCATGCCTGGCCTAGGATTCGTGCAAGTCCTTCCTTTTCCTCAAGTACTTCCACACCAACTAGTAGAAACGCCACACGAGAGAGAAGGAACTCAAGTGCGCCTTTGGATTGGATTCGATCCAACAAAGGTTGCAACTTGTGTTTTTGGGAGGGTGATCGTTGAACCTAGAGAAATCTCTCTCTGTTTTCTTTTAGAACACACAAAAATCACAAGGTTCATCCTAACAAATTTTAGAATTAAAACACAAAACGAACTTAATTGAAAACGTGATTAACGAGAGGGAGAGGATAAGAGTTATTGTGTTCAAAGATGGAGAAGAGGCTGATGAGTGCTCGGTTGCAAGAAGAATGGTAGACACGAGTGTTTGGATTAAAACCCTTGGAATTGAAACTTTCTCAAGTCCAATTCGAAGTTCAAACCTGATTTTGTTAAATGAAAGGTGCGAGTATTTAAAGATACAAACTAGGACAAATAATTCTATCTTGTTAACAAAGCTATTCTAAAAGGAAATATAGAATTATCCACAGAATAATGAAACTAGACATAAGATAAGAAGAAACTAAAAGTTTGTCGTCCATGCAGCCCATGCAACTACTCAAAAGAAAATCTAGGACTTATCTCGTATGGCCTTTGATGAACCAATCACTAGAGACAAAGCTAAGAAGTTAAGGCTAACCACGCGATCTCTTTGAGCGAGGATCCCGACTATGGATAAGTCAGAAAGCTTAAGCTATTGACTTCCATCAACCATGTACAAGGCTGAAATTGGATATGCTTATGATAGATACTATTTTTCGAAACTTTCTATTATTACCATAGATTGATTTGGTATTCCTTTTTATAAGTGCTCTACCTTAAGCCTATAATGTTTGGGCTTTAATGTTGGACGAGTAAGCCTTCAAATCCAAGCAACATCTCCCACTTCTGGGATTGGGTTGAGACCTTGGCTTTGGAAGACTCACGTGTCCAACCTAAAAGCCCAAACATTTTAGGCTTAAGGTAGAACACCTATAAAAAGAAATACCAAATATAGTCTAGTCTTTTCTAAGCCACATGGCCCCTAGCCTCATGCACATCGAGAACTAACAACCTACGATATAGAGAAGATGGAAAGCATAATTTTTCCAACTTTGTACAAAAATCCATCATCTATAAAGCAAGAGTCATATTCACCATACCCAAATTAAGCAATAAGTATAGACTTTTCCAACGAATTCATCACTAGCATATAAATTACGCAACATGAAATCTAACTTAGGATCGAGATGAACTAGAAGAACATACCTACTTGATAGAGCATCAGCTACCCTGTTATCGCTTTCCTTCTTATGCTTCACCACTTAAGGGAAAGTCTCCATATATGAACTTGACCCAACATGCATGTCTCCGACTGAGGCAAGATTGGCCTTTGAGCTATTTCAATCTTTCATGGTCCGTGTGAATCATGAACTCCTTAGGCCATAGGTAGTGTTGTTAAGTTTTCAACACCCTCCACCAAGAGTAACCCCTCCACCAATTTTGATCCAAAACGGTCAAGGAAATATGAATTTTGGTGGCAAGATGACAAGATGAAATATGAATTCACCTGCAAGTTTCAATCACACAGAAGCAATAGGGCATCACGATTATGGAATATAACATGCAATATCAATCATACATGGCCACAAAGTCAAGCAAATAGGCTAGCGATGTCCATGTAAGAGATGCAAATTACTAAGACGCTAGTGCACACACGGTCCATGAAGAAGTGGGTGCATGCAAGTTACGGTTTTGGGCACAACAAGCAATGCACAAGTAGGGTTCTTTGAGATGCTAAGAAGTAGATAGGGTGTAATTCTAAATTATTTAGCATCCAAGAGCAAAGAGCACTTTGGAGGAGAAACAAGTAATCAAGTAAGGAACCTTGAATAATTGTTTTTGTTTTTCAATTTTTTTAATATGATGTACGGAAATTCGGTATTTATATGCACGAATGACACTATCTTGAAGCAAAATAAAAGAAAGGAAATTAGACTAGAAAAAATTGAGAAAATAAGGGACAAAAATATGAAATATTTCCAAATATGCAACCCAAGTAAGTTACTTATGCAATAAAGAATCAAGCAAAATATGGAGAATTAATTCGAGCAAGTCAACATGCAAATCATATCTTAAACACAATAAAAAAAGAATATAAATCTATTGGATGTTTGACTAAGCAAATATGCAATGTTACAACTTGGGCCATAAGGAAGGATTTTCATACACAAGAGGGGGTGAGAAACCCTTGATGTTTGGTCCAAGAAAGACTAAAGGTGAGGCTGTGAAATTTTTGGTGGATGGAAATATCGTCGGTGGTGGAAGGTGGTTGCGCTGTCTTGAGGGTGGTGCACCAAAGGCGGGTTTTTGTAGTTTTTTTGAAGAGGGGAAAAGTGTTAGTTGTTCAATGAAACTGAAGATAAAAACAAGTTATGCATGTAATTGAAAAGGAATGGACTAGAATAAACAAGGAAATCCGATACCACTTGATACGTGATTGCATAGGAGTTGTTCGCTAAAGCCATCAATCCATAGTAAACCCACAGCTGGCCTAGGATGTTCGTCCAAGTCCTTTATTTTCTCAAGTACTTTCACACCAAGGAGTAGAGATGCCACACGAGAGAGAAGGAACTCAAGTGCACCTTTGGATTGGATTGGATCCAACAAAGGTTGCAACTTGTGTTGTTGAGAGGGTGCTCGTTGAACCTAAACAAATCTCTCTTAGTTGGATCCAACAAGGCCAACGCCTGGGCTGCTCGAAATCTCTCATACGCTGGCCGTCTAGAAATTGTTAGAGCTGTTTTTTATGGGATCATCCAATATTGGTGCAAGGTCTTCTTACTCCCTGCCTCAATCATCTCAAAAATAAACAGCTTACTTAGGAACTGTCTTTGGAGCGGGAAAAGTGATGGCAACTCTGCTCCCATAGCTTGGAAGAGGGTTTGTAGACCAAAAGCCGAGGGAGGTATTGGGCTGAAGGATGTTGCATCTTGGAACAAAGCTAATTTAGCAGGCCTCCTCTATGATGTTATCCATCAATCTGGTAACGTGTGGCACCATTGGGTCACCAAGACTCTTACCAGAGGCCAATCCATTTGGGAAGTCAGAAGCAAGAGCACAGCCAGTGCAGCATGGAAGATGGTTCTAAAGTTGAGAGACAAGATGATGGCCTCTCTTAATGATTCTGATGCGCCGATCATCCTCCACACTTGGTACGGCCATCTAAACAGCAGAGATCTCTATGATCAACTTAGAGAGAAGGGTAATGCAGTGTGCTGGAAGAACCTCATCTAGTGCAGGCTCAACACTCCTAGAGTCTTTCTTGGCTTGGAAAACCATAAGTGGTGGAACACGCACCAAAGCTATGCTCAAATGATGGGGCCTTACTACTAATGATGTCTGTGTACTTTGCAATTCTGGGCAGCAAGAAACCGTGGCACACCTTTGGTTCGAATGCCAATACTCCAGACATGTTCTTAACATGGTGCTACAATGGACTAATTTGAAGAGGAGAATCAACAACTTAGAAGAATGGATCACTTCTGCTTCTTCTTGGAACGGGAAGAGCTCTCTTCTCTTTAGCCTTTGGAATCATAGTCATTTTGTTGTCTTGTACCACATTTGGAAAGCGCGTAACTCCATTATTTTTAGCCAAAAATCAATCAGTGTGGAGGATTGCTCTAGTATTTGTGTGAGGCACATTAGAAACTGTCTTAAGGTCAGGTGGAGAAAGTGGTCTAGAGATGATCATAGAATTTTGGAGAAATTAGGAATTGAACAAGTTGTAAATAGCTAGTCTATCTAGCATTTTTGTAACCTCAATTTTTGTCTAATACAATTTACCCTATTATTCAAAAAAAAAATCTCTCTTAGTTTTCTCCTAGAATGCACATAAAAATCACAAAGTTGATACTAATAAAATTCAGAATTAAAACACAAATTAAATTTAATTTAAAACATGATTAACAAGAGGGAGAAGAGAAGGGTTATTATGTTCTAAAATGGAGAAAAGGTTGATGAGTGCCCGGTTACAAGAACAATGGAAGACATGAGTGTTTGGATTAAAGCCATTGGAATTGAAACTTTTCTAAAGTTCAATTAAAAGGTCAAATCTGATTTTATTGATTGAAAGGTGCAAACTAGGGCAAATGTTTTCAGTCCGGATCATATGAAACCCATTATGATACAATCCTTGTGCCACCCAATAAATAGCATCCACGTGTAAACCTTAATAAATCATTTTCTAAAACAAAGAAAATATTAACTATACTTTCTTTTTCTTTTGGGAGAATTTCTTCAGCCATGGCTGAAGAAATTCTACCAAAAGAAAAGGAAAATATAGTTAATACTTTCTTTGTTTTAGAAAATGATTCATTAAGGTTTACACGTGGATGCTATTTATTGGGCAGCACAAGGACTGTATCATAATGGGTTTCATATGATCCGGACTGAAATTTATTCTACCTTGATAAGTTATCCTAAATGGAAAGATAGAATTATTCACAAGATAATAAAACTACACCTAAGATAAGAAGAAACTAATAGCTTGTCCTCCAATCCAAACCACATGTCCCACCAATGGGCTTGGGTCGAGACCTTGGCTTTGGAAGACTCACTCGTCCAAAATTAAAGCCCAAACATTATATTCTAAAGGTAGAACACCTACAAAAAGTAGTCTATGCTAATAATAGAAAGTTTCCTAAAATAGTATCTAGGATAAGCATGTCCAAATTCAGCCTTGGACATTGTTGATAAATGTCATCAACTTAAGATCACTTGACTCGTCCATCATGGCCGGGATCCTTGCCAAAAGATCTTGTGCGGCTTACCTCAACTTCTTAGCTTGGTCTCTAGTGATTGGTCTATCAAAGGGAACACAAGCTAAGTCCTCGATTTTCTACGAAGTCATAGGTGCATGAGCTTCATGACAAATTAATTGTGTACACGGACCATGCTGCCCTTTGTTACTTGATGACGTAGATGGAGGCCAAGGCAAGATTGATTCGATGGGTCTTCTTGCTAAGTCAGTTCGACATCGAGATAAGGGACAAGAAGGGAGCAGAGAACCTTGTGGATGGCCATTTAAGTAGACTTCTCCATGAGGAAGGCAAACTGGAAAATCAAAAGCAGATACATGGGCGCTTCCTGGATGACACACTTGTCGAAGTAGACTCAGTCACAAAACCGCGATTACGGCCCACAAGCACCACCACGGTTTTTCTCCTGAGATCTTAAATCGAGAAATTGTAGATCCGCGACCACGATAATCAAGCCGCAATCGTGGTTTCGTTGTTGATCACGGAGAACTCTCGGGAAGCAAGGAAACTCTATTTTTGATCCACTCGTTCAAGCCCTAGTATGCTAATCTTGTTAACTTCCTCATCTTGGGGAAGTTTCCACCTAATTTCACCAAAGCTTAGAGGGATAAGGTACGTCATGAATCTCACTTCTATGTTTAGGATGATCCTTACATATGGAAGCATTGTATGGATCACGTTATCTGACGTTGCATACCAGATAATGAGGTACAATCTATCCTATGATGTTTTGCTTAGAAGGTACTTGAAGCGGGATTTTATTGGCCTCATACTTTTAGAGATGCATATGCTTTCTACAAATCATGTGATCGTTGTCAAAGGGTGGGAAATATTTTCAAAAGACATGAGATGCATAGAGCTCCTATGATATTTTATTGTTTTGGGCATTGATTTGATGGGATCCTTTCCATCCTTTTTTGGTAATCTATATATTTTGCTTGTGGTAGACTACGTTTCCAAGAAGGTGGAGGCAAAGGCCACTAGAATTGATGATTCTAATGTGGCTGTAGATTTGTCTAGGGACAACATATGCTCTATGTTCAGGATTCCAAAGGTCTTGATAGGTGACAAAGGTACAGACTTCTACAACAATACTGTTAGTGATGTCCAAAAGAAGTGCCGTATCATTCAAAAGGACAACATATTCAAAAGGACACCTCGGCTAGGCCATTACACACTCCCACAATAATGGCCTAGCCGAGGTGTCCAATAGGGAGATCAAGAGTGGTTTGAAGAAGATAGTGACCCCGGATAAAAATAAAAGGATTGGAATCTACAACTCAATGATGATTTATGGGCATACCGCACATCTTATAAGACTCATTGGAATGTTCCCACATAGATTGGTCTTTGACAAGGCGTGTCACCTACCAGTAGAGCTCAAGCATAAGGCGTATGGGCTATCAAAAGAAGTCAACTTGAGGATTGATGAAGATAGTGCTTTAAGGAAGTTGTAATTGCAATAATTGGAGGAGTTCAAACTGCATGATGCCTATGACAATGTCGTCCATTACAAGGACCTTGACTAAGCCATGACAAGACAAACATTCTAAGGAAGGAGTTTAAGATTGGGGACAAAGTCCTTGTATACCAATCCAACCTTACATTCTTTCTTGAGAAACTTCGTTCTAGATAGTCCAGTCCATTTGTGGTGGCAAGAATTTTTCCTCACGACACGGTAATGTTATATGATTGGAACACTCAAAATGAGTGGAATTTCAATGGGAATAGATTGAAACCGTACCATAAGGGAGTACGAAAGGAGACATTGAAGGAGTAGGTTCTCACCGAACCGACAAATGATTAAAATGGCGTTGAGCCGATGACGTTAAACAAAGGCACCGCTCGGGAGAGAACCCGAGGTTACTTAGTTTCTTTTCTTTGCTCTTTGTTTTCGTTTTATGTTGTTTTCTTTAGAAGAAAGCACATGCACGTACTAGGTTCAAAAGAAAGCTTAGGTGTAAAACCGTGGTCGCGATTTATTGGCCGCGATCGCATCTTTACCCTAACCTAGGCATACATGTACTAGTCAAACTGCGAGCGCAGCATAAAAACCACAATCGCAAGGGCTCCATGAGTTTTATTTTTGAAATTGACCGCCCCCTTCTTCTTTCCCCTTCTCTATCTAACCTTTTACCCTACACATCCATTCACTAGGCACTTTATGCACCTACTACTAAAATACAAACCCATTAACCACCACCTTCATACTTCTCTGCTGCCACTATCAAACCGTCACCCCTTGGTGGGATCCAGCCCTGGGCTGAACCCAATTCAAGAGACCTCGAGTCGTTGGAGGCCTTGGCGTCCCCCTTGGACCGAGACCCGGCATAAGCGAGCCTTAATCGGTGTCTATCTAGCTATTTCTATATTTAGCAGTTTCTATATAATAGCTTCTATTTCTATTTTAGGTTGGGCCTATTTGTGCCTATTTGAGCTAACCCACATATGCTTTGCATTTACTATTTAAGTTGAACTTTTATTATATTTTGGATTACGTTTGATTGAGTATTGACTGAGAAGCGTTTCCTCATTGCCACCTCTACGTAACCATCGTTTTCAATTAAGTTTTCAATTGTACAAGCCTTGCCTTCTTCACTGTCGGATCTCTGACACCGTAGTCTCGAGCCATCTGGAGTTATACCCCGGTTCCCGCAACGCTCAAAGATCGGATCCTTGGAGAGCGTGACCTAACCCCCGTTGGATCACATTAATTGTATTAGAGTCTCTGGTCTTGTAAGTGGCTCGAAACCTTGTTTACGCAATTTTCCATTTCCTAATCCGTCGATACATGCTACGTTCTTTCCGTCATTAAAGTCTGAAAAATAAAACAATTGAGCCGTGACCATAGTCGAACCAAGAAAGCCTTGGTCGATTCCTATTTGCTAGTATCTCATGCAAATGTTTTTGGCAATTTTGGGCTACCGAGTTCATGTTGATTCATTATTTAAGATTGGCACCATTTTAGGTAGTTGGCCGAATATCTTGCTGCCTTAATTGAGTTGTTATGCTGAATTTGTTAGCTAGCTTGATTGCCGATATTTTTAAGTTGATTTGGCCTTATCTTTTTCCTTAATTTAAGAAATTTGTTATTCACATTGTATTACGATAATGTCACGTGTTATATATAGTGTTTTTTCAGCTTTAAGGCATAAAGAGTGGACATGTTATTAGTTTAGCTCAAGCTGAGTATACAAAAAAAAGAAATGGCAAATTCAGTTCGGCTCTAAAAAAAAGAGAAAAAAAAGCAAGACGGACAAAAATCGTGTTATCCTTGTTCTCGTAGTTGGATCTTGTTTGTAATTTAGGTGATCCAAAGTTGTGTCTATGACTTCATTTTCACACCACATTGTGCTTAGCCTTAGCTGCCCTCTCAACATACCCAAACAAGCCCAACCCAATTGCGTGAACAATGTTTTTAATGCTTTGATCGTATCTCTATACTGGGTTCGTTGTTACTTTGTTCTTGCCATGTCTCATACAGGACGAAAGCACCCTGTCAAGCATGACGACCCTGATGAGTTCTTTCGTTGGACCGATCATGTGGCCCATTACTTCAACCAACGGGACTACGACAAGTATGAGCAGTGTGAGGTCACCATTCGGTGTTTCACAGGCTACGCAGTCAACTGTTGGTCTCACGTTCACATTGATAGATCGGTTCGCACCCTGCCTCCTGTTCATACATGGGGACATCTTGTGTTTGTCATGGCAAGACATTTCGCTCGCTGATGCTCAGGTTGTATCCGATCGCACCTTACAGATCATGACCGAGTAGAGAAAGGCTCGCAAGCCAAGAGTCTTGGCGCCACAACCGCCTACATTCATGCCCATGGCGACACCACCGTTCATATCGCCACGAACACTATTTGGAGCGCCAATGCCCGAATTTCATCCACATCCGGCTTCTTATTTTGGCACACTTTAAGCAAGTAATCCAACCTTTATCCAGCCTTATTTACATCCGCTTGTTGGAGCCTATGTGCCCGTATCAGTGCCTTCTTATTCACTAGCAGAACCACCTACGAGCTTCCCCCTTTCTACAACCTCTCTATCTTCCTTGCTTCAGTTTATAAGGGATATTAAAGCTTGGAGAACAACTCGGCGACAAAATCACCTTTGTTGGTTTCTTGTAGGAAGAGAACGATTAAATCTTTTATGGAGTCTGGATGTCATGGATAGAAAAGGAATACATTATACACAATGTACATATCATATATGTAATGATTTGCTTTCAAACGAGTGATGAGTTGGGAATACAGCATTTATAGAGCTATCAATAGAATTGAGAGCCAAAATTTATATCGTTACATGACAGTTGCACATTTTGTATTGTTATGACATCTGAATATGTATAGTATACAAACAAAACTTTGCATCCTCTCTTATCATGAAATTTATTATTCTTTCTTATCTATATGAGTATTAAATCCACAAAACATGATAATTTGTCAGTCCAGGGTAGGACATATTAGCAACAAAGAAGCACACTTGTTCAATATCTTGTTATCGGGAAGGAAAAATTTGATATAATGATATGCTTTATGGTTACAAAGCTAACCAATTTGTTCAATCAAAGAAGGTCAACTTCTTCTAATCTATTTGTTCCCCAAAATTCTTGTTTAATTCTTTATTTTTGTATATTTTATATAAAATAACACGGAATGATTTTTTTCAATTTATGTCATTGACCTGCTAGTCAACCGAACCCGCCATGTAACCTGACATGACCCTATCCAATTTGACCCATGACCCGAACTCGAACTCGAAACGACCCAACCCGAACCGTTTGACAGGTCTAGAGAGGAGAGAGGTCACGTTTAGAGGCTAGGTTTTAGGTCATGGATTTGGGAGCTCATTGGATGTAGATGATAAAGACGAAGATAAAAGGTAAAACATGACTGATTTAGGATGATAATTTGACCAATTAGTAATTTCATTATTATTTTTTGCATTATTAAAATTAAAAAACAAAAGTATCTACATGGCATTTGTGTGGCAAAATTAATGTCCATGTCAACATATTTAATAGTCAAGAACTTCGCGTATTCCCTAATTCTCACATCTTTAACAATCAAGAACTTCACGTTCTCATCCAGCTGGATGCTCTATATCGGCCTCCGTAAGGAAGCCCGTCTAATTCTTACCTTGTTCAAAAAAAAAAAATAAAAAATAAAAAAAAATGTCCATGTCAACATGTGTAAACCTCACAACAAGGAGGCTTAACACGGAGGTGCTTGAGAGCAAACAAAAAAATTAAGTTAAGGTGTTTAATAGATATGTGCCTCCATATTGTGGCGATAATTTGGCTACCAATTGGTTTTATAATGAAACTTCATGGACTTGTGTGCGAGGCCCATCTTCAAATATGCGCAGAATGATCACCCCTTTCATCATTATGAGTCTGGTATATGCCTGTCGGATTTTAACATCGTATGATACTTCTGTTATTTGTGACGATCTAGGCAAAATGTTATCCATTATTGAACTAGCTCACCATGATAACGGGATTTGGGCTAGTTATAGGATGAAACTCATGAAATTAAATGGGTCAGGACGGTCACCCTATCGTCATTTTCGGTCCAGTATCAACCCCTCTGATATTAACATTACTACTAGTCAGTGGACATGATATCACGCAGCAAGTTTTGAACCTCTGTTTTCTTAAAGTCCGACGTTTCAATCTACGATTCTAAGCTAAGGATTCCTTCCAAGTCCTCATTGTGGTTTCTAATTTCCACTATCACTCTTCCTGTGAATGAAGTTGGGAATAAGTGATCTCATTTGGTCCACCCACCTTTGACTAACCATGAACCAAACAACTCTGAAATGTAAAAACAGTTCAAATTGCCGTATTGCACACCATGTATAAAACAGAGTGCGAGAATTATTTACATCTGTTTCTACTTAAAATTCTGCAATACATTAATCCTGGCCTTTGGAAGGTCACACATATATATGCTTTAACCACAATCCGTAGAAAAACAAGGGAAAACATGTTCAGCTCTTTGGTTACAAGTGTAGCTATAATCTTTCTCTATGCTTCAAGCAATGATCTTGAGTTTATGGCAACGGATGTCACATGTGCAACAGCCCTCGGTTCCGTATAACCAAAAGATAGATTCGCGTTATGATCGAATCTGCAGAAAACGATGGACTTCAATAATCAGCAATTATAAAAAGGCCATGGAAAGTTAGTCAGGAAAGGACAAGTTTGTTTGTTCTGTACACATCATACGGATGGACCACGATGTAGCGGCTCGTCTTCTGAGTGAACTTCAACCGGCCTGGCATTATGGTTGTCGAGTGGCATGTACTGAGACATGATAGCCATGATCTCAGAGTCCATGTAAGACTGCGGAAACAGAAGTTGGATGAGACGTAGCACATTAATCGGCGGCACATGGCAATGAATCAGTTTGAATTTGTAGCATCAATCTCATCCGAAAAAAGAACGTACCCGGAGCCTGTACTTGTAGAACAAGAAACCGGCTAGACTAGCACCGCCCACAACTGCTATGAGTGTGAGCATTAGGAACCCTGAAATCTTAGACGACGTTTTCTCTGTATATTAAATACATGAGAACATGAGCTGTTAGAGACCATGGAAAGGACAAAGGAATGCGTTGTAACATGCTAATGCTTCGTAATGCAACCAATACATCCTTGTGTAAAGCTTACATACCTATACATGTATCATGTTCCTCTATATAGAGACGGTTCCCTCCACATTTGCAATCATATCCACCCCATGTGTTGGTACAACTACATTCACTACACGTACAAGCACTCCCTTCCTTGCACTCGTCAACATCTGGTTACCAAAACAAAACACCAAACGGTGAAGCTAATAAGTAGAAGTGATTCTCCTTGAGTGGAAGAGGAAAGAAAGAAGGAGCACCTTCACACTGATTAAAGCCATCTCCACGGAAGCCTTTTGGACATTTACAGCCTTCACGTTCAGACTCCTGCATACCATATATGAATTACCACATTCAGTTAGTTATATGAGAACTAGTCCAAACTTGTAACTACGGGCTCACTGAGGGACATTGTTACAGAACTGAGCAAGCTGAAAATGATTTTCCATCAGGAGTCGTCTGAGACCAGCACCCGCCGTTGTTTACTGTACACCTTCCAGGTCCAACAGCTGACACAACGAAGACATAAATAAATATATATATATACGAAAGAAACATACAAAACAAAGGGGAATTGAGGCATTACCTTTACAAGAATTATAACCATCTCCTCTGTACTGAACACCATTCACAACAGGGCATTCGCAAACTCTTCCCCTGTATGTATCCTACACATGAACATTAGCCTTAAGTCAGCAATACACATTTTGGTCTTAATCTGGAAGGAAGTTCAATCATGCAAAAAATTTACCCATGGAATAGGTTAAATTTACCAGAGAACATTACCATGAATTAGTTCAAAGGTGAATACAAAACAATTGCAAGTACCTTGCAAGCAGTTATGTTAGCCTTTTCGTCCTGCCAACAGCCGCCATTGTTTTTAAGACACTCATTGGTCTCAAGATCTGATTGTTAGATGGACCAGACACATTAGTTTGTGCTATATCCGATTTGAAAACTCAGCATCGACAAACATGATTAGTGAATACGACTCACCTGTACTCAAGCAAACAGGAGGATCAGTTGTCTCTTTGAATCCAGCACATAATGCCTTCAGCACTGCACTACTCTCAAGTTTGCCTACACAACCAAAACAACAAAACTTGGAGTATGGTTAGTACATTGCAATATATATATGTGCATTAAAACCATCCTGTGAAAAGTATAAATATATTGCCACTATAATAGTATTTGAAATCCATGTAGTTTAGAGATATTGAAGTTGAATATCAGATTCGCATATTCAGCATTTAAATAAACATTCTTTTTAATTTGGAAAGTAGTTAATAAACAGACCTCTATATTGGATATCATTGATGACTAGAGTGGGCAAGAGAGTGACATCACCACGGCTTCCATGACCAATCTGTATGTCACATATTGAAAAGCGTCAATTCCAGCAACCATCAAAAAAAGATGATAATGCATCTGAAGCATAGAAATGGTAATAGATCTTTTGAATTTCAAGCTTAACAGAGTCACAAGCACTAATAAGTTCATAGTTCACAATTAAATTTTTTCAGTCTGGACAAAAGGCAAGTAGGACAAGTTTCAAACCTGAACGTCCTGCTCATTTTTCAGAACTTCGTTTTCCTTATCAGCTTTTGGATCTCCCATGCATTTATTGATCTTGTGAGTGGGTAAATCTGCAATGTTCAAAGAATTGAACCTTGAAACCAAAGACACATCACTTTAATTCTATTCTACATCAAATTAATCCATATCAGGGCTTACCGAGAGACTTCAACACATTCTCAGCACAAGTTTTGCTATACTTTTCGGCCTTCATGGAGCACCTAATATGGAAATCAGTCACATAGTCCCACCAAATCCATGATCTATTTTCGGCTTTGGCAACTCTATGAACGCAGAGCTGTCTAAGATTCTCAAAGACGACGTCTTTCCCTTCATATCCTTCCCAAAAATCTCCCTCGGGATCGGGGGCACAATACCTCCCATGGTTTATACACTGTGACTTGCACTGCATTGAGCCCATGAAAACTTTAGGACAATACCAGGTTATATAGTGAGGGGTAAACTGGGTATATCCACCCTTCTCGAGGAGTTGGGCGTGGCCCTTGAAATTCTTGACGAAGTTCATCTGGTCGTCACACCGGGGCCCACACTCGTCGTTGCTGTTTGTCCACAGCTCGTACTCAACTCTCCCATCTGGGTTGGGCATTGACTCTGACCAGTCTAGTTTTACCAGGATGTCCTTTTTGTCCTTCAAGGCCTTCTTTAGTTTGTCCCCAAAGGACTTTGTTATAAAGGCAGATGGAATGGTGATATTGGCGACGTATTCGGCTTCATCACTTGCCTCTGGCATGTCCATTGTTATCAGAGTCTCATCTATGCTATCAGCAACCAGCACAGCTGCTGCTCCAGCTTTTTGAGCATGCCATACCTTTTTGGCAAAGTAGCACTCTACCAAATAAAGAAATAAGATCAATATTGCATCCTTAAACGTAACCAATTAAGGTGCACAACTTGCTACAAAATAGCCTAGCTACTTTAAGTGTTGGAGAGTTAACGAATCCCACATCGACTTATATATACAAAATATCATAGTATGTAATTAAGGTAAAATCTCTACCCATTGGCTTAAGTTTTTGGGTAGAAAGGTGAATTCTGACTTTATATACAAAATGGTAAATTTACCCGACACGTCAAGTAGGGATCCTGACTTTATATACAAAATGGTAAATTTAACCCGATACATCAAGTAAGATCAGCCAAAGCTTGAAAGCAAGAGACAAGGCTAAGGGCATCAACTATTTAGCCTATGAAGGAGGTGAACAGTGAACTGGTGTTAGCTAGAGTGAAAAAAAGGAAGTCAATTTCAAACATGTAACACAAACCGATGGAGGAAATCAAGAGAAGAGAGAAAGAACCTCCACGGTCAACGATGAGGACGGTAGGACTAGAGGTTTTGGACTTGAAAGGCTTGTCACCCTGGAAGGGACTACAGGCTTCGGAGTTGTTCCAAGGATAGGCCACCGATCCGATCAACGATCCGCCATACTGAGGCACCCCAAAGTTCCCGATTGCGCCGTCGTGGTTTGCTTTCAGATCATCAGGAGCTATTACTGAGATACTGTTCTTCTCCACCACGAACCTGCCATCAACGCCCAAGATAAGACAGAGGACAGCTGCCGACAAGAAAGGCACAATCTTTGTGAGAGGATTGGCCATGTTGTTATGTGAGATTTCAGCAATGGGGGTGGAGTTGTGGCAAGAGGGAGGAGGCGACGACTTATTATGGGGGTTGGAAGACTTGACTTTGTCTTCTCAACCTCCATTTTACTCCCATTTTTTAAAAAGGAACACGTTGTCAGCATAATTTGATTGATTGCAACTTCGTGTTTTGATTATTATGCACAAGCAACTTTTCCACATTGACTTGCATTTTTTTTTGGTGTAATTCGAGTAACGGACAATGTATTTTATTTAGGGGCAACATTCACAGGAGAGTGATACATTTGAAAGAGAAATTCAACCAAAAAAAAAAAAATACATTTGAAAGAGAAATAAGATACAGGTGGACGTTGCGTGTTGTACGTGGATCAAAATAATATACTCCTTCCATCCCATAATGTTTGTCTCGTCCCATTTTTTTCGTCCCAAAGTATTTGTTATATCGTCCTTTTTTTTCCTTTTCTATCAACTATTTTTTCACTTTTAACAATCATATTTTATTAATTTTTACTCTCCTTACCTATTTTTTCATCATTTTTTTTTCTCTTTCCTACTATAATCCATCAACTTTTTACGCACATCAAACTTTTTACACTCATATTTTATCTCTTTCTTTGTTTCACTCATCAACTTTTTCTTACACAAACAAAACTTTTTTATTTCCTTAATGTACGTATGAATAGTATCATGAGATAAACATATCGGGTCGGAGGGAGTAATGATTTATGTAGTCTCGTATAAAATACTATGTATTTCGCATATAATGATTGTCTATTACAAAGTTATAGACTGTGTACACATTTTTCACCTATGTACGTTGTATCAATTCCTATACAATAAGAGATAGGCATGTACAAGCATATTAACTATTAAGTATAAATGCATATTCATGTTAACTAAAAAGACACATTCATTTTATTTGATGAAACATTGTCATTCGTCACTTACACATTTATATGAAAAAAAAACAAATAATGCGGTAGAAAAGAGTATACATAGTCATTATACTTGAAAAGATACAAGTATATTATTTACAAAAGGCAAAATCATGTTAAGCAAAAAAACACAGTCATTCTCGTCACATGTTACAAACTCGTTACAAACTCACATGAAAAAATCACCCACAATGCAGTATGTGGCATGCACATTTAATGTGATCTTGGCCTCGTAAAACTCGGGATGCAAAGGAGCGATCATAGATCGTGCAAAACCTATCTCGTGGATGTGCTAGTGATGAGGGACCATCCGTCAAGCCACCACCGAGCACGCCCATCCTCTTTGATGGTCCAATAACAAGGGCACGAGCTAAGAAGCTTCAAAGGGACTTGTTTGCATTTGTGGCGTACCATGGAGTCAAGGAAGCCAAAAATGCCCCTGAGAACAAGTCATCACTCATGTGCCTCGTCGCCAGCGCACAAGTTCGCCTCAGCTGGCAAAGCGTGAGCAAACCACCTAAAGCGTGATCGTGCTTTGCCTTGCCATGTCGCGCTTTGCCTCCTGCGTACTTGAGCACATAAGTTCGCCTCAACCGGCAAAGCGTGAGCAAATCCCCTAAAGCGTGATCGCGCTTTGCCTTGATATGTCGCGCTTTGCCTCCTGCGTACTTAATTGTGCGTGTCTTGCATGGCCTTGTTAGGCCTTTATGGGCCGCCCCTTTATTGCTTTACTTAGTCGTTTTTATTGCTTTTAGGAGGACATATAAATAGCCTTTAGCTGCTCTTTATTTCAGTTAGACAACCTTTATCTCAAAACTGAGTGTTTTCTCTCCAAAGTGAGAATCGAAGACTTGTTCTTCATCGTATTGCAATTTCAGCTTGGTTTGTCTTGATTGCATCAATTATCGATCATAGTTAGTGTGCTAGTCGAATACGAGCATCTTCTTCGTGCTTTCAAGGCTGGATCCTTGATTGTGTGAAGTCGTACAAGGTTGGTCACTTGATCATTCAATCTGGTTCTCGTTTTCAAAGCAACGAGGGTCTCTTTGTTGTTTCATTTGGTTGATCTTATTTCCTATCGTTTCATTGAGTCGAGTCTGTTTATTTCCATTCCCATTTTCAGTCGTTGCTTTCCACTTTGTTTGCATTTCTGACCATTTGCTTGTTTCCTTGTTTTCGAGTCGTTGATTGTCGAAGATCGGGCCAATTCACGGCTAACCCCGTATCAAATTGGTATCAGAGCTGTGTTTCCGACATTCAACTCGTCCACCATTGGAGTCCTCCATCAAAAACCTAAAAACACCAAAAAGAGTCCTCCGGAATCAGGTTCGATTAATCAACTCTCTTGAAATTGAACTTGAAAGTACTAATCAGTTTCGTTCTTGTGCAGTGGTTTGTTTTGCCTAGCCAAACACAATCTCAGCCCAAGAAACCCGCCACCTTTCAGCCGCCAAAACCACCAACGTCCCACCACATTCATCAATTCCGTCCACCACCTTGTTCTAAGGAGCCGAATTGATTTTAATTAAATTGGAAATTACAATCTGATTTAATTAAATTCAAATTCAAACCCACTATACCCATTCCTATTTTTAAGGCTGACCACAACAAACCAAATTCCAGCTCCACAATACACTCCACGCCCTCCTATTTCTAAGGGATAACCATTCAACTTTGAATTTGAATCCCACGCCCAAAAATTCAACCATTTCCAGCCTATTCATCCTCCACAATTCAAGGGATCTCGCCAGCTTCATTTTCAAAGTTCAAACATCATTTTCGCACCTTAGTTTCTTATTTTCTATTTTAATTTCGAAATCAATTGTATTTATCTGATTATTTCTGATTGAAAAAAAAAAGAAATTCGAAAGAAAAAAAACGAAAATCAGAATCAGATTGTTTGTTTCATTTCATTTATAGTATATTATTGCATTTTATTTTAGTGCATAGTGTAAGGTGCAACCTCATTACATCATCTCTTCTTCTACCTCTTGAGCTTGGACGACATCCATTGGAGAGCCTTCAAACCTACCATTTTCGAGCCTACCTTTTCACCTAAACAAACCACTCCAAGTTCATACTTGGTTACGGAACTCAAGGTGAGGGAAGCTTAATCGGTTTGATTTCTTTGTTTGTTTGAGTCCTTTACCTCGTTGCTATCTTCTTCATCATTTCTGTCCATCTTTTCAAAACGTCCAACTTCTTCTTTTCGATCTTGTGTCTAAACTTGATTTTGTGAGTTGAAGCTACCACTGACTTTTGAACTTGAGTTTTTGATTCTTTCAAGGCAGATTGAAACAACGAGCATAGTTGCAATACACGAGGGAGAGTGTGAGCGAAACACTTTGCGAGGCTGTTTTGGATTACACTAATCTCACGAGTTTGCTTGAGTTGTTGTTTATTGTTGTCTTAGAATCATGACGGACAGTAGCACCGAGAACACACCCAAGAGCCCGGAGCCAATCCATCCCGAGGTGTTCAAGTTGTTGACATCGCTCAACAACAACATCACACGCCTCAACTCTAGGATGTCGGCCTTGGAGACGCGAGCACTTGCGTTGCCAACCACCGGTGTGACGCTAGGCGTTGATGCACACGCCCAAGCTGTGGGCGATGGTCAGGAGCAAAGCGCCGCCAACGCGGGTAACCAGACCCACACGGACCCTAACTTGGCGTCCTCATCACAACAACATGGTTTTCAAAACCAAAACAGGGAAGTGCCTCATAACTCTAATCCATTGCATAATTCCTCGGGCAATCTTCCTAGAAGAGAGCCTATTGGTCCCCAGCTCACTCCCCTACGGGATGAGCATAATCGTACTAATAGTTTTCAAGGATTTCAGGACCAAAGAGGATCGCCAAGCGATATGGATCTGTATGACGATGAGTATGAAGGCGAGGAGGAGGATAACTGGGAGCGGTTCTCAAGAAGGGGAGGAAGGGAGTGCCGTGATGATAGGCGTCCAAGGAGACCCCGAGAACAAGAGCAGGATGGTGTCGGGAAGGTCAAGGTGAAAATACCCTCATTTGAGGGCCGGTGTGACCCCGACGTGTACATGGAGTGGGAGACGAAAATTGAGCACATATGGAGCTGCCACAATTTTCCCGAGACCAAGAAGGTGCAACTCGCTGTCCTTGAGTTCTCCGGTTATGCCCTCATATGGTGGGATAACTTGGTGAAAGAGAAGAGGAGCAATCTGGACGCACCAATAGCCAGCTGGGAGCAAATGAAGGCGTTGATGAGGGGTCGCTTCATACCTCAACACTACGCCCGGGAGCTAAGACAGCGGCTGGAGAGTCTCAAGCAAGGATCAATGAGTGTAGAGGAAACTTACAACGCCATGCAAGTGGCGATGGTGAGAGCTAACGTGGTTGAGGACAACGAAGCCACGATGGCCAGGTTCATTCGTATTCTCCACCCTTCTTTATCTAATGAGGTTGATCTTTATCCTTATTCTACTATGACTGACCTTTTGCATCTAGCTACCAAAGTAGAAAGGAAATTCAGGTTTAGGAGCCAAGGGAGTCGAGGCGCGCCCAGCCAGCCAAGCAATTGGAGGAGCCAAAGCCGGAGTGCACAGGCTGGCCAAGGAAGGAAAGCCACGCCTCATAAGGAGAAGGGAAGCGCAGCTGGCGCCCAAGGAGAACAAGGGGGACGAAGCAAGGCCCCATGGAGCAATTCGTCATCCAACAACAAGGGCAACTTTAAGGGAGCTTCCACAGCCCCTAAGGGGAGTAATTCTAACACCTCTTCTAGAGCTAGAGACATAGTGTGCTTTAAATGTCAAGGGAGGGGTCATTACATGAAAGATTGTCGTAATTCTAAAACTCTTTTGATTAACCATCTAGGAGAGTATGAATCTGAAGTTGATGATGATAATGAGAATGTTTGTACTAATGAAGAATCTGATTTGCATAATAACAATGATGTTAACGACGAGGATGAAGTAGAATATGAATCTGGGGAGTCATTGATTGCTAGGAGAACTTTGCATGCTAAACCTGCCCCATGTGAAGATAATCAAAGGGAAAATCTATTTCATAGTCGTTGTTTAATACAAGGCAAGGTGTGCAACTTAATAATTGATAGCGGTAGTTGTTGTAACATAGCTAGTATGGAAATGGTACAAAAGCTGCAGCTTCCTATTTTTCATCACCCTAGGCCTTACAAATTGCATTGGATGAATGACAATGGTGAATTGAGAGTGAATAAGCAAACGCATGTTACTATTAAGCTTGGTTGTTATGAAGATCATATTTTATGCGATGTAGTTCCTATGCAGGCTTGTCACATTTTACTAGGACGTCCATGGCAATTCGATCGGAAGGTGACGCATGATGGGTTCACCAACCGCCACTCCTTTGTGTATAAGGGCCAGAATGTCGTGCTCAAGCCTATGACGCCCACCCAGGTGTCTGAGGCCTTCGACAAGGGCAAAAAAAGTAAGGTAAATGGTGATGGTGAGGGGGAGAATGGGAAGAAAGGGAAAGCTCAGCGTAAGACGAGCCAAACCGACTGCCCTACACCCTCCTCCGTTCTATTAGCTTCCAAGAGGAAGTTAGTGAACGATTATTTGGATGGGGAAACCACTATTAGCAAGAACTTGAAATCTTGGGAAGAAATGCTGCCTCATGTGGAATTTGCATATAATAGGACATTGCATTCATCTACTATGCTTACTCCATTTGAGTGCGTTAATGGTACTAACCCCCTAACTCCTTTAGATCTTACCCCATTTCCGATGAGGGAAAAAGAAAGTTTTGATGCAGGAAAACAGGTTGAGTTCATTAAGGAGTTCCATGAGAAGACAAGGATCAAGCTGGAACAAAGGGCCGAGTATAATGCCAATCGAGCTAACAAGGGCCGACGCAAGATTGTTTTCCAGCCTGGAGATCTAGTATGGGTGCATTTGAGGAAGGAGAGGTTCCCCGAGCAACGGAAGTCCAATCTGTCACCACGTGGAGATGGGCCTTTCAAGGTGCTTCAACGCATTGGTGATAACGCCTACAAGCTGGAGTTGCCCGGAGATTACGGCGTGAGTGCTACATTCAATGTGGCTGATCTTACTCCTTATATTGGAGTGGATGAAGACCTTGATTCGAGGTCGAATCATTTTCAAGAAGGGGAGGATGATGAGGGACCATCCGTCAAGCCACCACCGAGCACGCCCATCCTCTTTAATGGTCCAATAACAAGGGCACGAGCTAAGAAGCTTCAAAGGGACTTGTTTGCATTTGTGGCGTACCATGGAGTCAAGGAAGCCAAAAATGCCCCTAAGAACAAGTCATCACTCATGTGCCTCGTCGCCAGCGCACAAGTTCGCCTCAGCTGGCGAAGCGTGAGCAAACCACCTAAAGCGTGATCGTGCTTTGCCTTGCCATGTCGCGCTTTGCCTCCTGCGTACTTGAGCACATAAGTTCGCCTCAGCCGGCAAAGCGTGAGCAAATCCCCTAAAGCGTGATCGCGCTTTGCCTTGATATGTCGCGCTTTGCCTCCTGCGTACTTAATTGTGCGTGTCTTGCATGGGCTTGTTAGGCCTTTATGGGCCGCCCCTTTATTGCTTTACTTAGTCGTTTTTATTGCTTTTAGGAGGACATATAAATAGCCTTTAGCTGCTCTTTATTTCAGTTAGACAACCTTTATCTCAAAACTGAGTGTTTTCTCTCCAAAGTGAGAATCGAAGACTTGTTCTTCATCGTATTGCAATTTCAGCTTGGTTTGTCTTGATTGCATCAATTATCGATCATAGTTGGTGTGCTAGTCGAATACGAGCATCTTCTTCGTGCTTTCAAGGCTGGATCCTTGATTGTGTGAAGTCGTACAAGGTTGGTCACTTGATCATTCAATCTGGTTCTCGTTTTCAAAGCAACGAGGGTCTCTTTGTTGTTTCATTTGGTTGATCTTATTTCCTATCGTTTCATTGAGTCAAGTCTGTTTATTTCCATTCCCATTTTCAGTCGTTGCTTTCCATTTTGTTTGCATTTCTGACCATTTGCTTGTTTCCTTGTTTTCGAGTCGTTGATTGTCGAAGATCGGGCCAATTCACGGCTAACCCCGTATCAGCTAGATTGAAGCAAATAGAGGTTCGATGAACACTTAAGGCAACGTGATGGCATAAGGTTTTGGCGATTCTAACGTGATGGAACTAGGGTGATCAACGTGATGATCGTCTCTTATGTGACAAGCCAATTAACGTGATGGCATGTCAAGGTTGAACTAGGCTCGATTGGTAATTGTACACGAATTTGGAGGAAGGAGGACTTCCAACAATTGATCTTGAACCATCATCTTAAGTATAAGATAGATGCATCCAAGTTATATCTAAAAATATGAAGGATAATTAAATTAAAAAATTAATC
This sequence comes from Polygonum maritimum, assembly GCA_963924305.1. Lineage (NCBI taxonomy): Eukaryota > Viridiplantae > Streptophyta > Magnoliopsida > Caryophyllales > Polygonaceae > Polygonum > Polygonum maritimum. Next base: position 32,838,703 of record OZ002728.1, read on the forward strand.
AAAATATATCTATAAATCTAAAAGACTAAAGTAAGCTAAAATTGGCTAGGAATCGATGAAAGGAGGTCGCCAAGGTCTTGATCGCCTTGGACGCATCGTAGCCAAGTTCGAATGGGGGTTGGGACGCATCATCCTCCCCCACTTGGCATCAAAACGTCCTGGTTTCATCGTGTTGATGGGAAAAGAGCACGACATAACAATTGCTTTATCCTCGATGTACATAACTGATGTCTCAAAAAGCTATATGTATGGTGTCGATGCAGGACTAGACTTAGCTTCGAGCTTGACTTGATCTCAACATTGGAAATTGTTGGGACAGTGTTAGCGACGCTTAAGTCATTAACACTGAATCAACTATATTCGCCTCTAGTTTTGATAATGGTAAACTTTTTATGAGCAAATGTTTGTCCAAATATTGGTCCAAGGCACGTTTCTAGGGACGCTTATCAATGAGAAAAAATAACAAGTGAATGTCGTCCTTATGCCACATGGACGCCTAAAAGTTCAACGGATATTAAAAGAAAACAAGAATGTGTTTCCTACAAGATAGGGAAGTTGTCCTTAATGAGAAGGAAACTGGAGCTTAACACAACTCATTTCAAATTCAAATAAGTTACGTTTTCCAACACAAAACAACAAAAGGACTATGAAAGTCCCTCAGAAGCTTCAACTATCAGTGACAAAACGCATAAAGCCATGATGTCGCTTTCAACATACTTATCCCAATGTACACATACATGGCATCTTCGTAGAGAATGGAAGAGCTGTCTATACAAGCAGACAAGCTTTCATAGTTGTACAACGTTGGGAAAGCGACATCTCTTCCGAGGATAGCTCTGAGGACGTTAGAAGGTCAAAAGCGTCCAGAAATGAGCTTTTACATCACATATAGTTACACCCATGTGTATCATGAATGATGTGACTTATTCCAGACTTTTCACACAAAAACTCTTATGAACACAAAAGAGAGTTTGATCGAAGAAGAAGAAGAAGAAGAAGAAGAAGAAGAAGAAGAAGAAGAAGAAGAAGAAGAAGAAGAAGAAGAAGAAGAAGAAGAAGAAGAAGAAGAAGAAGAAGAAGAAGAAGAAGTTCACCCAGAACAATCAATCCAATCCATACCAAAGACTGAGTTTCCTACGGAGTAGGAAACCCGAGTGAGGTTTTACTAAGCTTTCTTTGCTATTGAGTTAGGATACGAATACCTAGGGCCGAGAGAGTGCAATAGTGATCTATAGGGATAAATTCTTGTAGAATAGAGAAGTTTGTATTCCTCCTTGTAATAGTTATAGGGACTCAAGTAATATAAGAAAGGAAGTGTTTTAGAAATCCTCCAAGCAGAGGTAGAGGTTTACCCATTATACTAGTTGGTCTAAGTGGAATTCCTCTACAAGGAAAGCGTTCTTAATTTTTTTTTCCTGCACTTAGTTTTATTTGCTTACTATTATCAATTCGTTGTCTAAGGAAGTCGTCCTTATTTGTTTACTAACGAGCTACAATCCAACAAATGGTATCAGAGTAGGAAGGCTCTAGATTTCTTCATTAGTCTACAGAAAAATATCGTCAAACATGGAAGAAGTTGGAAATTGCATGAACAAGTCCCCAAGACTCGTTGAAGGACCCTACGAAAGATGGAAGCAAAGAATGGTTGCATAGATAAGGTGTTTAGACTACCAGTTCTGGTTTTCCATCACAAAAGGGGACTTCAAAATCAAGTATGATAAGGTTGACAAGGAAAAGGATTGGGGTCTAGAGAAATGGAAAGCCATGGAGACAAATGCTAAAGCCACAATCCTTCTACAAAACGCTATGTGGGAGCAGGTTGCCACAAGGGTTGGAAACCTGGCAACGGCGAAAGAGATATGGGAGAGTATTAAGAAATTCCATGTTGGGATGACGGACATGAAGGGAGATCATCAAATGAACGCTAATAAAGAATTCTACTACTTCCGTATGGAAGAACGAGAGACAATCAACGACTATTCCTTTCGCTTTGAATCTCTTTGCAACAAGCTCACTCAGCTAGGCATCTCCTCAACAGAAATCACAGACAAGATGAAAGTACAACAAGTCATAGATATACATACTAGGGAGTGGAACGCTGATGGGATGTAGTTTAAGGAAAACACCCCAATAAAACTCTTCTTATGAGTGAAATATTGGGAAAGTTGAGAGTCTATTAAGTCCGAAGAAATAAGGACAAAGTCTTTGAGAAGGAAAAGGGCGTTGCTCTAAAGATAGAGACTTACCTCAAAAAGGGATAGATGTCAATGGTAGAGGTTCTGTCCTCAGATGATGACAATAAGAACGATGATGATCTAGTCCTTACCACTAACGTTATCCATGTTATGACAAGCTTGTCCAAGGAAAAGAACTACTCCAACAAAGTATCTAATCAAGAAATGAACGACATTACATGTTTCAAATGTAACAAGAAGACACACTTTGCTAAGAACTATCACTCTAGGAGCCATTCACATCAAGGGAAAGGGAAGACATATATTGTTACTTGCGACGATCTTGAAAATGACCCTGAGTCATAGGCAAGCCCTAATAACAGTGACTCAGGCATAGTCGTTGTTCCCTTATCAAAAATAAATCCCAAACATGCAAATAACACTATAGTGAGCAAGCAAGGGGTCGAACCCAAAGGAATCAGTTTCTAGTCAGATTTTACGGTTTTCATGCAAGTATTCAAAAGGGGGGTTTTGAAAGTTGGTTTCAATCAAAGTTATCAAGTAGAGTTTATCCAATCAATTCCACTTTATTAAGCAGTTAATCATGAATTCATCCACCTCTTTATATGCCTAGGTCAATTCCAATCCCAATCATTAACAATCGCAAGTCCACGGTCCAAGCAATTCTATAACCTAGGCCAGGACGCTTAACCTAAAATTAGCATAGAGAATAGGGATATTAGGAAATCAAATATGCAATCAAGCTACGAGTCTCATGCGCAATTTAACCATTGAATACTCTTCCCTAAACTAGTCCACGGTCCTAGAATAGAGTTGTTTCGAGAAATAGGAAAGATGCATAGACAACAACCAATCCTAAATCAAACAATAGATCTAAGTCAATCAAACAAGTTGATCAGGCTCATAAAATCAATCATAGATCATGGGATGAAGCACAAGAGTATCAATAAAGACCTAGGGATAAAGAGGTGACCAGAATTTCACAACTTCATAATAAAGCTTCCTTGATCGAATAAACTCAAGAGGAGAGTTAGTTCTCCATTACAAAGAAAACTTCAATCTTTATTGAAAGAACAATTGATTGTCTAGTGAATAGAATATCCTAAAAACCTAGAAAGGTTCCCCTTAAATAGCCCCAAAGAACAACCTTTTCGGACTAGATAAGAAAGGAAACCGAACGATAAGAAAGGAAACAAGATAGAAACGATAGAATTTCGCCCGTCTCAATGTCGGCCAGCACCGCGACCGCGGCGTCACCACCGCGCCCGCGGCGGTCTTCGAATGGTCAAATGCTGAGTCGGCTTCTACCGCGACCGCGCCACAGACAGCGCGACCGCGGCCTTCATGGTTCTCGATGGTTCGTCTCTTCATACCACCGCGCCCGCGTCCTAGACAACGCGACCGCGGTATCCATGTAGTGGCGAATCTTCATCTTTAAGCTCTTTAACTCTTGATTCTTCATAACTTGTGTCTTCGGTCTTCATATTACAATAACGCTCAAAACTAACCTAAAACTCTCTAAATCATCTCAAAATACAAGAGTTAACCTATACAAAATAGCCTGAATCAAATTCCACCATACTTAGATCTTGCTCGTCCTCGAGTAAGCTCAAAACAAATATAAAAAGGTAGCACATCTAAGATCTCAGGAAATACAAGGGAAGACGAAAAACACTCAGCTCACAACCCGAACCCAAAATATAGAGAAATCATGAGCATAAAACAATGAAGCTCAAACACACACCTCACAACAAGATATATTACTCAAGCTTTAAAAACATGAAAGAAAGCAACCTAGGATCTACCCAAATCTAACATGTAAGCCACAAAGTCCCCAAGCAAGAATGATCCTAAACACTCGAATTTTACCACTCAATTCTGCTTAGGTGCCCTTTCGGGTTTTCACCTAACCGCTCTTTTCATTTTTCAATAGGTGTGCTCACAAATACTCACATCACTCATGAACCTCGTATTACCCCAGCCTAATGCTGGTCCGGGTTACCTGCTTATTACCTGAGCTGCCCTTTCGGGTTTTCGACTCATCCCAGGATTGCATATGCCTGTTTTCAAGTTTTATGGCTTTTTCTGTTTTTTTCTTTCTTCTTTCTTTCTTTATTATGCAAAAATATGGTGCAAGTGCTCCATGAAAAGAAGAAAATCAAAAATCTGAAGCTAATTCTAACTAAGCTAACTAGGATAAGCGAATGCGAGTACTCCTTCCCCCATACTTAAATCCTTCATTGTCCTCAATGAAGCAAAGAGAAAGGATAGAAGTAAGGAAGAAGGTAATCAGAAGACTCACAATCGATGAAGAGAAGTGGAATGGAAGAACTCTTCAAAGGTGGTAGAATGGAACTCCGTATTTCCAAGTCTGGTGGCTAACCGCGGGCGCGGCACCAAGGGCGCGGCCGCGGAATCACTGCAGAGAGCGAAGTCGTCGTCGAGTGTCACCGCGGGCGCGGCTGATAGATCGCGGGCACGGTCCTCGTGCAGGGACGAAGTCTTGACTTTGTCTCGAACAATGTGATGTGCAAACAACCTTCGTATCTTGGCTCGTCTCTTGAAAGATGGACAAATACTCGAACTCGAGCCGTGAAGAAGAGAATTCTCGGGGAAACAAGGCTCCCCCATACTTAGGCTTTTACACATAGCCAAAAGAATGGAATTACAAAGGTGAACGAAAAGAAGAAATAGAGGGTGGAAAGATAGAAGATGGATAGAATAGATATAGATTGATGGAAAATATAGAGGTAGAATGGGACCAAGAAGTCCTCTTTTTGTCTTTTTGTTTTTTTTAAAGAAAAACGAGCTAAAACCGAGACGCAATATGGTTGCCGCGAGCACGGGCTAGTACCTGTTCGTCGGGGCGCGCTGGTGATCCACCGCGAGCGCGGCCAAGGCGGCGCGGGCACGGTATCACACCAGGCGTGTCCTTTCGGATCTAGTACCTGCAGGTTAGCTAGAAAAACAAATCAAATCCTAAGTTAAGAATGGAAAAACAATCTAACTAATCCTTGGGTTGCCACCCAAACAGCGCTTTTGTTTAACGTCGTTGGCTCGACGTGGATACGATCAATATGGGTCCTCATCAACATGAATTCGGACTTCGTTGCCACCATGAGATATGGAGAGAGATCCATTGGCAACATCTATAACCGTCTTGGCGGTTTTCATGAACGGGCGACCAAGTAAGAGAACCGGGTCGTAACGCCCTTTGCCTATCTCCATCACATAAAAATCTGCAGGAAAGATTAAACCATGCACCTGCACTAGAACATCCTCAACTAACCCTTTCGGGAGCGCATTAGAATGGTCAGCCAACTCAATAACAATATCGGATTCCTTTAAGGGACCAAGGCCTAACCTATCATACATGCAAGCTGGAAGAACATTAATGGAGGCACCTAAATCTAGCATAGCATGCTCAATTTTAGTTTCTCCAATAGTTACAGGGACGGTGAATCTTCCTGGGTCTGAGCATTTTTTAGGCAATTGCTTCTGAAGTAGGGAATTACATGTCTCAATTTTGCTATCCTGCATTTTCTCAACTCGAGCTACTTTCTCAATTTTAGGACTAGTCCTATTCTTTCTTTTTATTGTACAAAGCTCTTTCATAAACTTAGCAAAACGAGGGACACTTTGGATGAGATTGATGAGAGGAACATTTACCTGGCAGTTGGCGAAGGTCTCAAAGAGTTCCTTGTCATGTGCCGGCTTCCTAGTGTCCTTGAGTGCTTCGGGGAATGGGCGAGAGGGCTTGAAAGAGTTCAAAGGTGGAAGTGGTTGAGCCACATAGCCATCATCCTCCTTGGGTGCTGGGGCGCGGTCGCGTCTAGGAGAGATCGAGCGCGGGGGCGAATAGTTCTTGAAAGCATAATCGAGCAACGCCCCGAAATTTCGCTCTGCCTCCTTACCGCGGGTGCGGTCCGGGCTCCGCGGTCGCGGTGCCTCATGCGTCTCGCGGTCCGAGTTCTCTGTTGGATTTCCGCGGGCGCGGTGGGGAGAGCGTGGTCGCGGATTTCTGACAGAGACTTGGTCTTCGTCTTCTGCTGCTCCGGCGCGGTCGCGGCCAGGGGAACACGGTCGCGGTTTATCACCAGTGGGTGCTTCCCGACTCGCCAATGCTCTTCCGCTCCTCAAGCTCATGGCACTCAGATTCTCTTTGTGGTTGAGCAGTTGAGAGGGAAATTTCCCGGAATCCTTAGACTCGAGCCTATTGATCATGGTTGCAAGTTGGCTCAGCTGAGTCTCAAGATTCTTTACAGCAACCCTCGTCTCTTGGTTCTCCTTCAAGAGGGCAGTAATAGCATCATTCTAAGACGGAGCAGGCACTCTCGGGGCATAGTTATTGGACCGAAATTGTTGTTGCTGGCCCTGAGGAGCGTACTACTGCTGCTGTTGTGGTGGGTCTTGTTGCTGTTGGTTGCTCCACCTTACGTTAAGATGGTTTGCCCACCCCGGATTGTAGGTATTAGAGTAGGGATCATTCCGGGGCCTAGGCGCACCATAGTTGCCAATAGCATTGTCCGACTCCTCGGTCTCCTAAATAGTAGGGCATTGATCCGTGTGGTGTCTCGTGTCATAGCAAAGACCGCAAGAATTGACTTGCTGAGCAGTTTTCTTCGTGAGCAACTGCTTCATAAGATCTTTGAGCTCCCTTACTTCAGCATTCAAGGACTCCTTCACCACACTGACGGACCTCACATTGGTCCTGGACCTCTGATTGCGGGCTTGTTCCGCCAAGATCTCAACTTTCTAAAAAGCTGCAGCAGGGGTCAAGTTTTTGTAACTATCCCCACAAGATGCATTCACGAGCCTCTTGTCATTGTCGCAGAGTCCCTTAATGATGTAGCAAATAAGATCCTTGGCAAGATAGCCATGGTAGGGACAACTCGTGATGAGCCTCTTGTAGCGCTCATAATAATCATAGAGGTTCTCGTCCTCCCCCTGCTCCAAACTGCTGAGCTGCTTCTTAATAGATGTTTGTTTGGACGCGGGGAAGTACTTCTCAAGAAACACCCTTTTCACGGCTGCCCAAGTAGTGATAGAACCCGGCACCAAATAAAGGAGCCAGTCCTTGGCGGAGTCTTCTAGAGAGAAGGGGAAAGTCCGAAGCTTGATTTGATCCTCCGTCACATCTGTGGGCTTCATACTCACGCACACCACGTGGAATTCAGTGAGATGCTTGTTCGGGTCCTCACCACTCAACCCGTGGAATTTGGGCAAGTGGTGGATGAGCCCGGACTTCAGTTCGAACTTCACACCTTCCCCGAGTTCGGGGAATTGAACAGCGAGCTGCTGTTGCTAGAGATCGGGCGCCGTGAGTTGGCGAATAGTTTGTTCCGCCATGACGTCCTCTGGTTCAGAATCAGAGAGAGAGAGAGAGAAAAAGTCAAGAAGATTGTAGGATGTAGAAGGTCGAGGGGCACTTCTTATCTTTCGGAGACTCTTGTCAATTTCTGGATCAAAACGAACAGGGGAAGTATTAGTAGACCGGGTACGGACCATGTGTTAGGTCCGAACCCAAGAGAAGGTTCTGCGCGCGAACCGCGGTCGCGCCAAGGTGGCCGCTGGCACAGTTTGGGCGTAGAGCACAAAAACTCACACAATCAAAACAAGAAAAAGGATTCCCCGGCAACGGCGCCAAAATTTGACTCGGGCAAAGTCGTTGTTCCCTTATCAAAAATAAATCCCAAACATGCAAACAACAGTATAGTGAGCAAGCAAGGGGTCGAACCCAAAGGAATCAGTTTCTAGTCAGATTTTACGGTTTTCATGCAAGTATTCAAAAGGGGGGTTTTGAAACTTGGTTTCAATCAAAGTTATCAAGTAGAGTTTATCCAATCAATTCCACTTTATTAAGCAGTTGATCATGAATTCATCCACCTCTTTATATACCTAGGTCAATTCCAATCCCAATCATTAACAATCGCAAGTCCACGGTCCAAGCAATTTTATAACCCTAGGCAAGGACGCTTAACCTAAAATTAGCATAGAGAACAAGGATATTAGGAAATCAAATCATGCAATCAAGCTACGAGTCTCATGCACAATTTAACCATTGAATACTCTTCCCTAAACTAGTCCACGGTCCTAGAATAGAGTTGTTTCGAGAAATAGGAAAGATGCATAGGCAACAACCAATCCTAAATCAAACAATAGATCTATGTCAATCAAACAAGTTGATCAGGCTCATAAAATCAAACATAGATCATGGGATGAAGCACAAGAGTATCAATAAAGACCTAGGGATAAAGAGGTTACCAGAATTTCACAACTTCATAATAAAGCTTCCTTGATCGAATAAACTCAAGAGGAGAGTTAATTTTCCATTACAAAGAAAACTCCAATCTTTATTGAAAGAACACTTGATTGTCTAATGAATAGAATATCCTAAAAACCTAGAAAGGCTCCCCTTAGAATAGCCCCAAAGAACAACCTTTTCGGACTAGATAAGAAAGGAAACCGAAAGATAAGAAAGGAAACAAGATAGAAACGATAGAATTTCGCCCGTCTCAATGTCGGCCAGCACCGCGACCGCGGCGTCACCACCGCGCCCGCGGCGGTCTTTGAATGGTCAAATGCTGAGTCGGCTTCTACCGCGACCGCGCCACAGACAGAGCAACCGCGGCCTTCATGGTTCTCGATGGTTCGTCTCTTCACGCCACCGCGCCCGCGTCCTAGACAACGCGACCGCGGTATCCATGCAGTGGCGAATCTTCGTCTTTAAGCTCTTTAACTCTTGATTCTTCATAACTTGTGTCTTCGGTCTTCATATTACAATAACGCTCAAAACTAACCTAAACACTCTCTAAATCATCTCAAAATACAAGAGTTAACCTATACAAAATAGCCTGAATCAAACAGTAGGATGGCTTTTGGAGAAAGTTCAAAGGACGCTAACAAAGAGGTAACATTTGAGTCCATCTTAAGCTCCCTTCTAACTATAAATCTGATCTTGTTAAACTGTTGACTAGAGTCCTCAAGGATAACATTCAAAGGCAAGAAAAGTTGGATGCTTATAAGGAAAATCACATTGCATTTGAAGAAGATAAATTATGTGATATGTGGCCCAAACTTTCTGATAAAATTGACTCAAGTTATGAAATGAATTAGTCACTTAAAAAGGAAATTATATGTCTCAAAAATGAAATTGAAAAGATGAAAGAGGAATTGAGTGGGACGAGCATCCTTCTCCAGAAGCGAACAATCCAATTATGTTTGCTCTTGCTAAAAAGGGAATCGGATTCAACTCAGTTCCCAGCAATGAAGATGTAGGATCTCTTCCTAGTGACGTTGAGGAATGCAAGCCCTTTGAACTAATCCTAGAAAACCAAAAGTCTTGCAGTTGGAGAAAATTGCCAAGGGAAGAGGCTTCAGAGTCCCTAACCATGAGCAAATGGAGAAAAATCGAATTCAAAGGCCACCTTATAAGTATTAACTAGGGAACTACTATAGGAAGTGTTGACATTGTAGTCAAAATGAACGTTATCAATCGGAATGCCCTAAGCTTAGGGAGGATGCAAACCAGAGTAGGAAAGTCTGGTCTAAGAAAAAGTATGCTAGGACCAAACCCGCTTAGAATGTTGCTAGGACGAATGCTAGATTTTCACAATGTTAAGAACTCTATGAAAAAGCATGCAAACATTTCAAATGATGTGAACATTAATGCTTATTTGGCCCATTAAGATTTATTTCCTTGTAACAAACTAGGTACAGAATACCTTGCTTGGGTCACGAAAAAACTAACTTTTCTCTTTAGGTGGAAGTGAGGGAGGACTGCCCGTGGATCTTAGATAGTAGAGTTTCGAATCACATGAAAGGAAGCAAGGTCCATCTCACCACACTCCAGGAAAGTACCCAATGAGGATATATTTCTTCTGGGAACAAGGATAAGGAAAGCATCATATGAACACACATCACTAGAGTCAACAAATCAACAAAGGTCTCAAACATCAACCTTGTGGATGACATAGGCTTCAATTTTCAGAGTGTCTCTCAAATGTGTGATTAAGGGGACAACATGTTCACATTCGAGTGCATGGTAATTAACAAGGAAACCAACAAGGTTCTACTAAAGGGAAGAGGAAGGGACAACCTGCACTTTCTCGACAATAACTTCGACCCACCAATGAAGTTGTGTCAGCTCGTATCTTCAGAAGACACCAAACTATGGCATAGAAGGTTGGGACATGTTGGGCTAAGCACAATTATAAAGTTTTTCCAACAAGATCTAGTGAGAGGTCTTCCTTGAATTGATCCATACAAAGAAAAAGCTTCAGAAGCTTGTATTCAAGAGAAGTCGACAAGAAGTTCCTTCAAATCAAAGAACGTGGTAAGCACATCTAAGCCATTAGAACTTCTCCACATAAATCTTTGTGGACCCATGAGAACACTTAATTGTGGAGGAAAAAGGTACATGTTTTTTATATATAGTCGATGATTTTTCGAGATTAACTTGGATTCTTTTTCTTGCTTGCAAAACAGATGCATTTAGGGAATATGAAGTCTACATCAATCAAGTTGAAGTTAACTTAGGATGCAGCTCAAAGCAATCAGGTTAGATCATGGAATAGAATTTGAAAATTCACAGTTCTTTGATTAGTTTCTACAACAAGAAAGGTGCCTTTCACAATGTACTTCTCATCTCCAAGAACTCCTCAATAGAATGAAGTTGTGGAAAGGAAGAATATGATGCTCGAGGACATGTAAAAGACGACAATGTTGGAGAGTGGCATCCCCAAGCACTTTTCAACGGAAGGAGGGAGGCCCAACATAGTTAATGTAAGGATGTTCGGTGCAAATGCTTTGTCCACAACAATGGAAAAGATAGCTTAAGTTTGATGCTAGAAGTTATGAAGGAATCTTCGTTGATTATTCCCTTCGGAGTAAAGCCTACAAAGTCTTCAATAAGAGAACTTCAAAGATTGAGGAAAGTATTCATGTTCTCCTCAAGGAGGAATCGGTTCTTAAGAGTAAAGTTGCAAGTCATTAGGAATATACTCCTTCACTGCCTATTGAGGACACAAACAATGATGAAGAAGAAATTTCGAATAAAAGTTATAAGGACTACCTTGGTAGCAGGGACGGATCCAGGATTCCAAAATAGGGTGGGCTAATTATTATCAAAATAATTTGGGTGGGTTAAATTACTTTAATTTAACTACTTTACTACTAAATTTACATTATTTTTGTTTTTATTATTATTTAATTTACCCTATTTTTATTTTTTTCTAATTTTTTAGGGTGGGTTGGAGCCTACCCCAGCCCACCGTTCCGTCCGTGCCTGCTTGGTAGCACTTCTCGTCAGAATCCAATCAATGATGGGAATCTTGAAGCAAAAAGAAGAAGAGATAGTGGCAAAGTTAGGAGGGGGCGAAGGGGGGCGGCTGCCCCTCCCCCCCCCCTCCCCCCGAAATATCGTCAATAGTATTGTAGATCTCTTGTGGAAGTGAGTTTGCCCCTCCATGGATTTCAGGCGAGTTCTAGGGCTGGCGGTTCATTGGTTGAAGAAGCCTATCCTTTTTTTTTTAATTACTAGCTCAAAATGACATCGTTTTGGGCTTTATTTTAAAAACGCTTAAAACGACGTCATTTTTTGGGCTTTATTTTAAAAACGCCCAAAACGACGTTGTTTTGGTATTACATTAGAAAACAAAAAAAAGATATAAATCTATCCTTATTGATGGCCTTGCTTGTTCCCCAATCCCGATAAATCTATAAAAACACCCGTAGGTTTTCTCTTTTTTAGTTGGAAAAAGCACATAGCTTTTCTACATAGACTTTAATTCCATTAATTCAATTAAGTGGTTATTGCAACTTGTACCTCCTTCCCCACATTCTAAAGGTAAGTTTATTTCTAACACTATTAATTACGTAATTTATTCTTTCCAATCACTTTAATTCAACTAATTAACTTAAGTATAAATTATTCAACTAATTAGCATATGATACATATAAATTGAGAGATCATTGGAACAAGACTTTAACTGACTAATTAACTTACGAATTTGGAATTGTAATTTGCTTTGATCGACTCGTATTTTAATTGTTTTTTTTTTCAAAACTTGTATTTTAATTGCTATTATCAACTTATTAATGGATTGAAGACTCTTGTTTTGAATCAAAATCCACAAGCAAGGTATATTCATTGTTTTGCTCACTAACTTTAATTAGTTGTTGTGACTGTTTCACATACAAATCAGTTCGTGAGTGATTTCTTTGAGTATTTAGCTATAATCACAAATATGGGTGGAGCTTCTTGTAAAAGAAAAGATGAGTTTCAGCAAAAGAAATATGAAAACATGCTGGAGAAGTTAAAAAAGGATGAAATTGAAACTGGGAGAGGATTAAATCAAGAAACAAGTTTAGCTCGGCCGGGAGCTACATGTTAGGTTCACACTTTACAACCATTATTCGTCTTCTTTCTTCATGGTCATCAACTATCCAAGTTCTTAACGTTATATTTCATGATGGTACTCCTGAGGATTTGCTGATAATTTGATTGAAAAAATGGAGAGTTATGAATTTCTATTTATTGCTCACGTGATGAAGGTAATGTCGGGATTGACAAATGGTTTGTCACAATTCTTGCAACAAAAAGATCAAAACATTATTGACGATGTGAGTTTGCTTCAAACCACTAAGATGAAATTGCTAGATTTGAGAAAGAATGGATGGGATGAGCACTTAAGGGTCGTTAACATCTTTTGTCAAAAAAATGATATTATCCTTCTCAACATGGAAAATAATGCTCAAAGCCTCATTCGTTTTAGACGTCCTACCAAAAATGACGATCATTATCGAATTAATATATTTTATGAGGTATAACAATATTTCTCTATTTGAACTATTGGATTGATTATTTATTGTTCGAATTAACATGATGTAGAGTTTATAGGTTATTGACCGAATTGGTTGATGTCTCTCATTTTGGTGGTGTTTTAGTAGTTAATTTCCCTTGTAAATATGTGTTTTTCATCCCTTTCTTTGTTAGTTTCGTTCCTTCTTAGCTTAGTTCCCGGTTTTCTTTGAGATTCAGAAACTATGCGAGTTTGCTTTGTTTTGTAGGAAAAATGGCAAGAATGAGGACATTTTGGAGGAGCTCATGAAGGAGCCAAGTCAAGGAGTGGAAGAGCCAAGCCAAGAATGAAGTGGAGCTAAAGGAAACCCAAGAAGAAGACAAGGATCGAGGCCCAGGACCGAGCACCACCACGTCTGGCCCGAGATCGAGCAGCCAGAGACCAGGACCGACGTTCCCAACGTTGGGCCCGATGTTGCCCCATGTCGATCCGAGTCGGCAATGGAGTGGATTGTTCCCCAAGGCATATTTTTAGTAACTTTCCACATTTGCCCCTTTCTAAATTGGGAATTCCTTGGTCCCCAATCCAAGGAGGAGGATAATTAGAGGTGATTAGTGATCATGAGGAGGGGGGAGCACGAGGACACACACACACCACACCCAAATCACTCTCTAAAGGCTCAAGGAAGACTTGGAGAGCAAGGAGAAGAGAGGAGAAGGAAGAGAAGAGGAGATCGGTGGCCTAGAGAGGAGGATTTGTGAGTTTTGTACTTTGTTTTGCTTTGATCTAGTAGAATTGAGACTTGATTCTTGTTGACACTTTGAGATTTGAATGCAATTGGAGTTTGGTTTGATGTTGATGATTGAGATTTGCTTGATTTCCCTTTTGATTGTGTTTTTCTCTTACCATATGGAGTAGATTCCATAGTCTTGGGCTATGGGGGAATCCCCTAGCTAGGATTGGGTAGAAAACCCCAATTCCATAGCCTTGAGTGCTTGATTTGTGAATCCTCTCTACATTGAGCTTCAATTCTCTTGTGGAAACAAGAGATCTAGGGCTTGTGTTTGGTAAGAGTAAGGGTGAGCAATCTCGATCCCATCACAAGTTCCTAGCATCGAAGGTGGGTGAAAATTCCCTTGGGTCGAGGTGTAGAGTGGAGGGATCTGGGGCTAGCAACCTCGATCTCACAAGGATCAAACACTTATTGGTTGAATTGGGGAAGAATATCCAAGTCTAGTTAGGGGAGGAACCCAAAACCCAAGACCGATCTACCATTTTTGAGCAAGACCGAGTTACCCAGCAAGTCGGGCCCGACATAGTGTACGTCGATCCCGGCCAAACTCAACCTCGATCCACCCTCGGACCGAAGTGACCAGTGTCGGTCCGAGGCGATATCCCTTGTTTTCCTTTGTTTTGCCTTTCTTTTATCTCTTTTTAGTCTTTTCGGGTACTCTCAACACACGAACTCCCGTGTGTTCGACACCCTACCTCTTTACTACAATTGAGGTTCGGTTTATAAATTTAAATTTTGACCACCACACCCGGACCGATCAGAATTTTGGCGCCGTTGCCGGGGCGTTCTATTCGTTTGAGGTACCCTTTAGTTGAGTCTTTGATTTGGTAGTGATTTAGGTGAGGGACTAGCCCAAACCCCTTGTTTGTTTTGATTCGGTTTTTGTTTGTGTCTTTGGTTGTAGGTGCATGCGAGCTAGTTCCGTCCGAGGAACACTTGAGCTCGACTTTGTGAGTGACCCGGAGAGTATTCTAAAGCAAGCCCGAAAGAAGAAGAGGATGGCGGACCAAGCCCGTGATGAGGAGTTCGAAAGGATGAGAGCCGACATGGCTCGAATGCAACTTGAGATGGCGAACCGAGATGCCGAGGCCCGTAGAGAGAGGGAGCAAAGGATGAGATTGGAGGCTCAAATCAACACCCAACCCCGGAATGCTAGACAATACATGCATCCGGAATTGAAGGTGCCCGAACCGGCCATCGTCTTGCCGGAGGTGTCAAGGAATTTTGAGATCAAAACTCAATTCATCTCACTCATCAAGAGAGAGCAATTCCAAGGGAGACCGAATGAGTGCCCGATCGAGCATGTGAAGCAATTCAAAGATCTTTGTGAGACCATCTCGACGGACGACGAGACACTTGAGTACGTGCTACTCAAGGCCTTCAAGTGGTCTTTAGGAGGCAAAGCTTTGCATTGGTTGGAGAGCCAAGCACCTCGTTCTATTACATCATGGAGGACTTTCAACGACTCATTCTTGATGAAGTTCTTCCCGCCCACCAAGACGACGGAGCTTAGAAGGAAGATTGCTAGCTTTCAACAAGGAGCTCATGAGCCACTTTTCGAGGCATGGGATAGGTTCAAAGAGATGTTAAGGGCGTGTCCAACACGTGGTCAACAACCCTATGTCCTTCAAGACATTTTCTTCCAAGGAATCAACCCCGCCACCAAGGATAAATTGAACCTCCATACCGATTGTGGGTTCATTGACTTGCCTCCGGAGCAAGAGTGGGAGTTGCTAGACAAACTCTCGGATTATGAGGCCATGTATGGAGTCAATCAAGCGAGCAAGGAAGTGAGAATCCATGGAGATGGTCCGAAGAGGCTCTACGATCCAAAGAGTGAAGAGGTGGACAAAGATGTGAAGATCCAATTCTTGGAGGATGAATTGAACAAGATGAAGATGCTCTATCACCAAAAACAAAACACAAGAGCATGTGAAGAGTGTGGTTCTTTGAAGCATGGAGCCCAAGAGTGCCCAAATGAGCGCCAAGTCCGATTGGCCGAGCAAATTGAAGAGGCCAACTATGTTCAAAGGAACTTTGGAGGGAGAACCAACTTCAACAATGGAGGAAGGTGGAACCAAGGCCAAGCTAGTGGCTACAACAACAACTTCAACCAAGCCGAGCCAAGGGCCCAACCACCACCATACCGACCTCCGAGATTCTATGAGCGAACACCACAATGGGCTCAAGATTTGAAGAATCAAGTCACCAACATAGAGACCCAATTCAAGGAGTTTGGTGTGTGGAGAAGACAAGTGGACAACCAATTTGTTCACATGACAAATCAACTTCCAAGAGAAGAAGGGAGACTCCCGGGCCGACCCGAGGAGAACCCCCGTGCACAACAACAACAAAACGAAGTTCGTGCCATAGGATTGAGGAGTGGACGGAGTTTGCCCGAGCCACAAGTTCCAAGAGCAAGAGAAGGAAGTCGGACCGAGGTTCCCAGCACCTCGGGCCCGACGTGCCCAGACGTCGATCCAGAAGACGGAGGAGGTCCCCTGAGTTGGACCGAGGTGGAACCCAAGTCGGGCCCGACGTGCCCTGAAGTTGGCTCGACGTGTCCTGAAGTCCCCTGCACCAGGTCCGAGGTTCCTGACGTCGGTCCCGACGTCGATCCTAAGTCGGTCCAGGCTGAGATCGTTGAGAAAGAGAAAGATCGATCTAAGGAGGTGGATCCAAGCAAGAAGCAAGGTGCTACTACTCTTCCATATCCTATGAAGAAGCCCAAGGAGATTGTTGAGGGCAAGTTCAAGCGGTTCTTGAAGCTTTTACAAGGCTTGAACATCACTATTCCGTTCACCGATGCTCTAAGTGAGATGCCATCATATGCAAAGTTCTTAAAGGAAATCTTGAGCAAGAAGAGGTCAATTGTTGAGATGCAAGATGAGGTGAAGATCTTGGAGCTACCTCAAAAGCTAGGAGATCCCGAAAGATTTGCCATCACCGTGGGGATTGGATCCCAAAGTTTCAAGGCTCTTTGTGATTTAGGAGCAAGCATATCGGTTATGCCCATGAGCATATGGAGAAGGGCTAACCTCGGAGATATGGAACCGGTTGATATGAGTCTTACCATGGCCGATGGTTAATCAACAAAGGCCACCGGAATTCTAGATGACGTCCCGGTTAGAGTTGGAAGATATTTTGTGCCCGATGATTTCGTGATCTTAGACATGAAAGAGGATCCGATGGTGCCCATTATTCTCGGGAGGCCGTTTCTAGCTACGGCGGGTGCCAAGTTTGATATGAGGAATGGGAAGGTCACTTTCGAGATTGGAGAGGAAAAAGTGGAGTTCCATTTCAACAAGGCCCTTAATGAACCGGATGCATTGGCGATTTTGAAACTAGAGGAAAGTGCCAAACGCAAGAGAGAGGAGTTGGAATCCACAAAAGAGGAAGAAGTACCATTGAGAGGCCATGCCATGGTCAATGTTCAAGTCCATGAAGAGTCAAGGGATGGAGATAGCCCACCAAGCCATGAAGAGTATCCTAATCTATATCCTTTTGATGTGGGAGATTCTTACATTTGTCTAAGTGATTTGAAAGAGGATTTAGAGGATGACTATCTTTGCTTGAGTGATTTGCAAGAAGAATTGAGTTATAATGTCATTGAGTCCCCTAGAAATTCTTTAGACTTTTGTGGTGTAGGTAATGAGGAGCAAGTTGAGAAGATGCAAGAGATGCCCACCTACACTTTGGAAGAGAAGAATGATGGAGAATTTGGAGGCCACTCTTTCATCAAACACAAATGGTGGCACTTTGGCTATGAGGAGAATGGAGGTGCATATGACAAGGAGGATCAATTCACCGTGTTTCACCCTCCTTGAAGGGTAGAGGTTAGAAGTCAAGCTAGTGACTTAAAAGAAGCGCTCCTCGGGAGGCAACCCGGGTTTAGTAGATTCATTTTCGTAGTTTCTAGTTTGTTTTTCTTTGCCTTAGCTTAGATTCTTCCTAATCTCTTCTTTAGCATGTATTTTGTGGATATATATGTTATGTGAGCTTGATGATCATGTGTGGTATTTGTGGAAATGATGCAATGACTTGTGGGTAGAAAATACCAAGACGAGGGAATTTTAGGAAACAAAACCGGGTAGGACCGAGGTACCCAGTACCTCGGGCCCGAGGTCTCAACATCGGTCCAAGCTAGCCGACCCATTTTGGACTTGATTTTGATGGAAATTCCTATTTTACCCTTCTGACCTACCTTTGGACTCGATCCCCATCTCCACCATACTCGAACCTCAAGCCATCTCACCCCAAGATCTCGATCCAACCCCTAGCATCCCCAAACATTGAACCAAAAGCCAAAAATCCTACCAAAATCCCATAGATCTCCATCCCTCTTCTAGATCTAGAAGAGAAATTTGGGTTCTAAGAAGTTGTTTGCTAGAAGTCTTTGATTCTTCATATTTGGTATGTGAATCTCAATCTCTACTTGATTCTTTGTGAATTTCATGCTTTCATTGCTAGATTTGAGATATGCCATGATTGAGTGAGCTTAGACCTTGAGCATCCATGGTGATTTGCATGCATTGTGAAATTTGTGCTTAAGTGTTGCTAAATCCCACTTTGAACTTCGATTGGTGATGAGAAATGGTTGATTTTGGATTTTAGGAGCATGATAGAGTGTTTTATGGGTGATTCGAAGTAGAGAAGTCGGAATATGGTCGGACCGAGGTACCCAAAACCTCGGACCGATGTTGCATGTCGGTCCCCAGACTCGGACCGAGGTTTACAACCTCGGACCCGACGTCCCTTGCATGTCGGTCCTATGCAATTCGATTTTCTCTTGTGTGAGCTTAGGGATTCATGAGCTTGAATGTTGGTTATAGCATGTTTATCATGATATGTGATCGGTCCGGGATCGGAGGGTCTCACAATTTAAATTTATAAAACCGAACCTCAATTGTAGTAAAGAGGTAGGGTGTCGAACACGCGGGAGTTCGTGCGTCGAGAGTACCCGAAAGACTAAAAAGGGAGAAAAGAAAGGCAAAACAAAGAAAAACAAGGGAGATCGCGTCGGACCGACACTGGTCACTTCGGTCCGAGGGTGGATCGAGGTCGAGTTTGGCCGGGACCGAGGTACACTATGTCGGGCCCGACTTGCTGGGTAACTCGGTCTTGCACAAATAAGTAGATCGGTCTTGGGTTTTTGGGTTCCTCCCCTAACTAGACTTGGATATTCTTCCCCAATTCAACCAATAAGTGTTTGATCCTTGTGAGATCGAGGTTGCTAGCCCCGGATCCCTCCACTCTACACCTCGACCTAAGGGAGTTTTCACTCACCTTCGATGCTAGGAACTTGTGATGGGATCGAGATTGCTCACGCTTACTCTTACCAAACACAAGCCCTAGATCTCTTGTTTCCACAAGAGAATTGAAGCTCAATGTAGAGAGGATTCACAAATCAAGCACTCAAGGCTATGGAATTGGGGTTTTCTACCCAATCCTAGCTAGGGGATTCCCCCATAGCCCAAGACTATGGAATCTACTCCATATGGTAAGAGGAAAACATAATCAAAAGGGAAATCAAGCAAATCTCAATCATTAACATCCAATCAAACTCCAATTGCATTCAAATCCAAAGTGTCAACAAGATCCAAGTTTCAATTCTACTAGATCAAAGCAAAACAAAGTACAAAACTCACTAATCCTCTTCTCTAGGCCACCGATCTCCTCTTCTCTTCCTTCTCCTCTCTTCTCCTTGCTCTTCAAGTCTTCCTTGAGCCTTTAGAGAGTGATTTGGGTGTGGTGTGTGTCAATTCTTGCTTCCCCCCTTTCTCAAATGATCACTAATCACCTCTAATTATCCTCCACCTTTGATTGGGGACCAAGGAATTCCCAATTTAGAAAGGGGCAAATGTGGAAAGTTACTAAAAATATGCCTTGGGGAACAATCCACTCCATTGCCGACTCGGATCGACACGGGGCAACATCGGGCCCGACGTTGAGAACGTCGGTCCTGGTCTCTGGCTGCTCGATCTCGGGCCCGACGTGGTGGTGCTCGGTCTTGGGCCTCGATCCTTGTCTTCTTCTTGGGTTTCCTTTAGCTTCACTTCATTCTTGGCTTGGCTCTTGCATTCCTTGACTTGGCTCCTTCATGAGCTCCTCCAAAATGTCCTCATTCTTGCCATTTTACCTACAAATCAAAGCAAACTCGCATAGTTTCCGAATCTTAAAGAAAACCGGGAACTAAGCTAAGAAGGAACGAAACTAACAAAGAAAGGAATGAAAAACACATATTCACAAGGGAAATTAACTACTAAAACACCTCCAAAATGAGAGACATCAGAATACCCCATACTTAAACTTGCTTGTCCTCAAGCAATAACAATGTAAGCAAGACCGAAGCACAATCTTCAAGTAAAGCCTCATATGAAAAACTCAAGTAAGCATAAGTGATAGATATGCTAGCAAGATTACGTCATCACACATGATCAAGTGTTCAAGGAATTAAGTCTAATGCAACAAAGCCTCACTTTTGGTATGTGAAAATGTGTATCACTCATCATGTGGTTAGGCTTGAAAATGAACATTCAAACTCAACAATCATGCAAGTAAGGGCTTTACTATTGAAGCTAATATCACCAATTCCTCCACCTAGAGATGCCTATTTCAATGCACACAAAGAATATGAACTTAGTTCAATGGAGGTCCTCAATGGAGGTCCTCAACGAGGTTCCATTCGGCCGGGTTGTAATGGGGCTTTTGGTATTTCTCAAGGTAGGAATCACTTTGGTCTTGTGGTGCTTACAATGGGGATTGAACTTTCTAGTCTCTCACCAACTTTCACCAATTTATTCCACTTTCAACTTCTCTTACCCAAAAGACTTTGATTTTCTTCTTTTTCTCCTTTCTACTTTCAACCCACTCTTTCACTAAACATTCCACTTCGTCTTTGCACTACACTTTTTGTTGGATTTTTCACACTTTTTCCACTTAGGATCGACTTGCACTATACATCGGGCCCGAAGTGCACTTATCCTCGGTCGGTGTCCTTTCTCTACACTTAAGCACTTTGCTTTCAATCCACTATTTTTCCAACTTTTCTTTCTTTCTTTCCACTTCAAAGATGCACTACCCACTTGGTTTATAACTCCATTCTTTGCCCTTTACCAAAGAGAATCTCAACTCTTCAAATATTCTTCCAAACCTCTCACTAAAGTCCAATCCCATAAGGGTCAAGTCATATAGGCTAGGAATCATATTTTTGAGGAGTTTCAAACAAAGGTCTAAGGCTAAAACGGGGCTACAAACAAAGGATAACTTCATGGTAGGATATGGAACATTTTGTGACTAAATGAAATAAAGTTCAAATCAATGTGACAAAGCATAGAACAATTCTCATATTGGTCTTGGAAAATAGATAAACACCTCAATAGCAAGTTTTACTAAGCATGCATGAGCTATTTCACACAAGAAAATGAGGGATAAGCAAATATGAACAAGCATCCCTAAAATGGCCAAAAAAAATCATCTCACAAGGTTCACTCTAGCTTAGTTGCATCAAAACTCATCCTAGAACTCATGTGCTTAATAAAAACATGCAAGACATCATATCACATCAAAAACAACATCCATTTAGAGGCTAAACTATCCAAAAATATGCAAAGGAATTTACATGCTCACATTATCATTAGCCTTCATTAGACATCTAAGATGGGAATTCCTAGTCCAAAACCAAAATCTTTTTGACATTTTTTTCACACAATTTTCGAATTTTTAGAGATTTTTGCAAAAATTATCTCAAACAAAGCAAACAAACTCATCCATTCATGCCATAAAAATTCAATCATCATTCATCATGCCACTATCCAAAAATGAAACATCCCATAAACAAGACAAACACAAACACATGAAACTACAAATGGAACTATGAGCTACTAACCCACCCCATACTTAAAATTTTGATGTCCTCATCAAAAGAAATCAAAACTTAAAAGTAAAGAGAAGAGTAAAGAAAACTCACAATTTTCCTTATTCTTGAATGGCTTGTTGAGGCTTAGTTTGGGGGGTGGCCACGGCGTTGTCTCCTTTGGAGCCGGGCATGCCGCTCTCGCTCATACACTTGATCGTGGAAAGGGTCTTGACTTGGCGGTTGAATTTGTGGGGCGGGACGCATCCATTGATCTTCACGGGAAGAGAAGTTCCCGGACATCCACTCATTGAAACTCTCTTGGACGGTCCACCTTTGATCCTCGGCCGCCCTCAAGTCATCCACATCACGTCTCATGTAGGCCATGTTGCGGTTCACCTCGTCAAATTGCACTTGGAAGTCTTCTTGGTGATGAAAAAGTTGTTGTTGGAAGTTGAGGTTTTGTTGTTGAAGGTTGATGTGGTGTGCCTCTTGAAGCAAGCTTGATTGTTGAAGTTGGAGATGCGCCATTTGGTTGGCCAAGAAGCTCATGTCCACCGATTGATTTGGCTCGGGGAACACCATTCCGGGCCCATACCATTGGGCATACCCCTCATACCCTCCATAGCTTGGTGGTGCTTGATGTGCTCCACTTCCCTCACCCCTCTCAAATCGGCTCGGGACCGGATCGGGTAAGTATGCATCGGACCGACGTTGGTGGATGTCGGGCCCGACGTTGCTTGTACCTCGGTCCAAGAGTGTTGGTGCGTGGTCGGTGAGCAAATTGTGGTAACCACCATCTTCTTCTTCTTCTTCATCTCTAGGCAAGTCCACATCCATGTCATCTCTTCTCACAAACTCATATTGGTTAGGCTCCTCTTCTTCGGTGTCCGGGGAAACTTGAGGAGAAGTAAAGCGGATGTGTTGTGGTTGTCTCCTAACCTCAAGTGTCCCCTCCGGCTCTCCAAAAGGATTCACCTTTCCCGTCCACACTTGGAACCAATTGTAGTAGCTCGTGAGATTGAAGAGACGTGGCCCCAAAGGGACCGGTCACTTGCTTCTCTTTGATGATGTTGGCCTAGGTGTGTAGTGGCACCGGTCACTTGCTTCTCTTTGATGATGTTGGCCTAGGTGTGTAGTGGCACCGGTCACTCCAACTTCGACAATGGTTGAATTTTATGGCATGAATGGATGAGTTTGTTTTTTGTTTGAGAAAATTTTTGCAAAAAATCTCTAAAAATTCAAAAATTGTGTGAAAAACAACAAAAAGATTTTGTTTTGGACTAGGAATTCCCATCTTAGATGTCCATATGAAAGCTAATGATGATGTGAGCATGTAAAGTCCTTTGCATATTTTTGGATGGTTTAGCCTCTAAATGGATGTTGTTTTTGATGTGATATGATATCTTGCATGTTTTTATTGAGCACATGAGTTCTTGGATGAAAGTTTTGATGCAACTAAGTTTGAGTGAACCTTGTGAGATGATTTTCTTGGCCATTTTAGGGATGCTTGTTCGTATTTGCATATCCCTCATTTTCTTGTGTGATTAGCTCATGCATGCTTAGTAAAACTTGCTATTGCGGTGTTTATCTATTTTCCAAGACCAATGAGATTTGTTCTATGCTTTGTCACATTGATTTGAGCTTTATTTCATTTAGTCACAAAATGTTCCATATCCTACCTTGAAGATAAACCGTTGTTAGTAGCCCCGTTTTAGCCTTAGACCTTTGTTTGAAACTCCTCAAAAATAAGATTCCTAGCCTATATGACTTGACCCTTATGGGATTGGACTTTAGTGAGACGTTTTGAAGAATATTTGGAGAGTTGAGATTCTCTTTGGTGAAGGGCAAGAAATGGAGTTATAAACCAAGTGGGTAGTGCATCTTTGTTGTGAAAAAAGAAAGAAAAGTTGGAAAAGTAGTGGATTGAAAGCAAAGTGCTTAAGTGAAGAAATGGGTTCCGACCGAGAAAAAGTGCACTTCGGGCCCGAGTTTAGTGCAAGTCGATCCTAGTGGAAAAAGTTTGAAAAATCCAACAAACAGTTTAGTGCAAAGATGAAGTGGAATGTTTAGTGAAAAATGGGTTGAAAGAAAAGAAATGAAGAAAAATCAAAGTCTTTTGGGAGTGTGAAGTTGAAAGTGGAATAATTTGGTGAGTTGGTGAGAGACTAGAAAGTTCAATCCCCATTATGAGCACCACAAGACCAAAATGATTCCCACCTTGAGAAATACCAAAAGCCCCATTACAACCCAGCCGAATGGAACCTCTTTGAGGACCTCCATTGAGCCAAGTTCATATTCTTTGTGTGCATTGTAATAGGCATCTCTAGGTGGAGGAATTGGTGATATTAGCTTCAATAGTAAAGCCTTTACTTGCATGATGCTTGAATATGAGTGTTCATTGCTAAACCTAAACACATGATGAGTGATACACATTTCTACATACCTAAAGTGAGGCTTGTTGCATTAGACTTTATTCCTTGAGCACTTGATCATGTGTGATGATGTAATCTTGCTTGCATATCTATCATTTGTGCGTACTTGAGTTTTTCATAAGAGGCTTTACTTGAAGATTGTGCTTCGGTCTTGCTTATATTGTTATTGCTTGAGGACAAGCAAGTTTAAGTATGGGGTATTCTGATGTCTCTCATTTTGGTGGTGTTTTAGTAGTTAATTTCCCTTGTAAATATGTGTTTTTCATCCCTTTGTTTGTTAGTTTCGTTCCTTCTTAGCTTAGTTCCCGGTTTTCTTTGAGATTCGGAAACTATGCGAGTTTGCTTTGTTTTGTAGGAAAAATGGCAAGAATGAGGACATTTTGGAGGAGCTCATGAAGGAGCGAAGTCAAGGAGCGGAAGAGCCAAGCCAAGAATGAAGTGGAGCTAAAGGGACCCAAGAAGAAGACAAGGATCGAGGCCCAAGACCGAGCAACACTACATCGGGCCCGAGATCGAGCAGCCAGAGACCAGGACCGACGTTCCCAACGTCGGGCCCGATGTTGCCCCGTGTCGATCCGAGTTGGCAATGGAGTGGATTGTTCCCCAAGGCATATTTTTAGTAACTTTCCACATTTGCCCCTTTCTAAATTGGGAATTCCTTGGTCCCCAATCCAAGGAGGAGGATAATTAGAGGTGATTAGTGATCATGAGGAGGGGGGAGCACGAGGACACACACACACCACACCCAAATCAGTCTCTAAAGGCTCAAGGAAGACTTGGAGAGCAAGGAGAAGAGAGGAGAAGGAAGAGAAGAGGAGATCGGTGGCCTAGAGAGGAGGATTTGTGAGTTTTGTACTTTGTTTTGCTTTGATCTAGTAGAATTGAGACTTGAATCTTGTTGACACTTTGAGATTTGAATGCAATTGGAGTTTGGTTTGATGTTGATGATTGAGATTTGCTTGATTTCCCTTTTGATTGTGTTTTTCTCTTACCATATGGAGTAGATTCCATAGTCTTGGGCTATGGGGGAATCCCCTAGCTAGGATTGGGTAGAAAACCCCAATTCCATAGCCTTGAGTGCTTGATTTGTGAATCCTCTCTACATTGAGCTTCAATTCTCTTGTGGAAACAAGAGATCTAGGGCTTGTGTTTGGTAAGAGTAAGCGTGAGCAATCTCGATCCCATCACAAGTTCCTAGCATCGAAGGTGAGTGAAAACTCCCTTGGGTCGAGGTGTAGAGTGGAGGGATCCGGGGCTAGCAACCTCGATCTCACAAGGATCAAACACTTATTGGTTGAATTGGGGAAGAATATCCAAGTGTAGTTAGGGGAGGAACCCAAAACCCAAGACCGATCTACCATTTTTGAGCAAGACCGAGTTACCCTGCAAGTCGGGCCCGACATAGTGTACGTCGGTCCCGGCCAAACTCAACTTCGATCCACCCTCGGACCGAAGTGACCAGTGTCGGTCCGAGGCGATCTCCCTTGTTTTCCTTTGTTTTGCCTTTCTTTTATCTCTTTTTAGTCTTTTCGGGTACTCTTAACACACGAACTCCCGTGTGTTCGACACCCTACCTCTTTACTACAATTGAGGTTCGGTTTATAAATTTAAATTTTGACCACCACACCCGGACCGATCATTGGTCAAGAGATGGAGGATCATTTCAGTGAGTCAAACACCGAATTGGTCAAGAGATGGAGGATCGTTTCAGTGAGTCAAACACTGAATTGCTCACGTGTATAGCATACATTGATCCTAAGAATTCATTCTTCAATTTCAATGAGTCAAAACTACTTCGGCTTGTAGAGCTGTAATCAAATGACTCTGATCGATTAGAGCTTCAATGTCTGATCGATTAGAGCTTCAAGACCAACTGAAGATGTGGATTTTTGAAATGAGAGGAAATGAAAAGTATTCTACAGTATAAAGTATTGGAGATCTTGCACAGAGGATGGTTGAGGCAAAAATCCATAATGTTTTTCACTTAATATATTGTCTTATCGAGTTGGCTTTAGTGTTACCAATTGCGACTGCTAGTGTGGAAAGAGCATTAATTCTTCGCGATGAATATTATTAGTACAGATTTACGTAACAAGATGGGAGATGACTTTCTTACCGATTGTTTGATGTGCTATATCGAAAAGGGTGTTTTTAAGGGCTTGGATAATGAAGTTATTATTCAACATTTTCAAAACATGAAAACCTGCCAATTAGATTTGCCTTCTATACATCGAGAGTATATATTATGACGGATTATTATTTGACGTCTCTCATTTTGGTGGTGTTTTAGTAGTTAATTTCCCTTGTAAATATGTGTTTTTCATTCCTTTCTTTGTTAGTTTCGTTCCTTCTTAGCTTAGTTCCCGGTTATCTTTGAGATTCGGAAACTATGCGAGTTTGCTTTGTTTTGTAGGTAAAATGGCAAGAATGAGGACATTTTGGAGGAGCTAATGAAGGAGCCAAATCAAGGAATGCAAGAGCCAAGCCAAGAATGAAGTGGAACCGAAGGAAACCCAAGAAGAAGACAAGGATCGAGGCCCAGGACCGAGCACCACCACGTCGGGCCCGAGATCGAGCAACCAGAGACCAGGACCGACGTTCCCAACGTCGGGACCGAGGTCCCCAGCGTGTCGGTCCAAGTCGGCATTTGAGAGGATTGTTCCCCAAGGCATATTTTTAGTAACTTTCCACATTTGCCCTTTTCTAAATTGGGAATTCCTTGGTCCCCAATCAATAGAGTAGGATAATTAGAGGTGATTAGTGATCATTTTGGGAAGACACACACCACAACCCAAATCACTCTCTAAAGGCTCAAAGGAAGACTTGGAGGGCAAAGGAGAAGAGAGGAGGAGGAAGAGAAGAGAAGATCGGTGGAGAAGAGAGGAGGATTAGCGAGTTTTGTACTTTGTTTTGCTTTGATCTAGTAGAATTGAGACTTGGATTTTGTTGACACTTTGAATTTGAATGCAATTGGAGTTTGATTGGATGTTGATGATTGAGATTTGCTTGATTTCCATTTTATTGTGTTTTTCTCTTACCTTATGGAGTAGATTCCATAGTCTTGGGCTATGGGGGAATCCCCTAGCTAGGATTGGTTAGAAAACCCCAATTCCATAGCCTTGAGTGCTTGATTTGTGAATCCTCTCTACATTGAGCTTCAATTCTCTTGTGAAAACAAGGGACATAGGGCTTGAGATTGGTAAGAGTAAGCGAAAGCAATCTCGATCCCATCACAAGTTCCTAGCATCGAAGGTGAGTGAAAACTCCCTTGGGTCGAGGTGTAGAGTGGAGGGATCCGGGGCTAGCAACCTCGATCTCACAAGGATCAAACACTTATTGGCTGAATTGGGGAAGAATATCCAAGTCTAGTTAGGGGTGGAACCCAAAATCCCAAGACCGATCTACTTATTGTGCAAGACCGAGTTACCCAGCAAGTCGGGCCCGACGTAGTGTGTGTCGGTCCCGGCCAAACCCAACCTCGATCCACCCTCGGACCGAAGTGACTTGTGTCGGTCCGAGGTGATTTCTTTTGTTTTCCTTTGTTTTGTCTTTCTTCCATCTTTTCTTAGTCTTTTCGGGTACTCTCGACGCACGAACTCCTGTGTGTTCGACACCCTACCTCTTTACTACAATTGAGGTTCGGTTTTTATAAATTTAAATTGTGAGACCCTCCGATTCCGGACCGATCAGAATTTTGGCGCCGTTGCCGGGGAGTTTTATTTGTTCGAGGTACCCTCTTTGTTGAGTCATTGATTTTGGTAGTGATTTGGGTGAGGGACTAGCCCAAACCCCTTGTTTGGTTTGATTCGGTTTTTGTTTGTGTATTTGGTTATAGGTGTATACGAGCTAGTTCCGTCCGAGGAATCCTTGAGCTCGACTTTGTGTCTGACCCGGAGAGTATTCTAAGGCAAGCCCGAAAGAAGAAGAGGATGGCGGACCAAGCCCGAGATGAGGAGTTTGAGAGGATGAGAGCCGACATGGCTCGGATGCAACTTGAAATGGCGAATCGAGATGCCGAGGCCCGTAGAGAGAGGGAGCAAAGGATAAGGTTGGAAGCTCAAATCAACACCCAACCCCGGAATGCTAGACAATACATGCATCCGGAGTTGAAGGTGCCCGAACCGGCCATCGTCTTGCCGGAGGTGTCAAGGAATTTTGAGATAAAAACTCAATTTATCTCACTCATCAAGAGAGAGCAATTCCAAGAGAGACCGAACGAGTGCCCGATCGAGCATGTCAAGTAATTCAAAGATCCATGTGAAACCATCTCGACGGACGACGAGACACTTGAGTATGTGCTACTCAAGGCCTTCAAGTGGTCTTTGGGAGGCAAAGCTTTGCATTGGTTGGAGAGCTAAGCACCTCGTTCTATCACATCATGGAGGGCTCTCAACGAGTCATTCTTGATGAAGTTCTTCCCGCCCACCAAGACGACGGAGCTTAGAAGGAAGATTGCTAGCTTCCAACAAGGAGCTCACGAGCCACTTTTCGAGGCATGGGATAGGTTCAAAGAGATGTTAAGGGCGTGTCCAACGCATGGTCAACAACCTTATGTCCTTCAAGACATTTTCTTCCAAGGAATCAACCCCGCCACCAAAGATAAATTGAACCTCCATACCGATTGTGGGTTCATTGACTTGCCTCCGGAGCAAGCGTGGGAGTTGCTAGACAAGCTCTCGGATTATGAAGCTATGTATGGTGTCAATCAAGTGAGCAAGGAAGTGAGAATCCATGGAGAAGGTCCGAAGAGGCTCTATGATCCCAAAGGTGAAGAGGTGGACAAAGATGTGAAGATCCAATTCTTGGAGGATGAGTTGAACAAGATGAGGAGGAAGATGGGTCATCTCCAACAAAACACAAGAGCATGTGAAGAGTGTGGTTCTTTGAAGCATGGAGCCCAAGAGTGCCCAAATGAGCGCCAAGTCCGGTTGGCCGAAT
Organism: Polygonum maritimum; assembly: GCA_963924305.1. NCBI lineage: Eukaryota > Viridiplantae > Streptophyta > Magnoliopsida > Caryophyllales > Polygonaceae > Polygonum > Polygonum maritimum. The sequence continues at coordinate 32,867,721 of OZ002728.1, forward strand.
TGAGGAGGCCAACTATGTTCAAAGAAACTTCGGAGGGAGAGCCAACTTCAACAACAATGGAGGAAGGTGGAACCAAGGCCAAGCTAGTGGCTACAACAACAACTTCAACCAAAACGAGCCAAGGGTCCAACAACCACCCTACCGACCTCCCGGATTCGATGAGCAAACACCACCATGGGCTCAAGATTTGACGAATCACGTCATCAACATGGAGAGGAAATTTGATGATCAATTCAAAGAGTTGGGTGTTTGGAGGAGACAAGTGGATAACCAAATTGTTCATATGGCAAATCAACTTCCACGAGAAGAAGGGAGACTCCCGGGCCGACCCGAGGAGAATCCCCGTGCCCCACAACAACAAAATGAAGTTCGTGCCATAGGATTGAGGAGTGGACGGAGTTTGCCCGAGCCACAAGTTCCAAGAACAAGAGAAGAGAGTCGGACCGAGGTTCCCAGCACCTCGGGCCCGACGTACCCAGACATCGAACCAGTGAATGAAGGAAGTCCCCTGAAGTGGACCGAGACACCTAGCAACTCGGGCCCGACTTGCCCTGAAGTCGGCCCGACTTGCCCTGAAGGTGGCTCGACGTGCCCAGAAAGCCCCTGCCCCCGGTCCGAGATGCTTGACGTCGGTCCCGACGTCGATCCTAAGTCGGTCCAGGCTGAGATCGTGGAGAGAAGCCAAGATCGATCCAAGGAGGTGGATCCAAGCAAGAAGAAAGGTGCTACTACTCTTCCATATCCTATGAAGAAGCCCAAGGAGATTGTTGAGGGCAAGTTCAAGCGGTTCTTGAAGCTTTTGCAAGGCTTGAACATCACTATTCCATTCATCGATGCTCTAAGTGAGATGCCATCCTATGCAAAGTTCTTGAAGGAAATCTTGAGCAAGAAGAGGTCAATGGTTGAGATGCAAGATGAGGTGAAGATCTTAGAGCTACCTCAAAAGCTAGGTGATCCCGGAAGATTTGCCATCACCGTGGGAATTGGATCCCAACAATTCAAGGCTCTTTGTGATCTAGGAGCAAGCATATCGGTTATGCCCATGAGCAAATGGAGAAGGGCTAACCTCGGAGATATGGAACCGGTTGATATGAGTCTTACCATGGCCGATGGTTCATCAACAAAGGCCACCGGAATTCTAGAGGATGTCCCGGTTAGAGTTGGAAGATATTTCGTGCCCGATGATTTTGTGATCTTAGACATGAAAGAGGATCCGATGGTGCCCATTATTCTCGGGAGGCCGTTTCTAGATACGGCGGGCGCCAAGTTTGATGTGAGGAATGGGAAGGTAACTTTCGAGATTGGAGAGGAAAAAGTGGAGTTCCATTTCAACAAGGCCCTTAATGAACCGGATGCATTGGCGATTTTGAAGCTAGAGGAAAATGCCAAACGCAAGAGGGAGGGGTTGGAACCCACAAGAGAGGAAGCACCATTGAGGGACCATGACATGGTCAATGATCGAGTCCATGAAGAGTCAAGGAATGGAGATAGCCCACCAAGCCATGAAGAGTATCCTAATCAATATCCTTTTGATGTGGGAGATTCTTACATTTGTCTAAGTGATTTGAAAGAGGATTTAGATGATGACTATCTTTGCTTGGATGATTTGCAACAAGACTTGAGTTATAATGTCATTGAGTCCCCTAGAAATTCTTTAGACTTTTGTGATGTAGGTGATGAAGATCAAGTTGAGAAGATGCAAGAGATGCCAACCTACACTTTGGAGGAGAAGAATGATGGAGAATTTGGAGGCCACTCTTTCATCAAACACAAATGGTGGCACTTTGGCTATGAGGAGAATGGAGGTGCATATGACGAGGAGGATCAATTCACCATTTTTCACCCTCCTTGAAGGGCAGAGGTTAGAAGTCAAGCTAGTGACTTAAAAGAAGCGCTCCTCGGGAGGCAACCCGGGTTTAGTAGTTTTATTTTCGTAGTTTCTAGTTTGTTCTTCTTTGCCCTAGCTTAGATTCTTCCTAATCTCTTCTTTAGCATGTATTTTGTGGATAAGTGCGTTATGTGAGCTTCATGATCATGTGTGGTATTTGTGGAAATGATGCAATGACTTGTGGGTAGAAAATACCAAGACGAGGGAATTTTAGGAAGCCAAAACGGGTAGGACCGAGGTACCCAGTACCTCGGGCCCGAGGTTCCAATGTCGGTCCAAGCTTGCCGATTACCTTGGCCTTGATTTTGGTGGAAATTCCTACTTTGCCCTTCTGACCTACCTTTGTCTTCTACCCCATTTAATCCCCCTTTCCCTTACCTAACACCCCTTACCTCCATAACTACCTTCCCAAAATACCAATCCCTTCAAAAAAACTCCCAATTCGATCCCCATTCTCCACCATACTCGAACCTCAAGCCATTTCACCACAAGATCTCGATCCAACCCCTAGCATCCTTAAGCATCGATCCTCAAGCCAAAATCCCAACCAAAATCCCATAGAACTTCATCTCTCTTCTAGATCTAGAAGAGAAATTTGGGTTCTAAGAAGTTGTTTGCTAGAAGTCTTTGTTTCTTCAATATTTGGTATGTGAATCTCAATCTCTACTTGATTCTTTGTGAATTTCATGTTTTCATTGCTAGATTTGAGATATGCCATGATTGAGTGAGCTTGGACTTTGAGCATCCATGGTGATTTGCATGCATTGTGAAATTTGTGCTTAATTGTTGATAAATCCCACTTAGAACTTCGATTGGTGATGAGAAATGGTTGATTTTGAGTTTTAGGAGCATGATAGAGTGTTTTATGGGTGTTTCGAAGTAGAGAGGTCGAAATCCAATCGGACCGAGGTCCCCAACCTCGGACCCGTTGTCGTTTGCATGTCGATCCTATGCTTTTCGAGTTTCTCTTGTGTGAATTTAGGGATTCATGAGCCGTATTGTTGGTTATAGCATGTTTATCATGATATATCTTGTAGCTTGACCATTGATATGTGATTCCTTGTTCATGCATGATTGGATTTTGTGAAGTGAGTGTGTTAAGTGCAAGTATGGGGTCATCTCTTTGCATGATGAGTTGTTTGTGATGGAAGCTTGTGCTCTTGTTGTGATTGTATAGATTTTATCTTGGAGTTCTTTTGTTTTGATTGTGTGTAGGTACCATGTCTACCCGAGCATCTTCTTCAAGGATGGAGAAAGCAACGCGAAAGTCCAAGAAGTCGTCCAAGAGGGTCCAAAGGATGGACGATGTGCGTTTTGAGGATGAGGATGTGGCTAGAGAGTATGAGCGCCTCATGGGTCTATCTCACCACACCCGGTGGTTAGATTGGGAGTCCATTAGAAAGATGAACATGGATGAGGCTCTTGCTCGGTGCTATAACCATATTGGGCTCAACGTCTTGCTAAGGTGGAACAACACTCATTATCCCGCCTTGACGTCCAAGTCCATGGCGACATTCAAGTGCACCTATGAAGGGGTCGAGAGTGAAGGCACGATCTCTTTCCAAATGGGCAACGAGTTGCATGAGGTCTCTCTTCGGAACATGGCAAACTACTTTGGGTTCCCATTTGCAAGAGAGGAGGCCTATGTTGATAATGAGAAGGTGGACTACCTTTGGAAGTTCGTAGCCGGGAGACGTGAGATGAGGAAAGGAGCATCGACAAATGAGATAGCAAACCCACTCTTCCGAGTCATGATCCGAGCTTTGGGTTGTTCTATCTTTGCTAGACATGAATTGAGCAAGCCAATGAAGGAGGAGGCCATGCTACTCTACGAGATGTTGTTTGAGAATGAGAAGCCAATGAGCCTTGCTTGGGAATGGGTGAAGATGGTGAGGGATTTCCAAAGTTCCTCATGGATCTACTTTGGAGGCATGATTACCCGACTCGCTCACCGTCTTGAGGTGGACTTGTCTACCTACACGCCGGCCCCAAATGGTGTGGAGCTCATGGACTTGAAGTACTTCAAAAAGGCCAACATTATCAAAGAGAAGCAAGTGACCGGCACCACCACCTACCTAGCTCCACACTCCAACTTCAACAATGTGCACATTCCCTTGGAGCCACGCCTTTTCAACCTCACCGAATACTACAATTGGTTCCAAGTGTGGACGGGAGTGGTGAATCCTTTTGGAGAGCCGGAGGGGACACTTGAGGTTATAAGACAACCTCAACACATCCGCTTTACTTCTCCTCTAGTTTCCCCGGACACCGAAGAAGAGGAGCCTAACCAATATGAGTTCGTGAGGCGAGACGACATGGAGGTGGACTTGCCTAGAGGTGAAGAAGAAGAAGAAGAAGGTGGTTACCACAATTTGCTCACCGACCACGCCCCAACACTCTTGGACTGAGGTGCTTCACAAGTCGGGCCCGACATCCACCAACGTCGGTCCGAGGCATACTTGCCCGATCCGGTCCCGAGCCGATTTGAGAGGGGTGAGGGAAGTCGAGCACATCAAGCACCACCAAGCTATGAAGGATATGAGGGGTATGCCCAATGGTACGGCCCCGGAATGGTGTTCCCCGAGCCAAACCAATCGGTGGATATGAACTTTTTGGCCAACCAAATGGCACATCTCCATGTCCAGGCCAAGGACAATGTTTTAGTCCCCCCTACTGTCCCTTCCCCCCATGGAAACGTGGGGGCATTCAATGGGCAAGGCCAAAATGCTCATGCCTCGACCAAAAACAAGGTGACCGGCTCCAACGCTCAAAGGCCGAATGCTTGGGCCACTAAATCCAAGAAAATTTTCTTGAACCAAGGCCTTGGTGGGAAGCTTGAGTATTTCCCTCCCACCTCTAATCGAGTGAAAATCATGTGCTCCGATGCCCTCCCTACGCACATGGTTTGGGGTTGGTCCTTACTTGGCCAATATGTTGGTTTTCATCCCGGGGCTCTCTTGATCAATGAGATGAGGAAGCAATGGGGTGTGCGGTCAAGATGGCGTGAAGAAGAAGGATGGATGGTATTCAGTTTTGAGTCCGAGGAGGATTGTGAGAAGGTGCTCCTTGGTGGCCCGTATCTTATCCATGGTAAACCCCTCTTGCTCAAGCACATTCCGGATAAATTCGCTTTCAATCGTAAAGATATTGCTACCGTTCCTTTGTGGGTTCGTATATTTGGTCTTGGTATGAAATATTGGACGCCAGAGATCCTTGGCCATGTTGCTTCTCAAGTTGGCAAGCCCCTCTACATTGACCCGGTGACCACGTCTCGAAAACGGGGTGCTTATGCTAGGGCCCTTATTGAGGTGAATTTCGCTTCTCCCATTACTAAAAGTGCCGGTCTTGACTTTGATGATGGAGTGTCTTTGGAGTGCTCTTTCCTCATTGAAAATGAACCTACGTATTGCAAAGAGTGTTGTTCCTTTGGTCACGATGAGATGGAGTGCTCATTCAAAGAGAAGAAGAAGAATGTTGGTGTTAAGGCTAAGAAAGACACTAAAGTCACCAATTCCGAGGCTAGCAAGGGTGTTGATGCAGCCGGTTTGAGTGCCCCTAATGGCGGTGTTCAAACCTCAAATGTACAACTCCAAAATGAAGCTAAAGTCCAAAGTCCTAAGGTTACACAAGCTGTTTTTGCCACCTCTACCGACAATCCCCTTTTTTCCATGAATCGCTTCGAGGCTCTTGATGGAGAAGATGGGAAGGAAGATGATGATGAGGTACATGATGGAGAAGGTCATGATGGTGATAGTGAGACTGAGTTGAGTGAGCTCGGGATTGATGGGAACAAGGAAAATGACATCGAAGATGAAGATCTAGTGACCGAGGATCAAAATACTCACTTGGAGGTGCTCGATCCTAGTCTTGATGTGTCTTCGGATGAGGAGAGGAGTAGTAGCTCAGATGGAGGTGGAAGCGACTCTTTTGTTGCTTCGGCTAATGGAAGTGGTGGATATTATGTTGAGGACACCCCGTTTGAAGCGGTGAAATCAAGATCACAAAGAAGAAAGACCAAGAAGAGCACCCTCACTCCTACGGTGCTTGCCCTCAAATCGCCCCCGAAATGGCCCCAAAAGAGCACTATCACTATTAGGAGTACTAGTCTCATGGACCAAAAATCCGTGAGAAAGAAACGCTAGTTGTTGCTTTGTGTTGGTTTTGTTGGTTGTTTGTTGTTTGTTTTGATCTTTGCTTGCTTGTTCTAGCATGTTTGGAAGGCTTTCATGCTTTTCCATATGCTTCTTTTGTTTTGGTTTGATTGGCCTGCGTGCCTCTCTTTCTTTCCCGTTCTTGTAACTCCGATAATTTCACCCCTTCATGGGGTTCATGTTAATCCGAATTTACCTTTAACCAAAAAAAAAATGGCACATCTCCAACTTCAACAATCAACAATGCTTCAAGAGGCGCACCAAATCAACCTTCAACAACAAAACCTCAACTTCCAATAACAACAACTTTTCCACCACCAAGAAGACTTCCAAGAGCAATTTGATTAGGTGAACCGCAACATGGCCTACATGAGACGTGAAATGGATGACTTGAGGGCGGCCGAGGATCAAAGGTGGACCGTCCAAGAGAGTTTCAATGAGTGGATGTCCGGGAATTTCTCTTCCCGTGAAGATCAATGGATGCGTCCCGCCCCACCAATCCAACCGCCAAGTTAAGACCCTTTCCACGACCATGTGTATGAGCGTGAGCGGCACGCCCGGCTCCAAAGGAGACAACGCCGTGGCCACCCTCCCAACTAAGCCTCCACAAGCCATTCAAGAATAAGGAAATTGTGAGCTTTCTCTACTCTTCTTTTTACTTTTGAGTTTTGATTTCTTTTGATGAGGACATCAAAATTTTAAGTATGGGGTGGGTTAGTAGCTCATAGTTCCATGTTTTATGTGTTTGAGTTTGTGTTTGTGTATGGGATGTTTCATTTTGGATAGTGGCATGATGATGTTGCATGAATGATGATGTTTGATATGGTATGAATGGATGAGTTTCTTTTTCTTTGTTTGAGAAAATTTTTGCAAAAAAATCATAAAAATTCGAAAATTGTGTTGAAAATGTCAAAAAGATTTTTGTTTTTGGACTAGGAATTCACTTCTTAGATGTCCATATGAAGGCTAATGATGATGTGAGCATGTAAATTCCTTTGCATATATTTGGATAGTTTAGCCTCAAAATGGATGTTGCTTTTGATGTGATATGATATCTTGCATGTTTTTATTGAGCACATGAGTTCTAAGGATGAGTTTTGATGCAACTAAGCTAGAGTGACCCTTGTGAGATGATTTTTGGCCATTTTAGGGATGCTTGTTCATATTTGCATATCCCTCATTTTCTTGTGTGAATTAGCTCATGCATGCTTAGTAAAACTTGCTATTGCGGTGTTAATCTATTTTCCAAGACCAATATGAGATTTGTTCTATGCTTTGTCACATTGATTTGAACTTTGTTTCATTTAATCACAAAATGTTCCATATCCTACCTTGAAGATAAACCGTTGTTTGTAGCCCCGTTTAAGCCTTAGACCTTTGTTTGAAACTCCTCAAAAATATGATTCCTAGCCTATATGACTTGACCCTTATGGGATTGGACTTTAGTCAGAGGTTTTGGGAATGTATTTGGAGAGTTGAGATTCTCTTTGGTGAAGGGCAAGAAATGGTGTTACAAACCAAGTGGGTAGTGCATCTTTGGTGTGAAGAAAGATAAGTTGAAAAAAGTAGTGGATTGAAAGCAAAATGCTTAAAGTGAAGAAAATGGGTACCGACCGAGGATAAGTGCACTTCGGGCCCGAGTTGTGTTGCAAGTCGATCCTAGTGGAAAAAGTGTGAAAAAATCCAACAAAAAGTGTAGTGCAAAGATGAAGTGGAATGTTAGTGGAAAGTATGGGTTGAAAGTTGAAAAGAAGAAGAAAAATCAAAGTCTTTTGGATGAGAGTGAAAGTTGAAAGTGGAAGAATTCGGTGAGTTTGGTGAGAGACTAGGAAGTTCAATCCCCATTGTAAGCACCACAAGACCAAAATGATTCCCACCTTGAGAAACACCAAAAGCCCTATTACAACCCGGCCGAATGGAACCTCTTTGAGGACTTCCATTGAGCCAAGTTCATATTCTTTGTGTGCATTGTAATAGGCATCTCTAGGTGGAGGAATTGGTGATATTAGCTTCAATAGTAAAGCCTTTACTTGCATGATTTTTGAGCTTGAGTGTTCATTTTCAAGCCTAAACACATGATGAGTGATACACATTTCTACATACCTAAAGTGAGGCTTGGTTGCATTAGACTTTATTCCTTGAACACTTAATCATGTGTGATGACGTAATCTTGCTAGCATGTCTATCACTTGTGCTTACTTGATTTTTTTTCATATGAGGCTTTACTTGAAGATTATGCTTCGGTCTTGCTTACATTGTTATTGCTTGAGGACAAGCAAGTTTAAGTATGGGGTATTCTGACGTCTCTCATTTTGGTGGTGTTTTAGTAGTTAATTTCCCTTGTAAATATGTGTTTTTCATTCCTTTCTTTGTTAGTTTCGTTCCTTCTTATCTTAGTTCCCGGTTTTCTTTGAGATTCGGAAACTATGCGAGTTTGCTTTGTTTTGTAGGTAAAATGGCAAGAATGAGGATATTTTGGAGGAGCTAATGAAGGAGCCAAATCAAGGAATGCAAGAGGCAAGCCAAGAATGAAGTGGAACCGAAGGAAACCCAAGAAGAAGACAAGGATCGAGGCCCAGGACCAAGCACCACCACGTCGGGCCCGAGATCGAGCAACCAGAGACCAGGACCGACGTTCCCAACGTCGGGCCCGAGGTCCCCAGCGTGTCGGTCCAAGTCGGCATTTGAGAGGATTGTTCCCCAAGGCATATTTTTAGTAACTTTCCACATTTGCCCTTTTCTAAATTGGGAATTCCTTGGTCCCCAATCAATAGAGTAGGATAATTAGAGGTGATTAGTGATCATTTTGAGAAGACACACACCACAACCTAAATCACTCTCTAAAGGCTCAAAGGAAGACTTGGAGGGCAAGGAGAAGAGAGGAGGAGGAAGAGAAGAGAAGATCGGTGGAGAAGAGAGGAGGATTAGTGAGTTTTGTACTTTGTTTTGCTTTGATCTAGTAGAATTGAGACTTGGATTTTGTTGACACTTTGAATTTGAATGCAATTGGAGTTTGATTGGATGTTGATGATTGAGATTTGCTTGATTTCCATTTTGATTGTGTTTTTCTCTTACCTTATTGATGTGATCTCACTTCCAGGATCGGTCGAATTCGGGTTCGACTGAGCGTTTTGTGGAGGTGTTCGTGCAAGGAATGAGTAAGAATCTCAAACTGAGTTTTTGTATAGAAAATAGGTGGCAAAGTGGCGTTACAATCCTTGTGTATAGGCGTTTTTGAGGTATAAGAAAGAAGGGAATGAAATCAAGAAACCAAGTGAGGAAAACGAGAGCTAAAGCCGGCGGGGTGTAGGTTCCCTCGGCCCTTTCTCCCTTGAGGAGAAGAGACCGAAAGAGTAAGGGCTAAAAGCTCTCTTTACTCAATTTCAATCTAAGACAAAATGAAGGCCCTAGGCGTCCTTATATAGGCTGAGGTAAGGGGGAGAGGGCGGCTGCTTGGAGTGGGCTCCAGGCTTCGTATGGAGGTGGAGAGAAGTGGTGGCCAAGGCAAGCTCCTTGGTGTGGGCGCCAAGTTTCCGAGAGGAGGTGTGAGAAGAGTGGGCGCCAAGCATCATTAAGGTGTGAGGAGGTGATGTGGATTGGTGGCCAAGGCAAGCACAAATCAGCCGGCCTTTAATGATGTAGATTGGCGGCCAAGTAACACATGTCTTCTTTGATGATCCAAACTTGGCGGCCAAGGATTTGCGTTGGGTGTTGAGGAGTGGCGGCCAAGCAACCTCCCAAGTGGGCTTTGGATATTTCTCTTGATGTTGGGCTTCGGGCCTATCAAGGTTCTCATTCGGGCCAAGCACTTGGAGGCACACTAACACTTGACTATGTGGGTTGTGTCGGGCGTGGGCCAAATGGGCCCGAAGTTGTTCTTGCAACATTCTAGCGCGTCACCTAGTCAAGGCCCCGGGAGGGTGGTTTAGTTCCTTAGCCATGGTCGACCGTGTGGCGGGTCGTGCCCGACCTATATGCGGGTGGCTTCGTGAGTGCCTCAGAGAGGCACCGGCCTGCGCCTCGGGCCACGCCTTAACGCCGCCCGCATAGTGCCTTGTGGAGGCACCGGGCGCATCGGCGCCGCTTGCGGGGTGAGGCCCCGAAGGGGCACCGAGAGGCACCGGGGCGCCGGTGCCTTGATGTGGGCCGGGAGGCACCGTGGCGTCGGTGCCTTGTGGTGAGCCGAGAGGCACCATGGCGTTGGTGCCTTGATGTGAACCGGGCGCGATCACATCATCCTCCCCCAGTTGAGAAGGATTCGTCCTCGAATCTTCTTTGTCGAGCGCAACGCCCGCGCACACAATCGCGATTGGTGTCCTCCGCGTGGCTCGGTGGACGGATTTTATGTAGGCGAACTCTGTGAAAGCTAGGCATTTTTCCCACCGTCCATCAAGGGGAATTAGGCACGTCGGCCTCTCTTGGATAGCTCGGTTCACCTCCTTTCCCCAAGCTATCATAAGATGTTTGGAACTGCCTTCACAGGCCTTAAGCTCCATTTTCCTTTTGACACTCTTCTGTCTTAGCTCTCTCGCCTCCTGGTCGGCGATTACTTCATGAGGAGCTAAGGGATGCAAGGTGAACTTCTTACCGTCCCTATGGAAGATGTACTCATTGGTAACCCCTTGGTGAATAACAGCTCGGTCATATTGCCAGGGTCGGCCCAAGAGTAAATGGCAGGCAGTCATAGAGACAACGTCGCATAGGACCTCATCTTCATAAGGCCCGATGGCGAACTTAATCAAGGCTTGCTCCTTGACCATCACAGGTGCATCAGAGTTAAGCCAATGTAGTGAATAATGGACCTTGCGCGGTGTCGTCTTGAGGTTAAATCGAGAGACCACCTCAGTATCGATTAAGTTGCTACAAGATCCTCCATCTATAATAACACTACACACTTTGCCTTGGATAAAGCATCGTGTGTGGAAGATGTGTTCCCGTTGTGAAGGCACCGAGGGCCTTTCATTAGTGAAGAGAGCTCGTTGAACGACAAAGCAGTCACCACTAACGGCGGGTACGTCTATTTCCTCCTCGCTTTTGCTTTGCTCCAACTCCTCTTCGGACTCATAGTCACCAGCTTGGTTGAGGAGCACTTGTTTCTGGTTAGGGCAATCGCGAGCAAAATGGCCCCGCCCTAAGCACTTGAAGCATTGGAGATCACGAGCACGAGAATTGGCGCCATCCTTGGGCGCGGTAGGAGCGTGGGACGCCTCCCGTTTAGGCTGAGCGAGACTGGTCTCGACCTTGAGCTCCTTAGCCTCACTCCTCTTAGGTGGTGGATTAGAGCTCAAAGAACCCGAGCTCCATGGGCGACCACTCCCACCATTACGCCGCCTTTGTAAGTTTTGGTACACTTGATTAGTGTAATGAAGGACGTCGGCAATGGAGGCTTCCGGGCCAAAACGTTGCATCTCCACATACGCGGCCACTTCGGAATTTAGGCCCCCGATGAATTTAGAGATAATATATCTCTCCGGAAATCGAACTCGGGACCGAAAGACAAGTTGCCGTAGCTCCTTATAATAATCATCGGGGTTGCGGGCCCCTTGCTTAATCCACTCCAATTTAACTTGGATGTGGTCAAGATAATCCTCGGGCACAAACCGGTCACGCATGGCCCGCTTAAGCTGGCCCCACGTGCGTATGGGGTCCTCGCCTTGATACGCCCGATCCTCTTTCTCCTCTTGCCACCAAGAATAGGCAAAATCAGTGAAGCGAATGGTGGCGATCGCCACGCGTTGGCGATCCGGGTAATCATAATATTCAAAGACCGCTTCGGTCTTAGCCTCCCAGTCGAGGTAGGCCTCTACATCCGATGTTCCGGCAAAGGGTTCCACCGTAAGTTTAATTCCGTGGTGGTGGTCCCTTTGTTGATCCAATGGGTGATTAAGACCGTGCTCATGTGCTCGATCTCGCACCCGGATTTCATCCCGAGGCGCAAAACGGTCCGGAAGATTGCGCCGTGGTCCGAGAGGAGCCGCGGGTGGCCGGTTCTGGCGGTGTCGGGGCTGTCGTTCCTCGTTGTTAGGAGGATCGGTGGGCGGCCTGCGAGGGGGAGGAAGAATGGCCTCCAAACTCAGCGAATCTTCCTTGTGAAGGTTAGGCTCCTTTTGCTCAAGGGCCTCATGATGAGACGCCGAATGTTGCCCTTCCTCGAAATGAGGGCTAGGCGAGCGCTCATGACGAGGAGACACGCTTAGGCGTTGCTCCATCTTATCGTCCATGAGCCGGAGCAACTCGTCGCGAGTTTTTTCATACGTTTCCCGAGCGTCCGCTCGGGCGTCATCTCGGACCTCTCGGAGGAGGCCGCGGAGTATCTTCCAAGAGAAGGTGTCGTCAGCTTCCTCTTTATCGGTGGGGAGGTTCTTGTTCTGCGGCCGGTCCTGAGACATGATTAAATAAACAAACACCGAACTCGGTTATAGTTAGATAAATCCAATGACCCGACTTGTGTTTGACATGAAATTTTTTTTTTTTCCTCTATTCTTTCTTGTGGAAAGCAATTAAAATGAGGAGGACTGACTCGTGTTTGGACTCGATTTTTATGTGGCTCTCACACTCACACACTCGAATTTAGGATCGTTTTCTTCGCCACCGAAGTTTGTAACACGACTTTCCTCCACTCGCTCAAGAGAGAGCGACACCAAAAGGTATGCAGATCAAGCGACCGGAGCTTGTGGGCGAGTATTTACTAGCCCCACAAGTCAGAAGTTCAGTTGCTCGGGGTCCGGGAAAAAGCAAGGGAAAACTTGACGGTTTGAGGCTTCTTGGGCTGGACCTCTTTGAGGTCGGGTTGTTCGACCCTCTTCTCGTTTTTTTTTTTTTTTTGCAAATGAGAGATACTATCTCTCTCTTGGTTTTTCTTCACTCGAATGGGGAAGTGCTACTTCGCTTAATTCTTTTTTTTTGAGCAAATTCGAGCACCTTGAAGTTTGGTGCTTCGACAATTGGGTTTTAGAGGGTCGAGGGGGAGGTCAAGATGGGAGAGAAGGGCTCGGAAAGGGAAGAAACAACAAGGCTTAGGCTCGTTTTTTTTTTTTTTGAAACGAGATTGAAATTGGTCAAGGGTTGAAGAGAAGAGAAAAACAAGGCTAGCTTAGGTAAAGGTAAGAAAGGGTTTCGAGCAATTGAAAACCTGATTCGTAGAGTAGTAATTCGTACCCCCACAACTTGAGAAACTCAAGCCGACAGGCTCTGATACCAGATGATGTGATCTCACTTCCAGGATCGGTCGAATTCGGGTTCGACTGAGCGTTTTGTGGAGGTGTTCGTGCAAGGAATGAGTAAGAATCTCAAACTGAGTTTTTGTATAGAAAATAGGTGGCAAAGTGGCGTTACAATCCTTGTGTATAGGCGTTTTTGAGGTACAAGAAAGAAGGGAATGAAATCAAGAAACCAAGTGAGGAAAACGAGAGCTAAAGCCGGCGGGGTGTAGGTTCCCTCAGCCCTTTCTCCCTTGAGGAGAAGAGACCGAAAGAGTAAGGGCTAAAAGCTCTCTTTACTCAATTTCAATCTAAGATAAAATGAAGGCCCTAGGCGTCCTTATATAGGCTGAGGTAAGGGGGAGAGGGCGGCTGCTTGGAGTGGGCTCCAAGCTTCGTATGGAGGTGGAGAGAAGTGGTGGCCAAGGCAAGCTCCTTGGTGTGGGCGCCAAGTTTCCGAGAGGAGGTGTGAGAAGAGTGGGCGCCAAGCATCATTAAGGTGTGAGGAGGTGATGTGGATTGGTGGCCAAGGCAAGCACAAATCAGCCGGCCTTTAATGATGTAGATTGGCGGCCAAGTAACACATGTCTTCTTTGATGATCCAAACTTGGCGGCCAAGGATTTGCATTGGGTGTTGAGGAGTGGCGGCCAAGCAACCTCCCAAGTGGGCTTTGGATATTTCTCTTGATGTTGGGCTTCGGGCCTATCAAGGTTCTCATTCGGGCCAAGCACTTGGAGGCACACTAACACTTGACTATGTGGGTTGTGTGGGACGTGGGCCAAATGGGCCCGAAGTTGTTCTTGCAACATTCTAGCGCGTCGCCTAGTCAAGGCCCCGGGAGGGTGGTTTAGTTCCTTAGCCATGGTCGACCGTGTGGCGGGTCGTGCCCGACCTATATGCGGGTGGCTTCGTGAGTGCCTCAGAGAGGCACCGGCCTGCGCCTCGGGCCCCGCCTTAACGCCGCCCGCAGAGTGCCTTGTGGAGGCACCGGGCGCATCGGCGCCGCTTGCGGGGTGAGGCCCCGAAGGGGCACCGAGAGGCACCGGGGCGCCGGTGCCTTGATGTGGGCCGGGAGGCACCGTGGCGTCGGTGCCTTGTGGTGAGCCGAGAGGCACCATGGCGTTGGTGCCTTGATGTGAACCGGGCGCGATCACATCATCCTCCCCCAGTTGAGAAGGATTCGTCCTCGAATCTTCTTTGTCGAGCGCAACGCCCGCGCACACAATCGCGATTGGTGTCCTCCGCGTGGCTCGGTGGACGGATTTTATGTAGGCGAACTCTGTGAAAGCTAGGCATTTTTCCCACCGTCCATCAAGGGGAATTAGGCACGTCGGCCTCTCTTGGATAGCTCGGTTCACCTCCTTTCCCCAAGCTATCATAAGATGTTTGGAACTGCCTTCACAGGCCTTAAGCTCCATTTTCCTTTTGACACTCTTCTGTCTTAGCTCTCTCGCCTCCTGGTCGGCGATTACTTCATGAGGAGCTAAGGGATGCAAGGTGAACTTCTTACCGTCCCTATGGAAGATGTACTCATTGGTAACCCCTTGGTGAATAACAGCTCGGTCATATTGCCAGGGTCGGCCCAAGAGTAAATGGCAGGCAGTCATAGAGACAACGTCGCATAGGACCTCATCTTCATAAGGCCCGATGGCGAACTTAATCAAGGCTTGCTCCTTGACCATCACAGGTGCATCAGAGTTAAGCCAATGTAGTGAATAATGGACCTTGCGCGGTGTCGTCTTGAGGTTAAATCGAGAGACCACCTCAGTATCGATTAAGTTGCTACAAGATCCTCCATCTATAATAACACTACACACTTTGCCTTGGATAAAGCATCGTGTGTGGAAGATGTGTTCCCGTTGTGAAGGCACCGAGGGCCTTTCATTAGTGAAGAGAGCTCGTTGAACGACAAAGCAGTCACCACTAACGGCGGGTACGTCTATTTCCTCCTCGCTTTTGCTTTGCTCCAACTCCTCTTCGGACTCATAGTCACCAGCTTGGTTGAGGAGCACTTGTTTCTGGTTAGGGCAATCGCGAGCAAAATGGCCCCGCCCTAAGCACTTGAAGCATTGGAGATCACGAGCACGAGAATTGGCGCCATCCTTGGGCGCGGTAGGAGCGTGGGACGCCTCCCGTTTAGGCTGAGCGAGACTGGTCTCGACCTTGAGCTCCTTAGCCTCACTCCTCTTAGGTGGTGGATTAGAGCTCAAAGAACCCGAGCTCCATGGGCGACCACTCCCACCATTACGCCGCCTTTGTAAGTTTTGGTACACTTGATTAGTGTAATGAAGGACGTCGGCAATGGAGGCTTCCGGGCCAAAACGTTGCATCTCCACATACGCGGCCACTTCGGAATTTAGGCCCCCGATGAATTTAGAGATAATATATCTCTCCGGAAATCGAACTCGGGACCGAAAGACAAGTTGCCGTAGCTCCTTATAATAATCATCGGGGTTGCGGGCCCCTTGCTTAATCCACTCCAATTTAACTTGGATGTGGTCAAGATAATCCTCGGGCACAAACCGGTCACGCATGGCCCGCTTAAGCTGGCCCCACGTGCGTATGGGGTCCTCGCCTTGATACGCCCGATCCTCTTTCTCCTCTTGCCACCAAGAATAGGCAAAATCAGTGAAGCGAATGGTGGCGATCGCCACGCGTTGGCGATCCGGGTAATCATAATATTCAAAGACCGCTTCGGTCTTAGCCTCCCAGTCGAGGTAGGCCTCTACATCCGATGTTCCGGCAAAGGGTTCCACCGTAAGTTTAATTCCGTGGTGGTGGTCCCTTTGTTGATCCAATGGGTGATTAAGACCGTGCTCATGTGCTCGATCTCGCACCCGGATTTCATCCCGAGGCGCAAAACGGTCCGGAAGATTGCGCCGTGGTCCGAGAGGAGCCGCGGGTGGCCGGTTCTGGCGGTGTCGGGGCTGTCGTTCCTCGTTGTTAGGAGGATCGGTGGGCGGCCTGCGAGGGGGAGGAAGAATGGCCTCCAAACTCAGCGAATCTTCCTTGTGAAGGTTAGGCTCCTTTTGCTCAAGGGCCTCATGATGAGACGCCGAATGTTGCCCTTCCTCGAAATGAGGGCTAGGCGAGCGCTCATGACGAGGAGACACGCTTAGGCGTTGCTCCATCTTATCGTCCATGAGCCGGAGCAACTCGTCGCGAGTTTTTTCATACGTTTCCCGAGCGTCCGCTCGGGCGTCATCTCGGACCTCTCGGAGGAGGCCGCGGAGTATCTTCCAAGAGAAGGTGTCGTCAGCTTCCTCTTTATCGGTGGGGAGGTTCTTGTTCTGCGGCCGGTCCTGAGACATGATTAAATAAACAAACACCGAACTCGGTTATAGTTAGATAAATCCAATGACCCGACTTGTGTTTGACATGAAATTTTTTTTTTTTCCTCTATTCTTTCTTGTGGAAAGCAATTAAAATGAGGAGGACTGACTCGTGTTTGGACTCGATTTTTATGTGGCTCTCACACTCACACACTCGAATTTAGGATCGTTTTCTTCGCCACCGAAGTTTGTAACACGACTTTCCTCCACTCGCTCAAGAGAGAGCGACACCAAAAGGTATGCAGATCAAGCGACCGGAGCTTGTGGGCGAGTATTTACTAGCCCCACAAGTCAGAAGTTCAGTTGCTCGGGGTCCGGGAAAAAGCAAGGGAAAACTTGACGGTTTGAGGCTTCTTGGGCTGGACCTCTTTGAGGTCGGGTTGTTCGACCCTCTTCTCGTTTTTTTTTTTTTTTTGCAAATGAGAGATACTATCTCTCTCTTGGTTTTTCTTCACTCGAATGGGGAAGTGCTACTTCGCTTAATTCTTTTTTTTTGAGCAAATTCGAGCACCTTGAAGTTTGGTGCTTCGACAATTGGGTTTTAGAGGGTCGAGGGGGAGGTCAAGATGGGAGAGAAGGGCTCGGAAAGGGAAGAAACAACAAGGCTTAGGCTCGTTTTTTTTTTTTTTGAAACGAGATTGAAATTGGTCAAGGGTTGAAGAGAAGAGAAAAACAAGGCTAGCTTAGGTAAAGGTAAGAAAGGGTTTCGAGCAATTGAAAACCTGATTCGTAGAGTAGTAATTCGTACCCCCACAACTTGAGAAACTCAAGCCGACAGGCTCTGATACCAGATGATGTGATCTCACTTCCAGGATCGGTCGAATTCGGGTTCGACTGAGCGTTTTGTGGAGGTGTTCGTGCAAGGAATGAGTAAGAATCTCAAACTGAGTTTTTGTATAGAAAATAGGTGGCAAAGTGGCGTTACAATCCTTGTGTATAGGCGTTTTTGAGGTACAAGAAAGAAGGGAATGAAATCAAGAAACCAAGTGAGGAAAACGAGAGCTAAAGCCGGCGGGGTGTAGGTTCCCTCAGCCCTTTCTCCCTTGAGGAGAAGAGACCGAAAGAGTAAGGGCTAAAAGCTCTCTTTACTCAATTTCAATCTAAGATAAAATGAAGGCCCTAGGCGTCCTTATATAGGCTGAGGTAAGGGGGAGAGGGCGGCTGCTTGGAGTGGGCTCCAAGCTTCGTATGGAGGTGGAGAGAAGTGGTGGCCAAGGCAAGCTCCTTGGTGTGGGCGCCAAGTTTCCGAGAGGAGGTGTGAGAAGAGTGGGCGCCAAGCATCATTAAGGTGTGAGGAGGTGATGTGGATTGGTGGCCAAGGCAAGCACAAATCAGCCGGCCTTTAATGATGTAGATTGGCGGCCAAGTAACACATGTCTTCTTTGATGATCCAAACTTGGCGGCCAAGGATTTGCATTGGGTGTTGAGGAGTGGCGGCCAAGCAACCTCCCAAGTGGGCTTTGGATATTTCTCTTGATGTTGGGCTTCGGGCCTATCAAGGTTCTCATTCGGGCCAAGCACTTGGAGGCACACTAACACTTGACTATGTGGGTTGTGTGGGACGTGGGCCAAATGGGCCCGAAGTTGTTCTTGCAACATTCTAGCGCGTCGCCTAGTCAAGGCCCCGGGAGGGTGGTTTAGTTCCTTAGCCATGGTCGACCGTGTGGCGGGTCGTGCCCGACCTATATGCGGGTGGCTTCGTGAGTGCCTCAGAGAGGCACCGGCCTGCGCCTCGGGCCCCGCCTTAACGCCGCCCGCAGAGTGCCTTGTGGAGGCACCGGGCGCATCGGCGCCGCTTGCGGGGTGAGGCCCCGAAGGGGCACCGAGAGGCACCGGGGCGCCGGTGCCTTGATGTGGGCCGGGAGGCACCGTGGCGTCGGTGCCTTGTGGTGAGCCGAGAGGCACCATGGCGTTGGTGCCTTGATGTGAACCGGGCGCGATCACATCATCCTCCCCCAGTTGAGAAGGATTCGTCCTCGAATCTTCTTTGTCGAGCGCAACGCCCGCGCACACAATCGCGATTGGTGTCCTCCGCGTGGCTCGGTGGACGGATTTTATGTAGGCGAACTCTGTGAAAGCTAGGCATTTTTCCCACCGTCCATCAAGGGGAATTAGGCACGTCGGCCTCTCTTGGATAGCTCGGTTCACCTCCTTTCCCCAAGCTATCATAAGATGTTTGGAACTGCCTTCACAGGCCTTAAGCTCCATTTTCCTTTTGACACTCTTCTGTCTTAGCTCTCTCGCCTCCTGGTCGGCGATTACTTCATGAGGAGCTAAGGGATGCAAGGTGAACTTCTTACCGTCCCTATGGAAGATGTACTCATTGGTAACCCCTTGGTGAATAACAGCTCGGTCATATTGCCAGGGTCGGCCCAAGAGTAAATGGCAGGCAGTCATAGAGACAACGTCGCATAGGACCTCATCTTCATAAGGCCCGATGGCGAACTTAATCAAGGCTTGCTCCTTGACCATCACAGGTGCATCAGAGTTAAGCCAATGTAGTGAATAATGGACCTTGCGCGGTGTCGTCTTGAGGTTAAATCGAGAGACCACCTCAGTATCGATTAAGTTGCTACAAGATCCTCCATCTATAATAACACTACCACACTTTGCCTTGGATAAAGCATCGTGTGTGGAAGATGTGTTCCCGTTGTGAAGGCACCGAGGGCCTTTCATTAGTGAAGAGAGCTCGTTGAACGACAAAGCACTCACCACTAACGGCGGGTACGTCTATTTCCTCCTCGCTTTTGCTTTGCTCCAACTCCTCTTCGGACTCATAGTCACCAGCTTGGTTGAGGAGCACTTGTTTCTGGTTAGGGCAATCGCGAGCAAAATGGCCCCGCCCTAAGCACTTGAAGCATTGGAGATCACGGGCACGAGAATTGGCGCCATCCTTGGGCGCGGTAGGAGCGTGGGACGCCTCCCGTTTAGGCTGAGCGAGACTGGTCTCGACCTTGAGCTCCTTAGCCTCACTCCTCTTAGGTGGTGGATTAGAGCTCAAAGAACCTGAGCTCCATGGGCGACCACTCCCACCACTACGCCGCCTTTGTAAGTTTTGGTACACTTGATTAGTGTAATGAAGGACGTCGGCAATGGAGGCTTCCGGGCCAAAACGTTGCATCTCCACATACGCGGCCACTTCGGAATTTAGGCCCCCGATGAATTTAGAGATAATATATCTCTCCGGAAATCGAACTCGGGACCGAAAGACAAGTTGCCGTAGCTCCTTATAATAATCATCGGGGTTGCGGGCCCCTTGCTTAATCCACTCCAATTTAACTTGGATGTGGTCAAGATAATCCTCGGGCACAAACCGGTCACGCATGGCCCGCTTAAGCTGGCCCCACGTGCGTATGGGGTCCTCGCCTTGATACGCCCGATCCTCTTTCTCCTCTTGCCACCAAGAATAGGCAAAATCAGTGAAGCGAATGGTGGCGATCGCCACGCGTTGGCGATCCGGGTAATCATAATATTCAAAGACCGCTTCGGTCTTAGCCTCCCAGTCGAGGTAGGCCTCTACATCCGATGTTCCGGCAAAGGGTTCCACCGTAAGTTTAATTCCGTGGTGGTGGTCCCTTTGTTGATCCAATGGGTGATTAAGACCGTGCTCATGTGCTCGATCTCGCACCCGGATTTCATCCCGAGGCGCAAAACGGTCCGGAAGATTGCGCCGTGGTCCGAGAGGAGCCGCGGGTGGCCGGTTCTGGCGGTGTCGGGGCTGTCGTTCCTCGTTGTTAGGAGGATCGGTGGGCGGCCTGCGAGGGGGAGGAAGAATGGCCTCCAAACTCAGCGAATCTTCCTTGTGAAGGTTAGGCTCCTTTTGCTCAAGGGCCTCATGATGAGACGCCGAATGTTGCCCTTCCTCGAAATGAGGGCTAGGCGAGCGCTCATGACGAGGAGACACGCTTAGGCGTTGCTCCATCTTATCGTCCATGAGCCGGAGCAACTCGTCGCGAGTTTTTTCATACGTTTCCCGAGCGTCCGCTCGGGCGTCATCTCGGACCTCTCGGAGGAGGCCGCGGAGTATCTTCCAAGAGAAGGTGTCGTCAGCTTCCTCTTTATCGGTGGGGAGGTTCTTGTTCTGCGGCCGGTCCTGAGACATGATTAAATAAACAAACACCGAACTCGGTTATAGTTAGATAAATCCAATGACCCGACTTGTGTTTGACATGAAATTTTTTTTTTTCCTCTATTCTTTCTTGTGGAAAGCAATTAAAATGAGGAGGACTGACTCGTGTTTGGACTCGATTTTTATGTGGCTCTCACACTCACACACTCGAATTTAGGATCGTTTTCTTCGCCACCGAAGTTTGTAACACGACTTTCCTCCACTCGCTCAAGAGAGAGCGACACCAAAAGGTATGCAGATCAAGCGACCGGAGCTTGTGGGCGAGTATTTACTAGCCCCACAAGTCAGAAGTTCAGTTGCTCGGGGTCCGGGAAAAAGCAAGGGAAAACTTGACGGTTTGAGGCTTCTTGGGCTGGACCTCTTTGAGGTCGGGTTGTTCGACCCTCTTCTCGTTTTTTTTTTTTTTTTTGCAAATGAGAGATACTATCTCTCTCTTGGTTTTTCTTCACTCGAATGGGGAAGTGCTACTTCGCTTAATTCTTTTTTTTTGAGCAAATTCGAGCACCTTGAAGTTTGGTGCTTCGACAATTGGGTTTTAGAGGGTCGAGGGGGAGGTCAAGATGGGAGAGAAGGGCTCGGAAAGGGAAGAAACAACAAGGCTTAGGCTCGTTTTTTTTTTTTTTGAAACGAGATTGAAATTGGTCAAGGGTTGAAGAGAAGAGAAAAACGAGGCTAGCTTAGGTAAAGGTAAGAAAGGGTTTCGAGCAATTGAAAACCTGATTCGTAGAGTAGTAATTCGTACCCCCACAACTTGAGAAACTCAAGCCGACAGGCTCTGATACCAGATGATGTGATCTCACTTCCAGGATCGGTCGAATTCGGGTTCGACTGAGCGTTTTGTGGAGGTGTTCGTGCAAGGAATGAGTAAGAATCTCAAACTGAGTTTTTGTATAGAAAATAGGTGGCAAAGTGGCATTACAATCCTTGTGTATAGGCGTTTTTGAGGTACAAGAAAGAAGGGAATGAAATCAAGAAACCAAGTGAGGAAAACGAGAGCTAAAGCCGGCGGGGTGTAGGTTCCCTCAGCCCTTTCTCCCTTGAGGAGAAGAGACCGAAAGAGTAAGGGCTAAAAGCTCTCTTTACTCAATTTCAATCTAAGATAAAATGAAGGCCCTAGGCGTCCTTATATAGGCTGAGGTAAGGGGGAGAGGGCGGCTGCTTGGAGTGGGCTCCAAGCTTCGTATGGAGGTGGAGAGAAGTGGTGGCCAAGGCAAGCTCCTTGGTGTGGGCGCCAAGTTTCCGAGAGGAGGTGTGAGAAGAGTGGGCGCCAAGCATCATTAAGGTGTGAGGAGGTGATGTGGATTGGTGGCCAAGGCAAGCACAAATCAGCCGGCCTTTAATGATGTAGATTGGCGGCCAAGTAACACATGTCTTCTTTGATGATCCAAACTTGGCGGCCAAGGATTTGCATTGGGTGTTGAGGAGTGGCGGCCAAGCAACCTCCCAAGTGGGCTTTGGATATTTCTCTTGATGTTGGGCTTCGGGCCTATCAAGGTTCTCATTCGGGCCAAGCACTTGGAGGCACACTAACACTTGACTATGTGGGTTGTGTGGGGCGTGGGCCAAATGGGCCCGAAGTTGTTCTTGCAACATTCTAGCGCGTCGCCTAGTCAAGGCCCCGGGAGGGTGGTTTAGTTCCTTAGCCATGGTCGACCGTGTGGCGGGTCGTGCCCGACCTATATGCGGGTGGCTTCGTGAGTGCCTCAGAGAGGCACCGGCCTGCGCCTCGGGCCCCGCCTTAACGCCGCCCGCAGAGTGCCTTGTGGAGGCACCGGGCGCATCGGCGCCGCTTGCGGGGTGAGGCCCCGAAGGGGCACCGAGAGGCACCGGGGCGCCGGTGCCTTGATGTGGGCCGGGAGGCACCGTGGCGTCGGTGCCTTGTGGTGAGCCGAGAGGCACCATGGCGTTGGTGCCTTGATGTGAACCGGGCGCGATCACATCATCCTCCCCCAGTTGAGAAGGATTCGTCCTCGAATCTTCTTTGTCGAGCGCAACGCCCGCTCACACAATGGCGATTGGTGTCCTCCGCGTGGCTCGGTGGACGGATTTTATGTAGGCGAACTCTGTGAAAGCTAGGCATTTTTCCCACCGTCCATCAAGGGGAATTAGGCACGTCGGCCTCTCTTGGATAGCTCGGTTCACCTCCTTTCCCCAAGCTATCATAAGATGTTTGGAACTGCCTTCACAGGCCTTAAGCTCCATTTTCCTTTTGACACTCTTCTGTCTTAGCTCTCTCGCCTCCTGGTCGGCGATTACTTCATGAGGAGCTAAGGGATGCAAGGTGAACTTCTTACCGTCCCTATGGAAGATGTACTCATTGGTAACCCCTTGGTGAATAACAGCTCGGTCATATTGCCAGGGTCGGCCCAAGAGTAAATGGCAGGCAGTCATAGAGACAACGTCGCATAGGACCTCATCTTCATAAGGCCCGATGGCGAACTTAATCAAGGCTTGCTCCTTGACCATCACAGGTGCATCAGAGTTAAGCCAATGTAGTGAATAATGGACCTTGCGCGGTGTCGTCTTGAGGTTAAATCGAGAGACCACCTCAGTATCGATTAAGTTGCTACAAGATCCTCCATCTATAATAACACTACCACACTTTGCCTTGGATAAAGCATCGTGTGTGGAAGATGTGTTCCCGTTGTGAAGGCACCGAGGGCCTTTCATTAGTGAAGAGAGCTCGTTGAACGACAAAGCACTCACCACTAACGGCGGGTACGTCTATTTCCTCCTCGCTTTTGCTTTGCTCCAACTCCTCTTCGGACTCATAGTCACCAGCTTGGTTGAGGAGCACTTGTTTCTGGTTAGGGCAATCGCGAGCAAAATGGCCCCGCCCTAAGCACTTGAAGCATTGGAGATCACGGGCACGAGAATTGGCGCCATCCTTGGGCGCGGTAGGAGCGTGGGACGCCTCCCGTTTAGGCTGAGCGAGACTGGTCTCGACCTTGAGCTCCTTAGCCTCACTCCTCTTAGGTGGTGGATTAGAGCTCAAAGAACCCGAGCTCCATGGGCGACCACTCCCACCACTACGCCGCCTTTGTAAGTTTTGGTACACTTGATTAGTGTAATGAAGGACGTCGGCAATGGAGGCTTCCGGGCCAAAACGTTGCATCTCCACATACGCGGCCACTTCGGAATTTAGGCCCCCGATGAATTTAGAGATAATATATCTCTCCGGAAATCGAACTCGGGACCGAAAGACAAGTTGCCGTAGCTCCTTATAATAATCATCGGGGTTGCGGGCCCCTTGCTTAATCCACTCCAATTTAACTTGGATGTGGTCAAGATAATCCTCGGGCACAAACCGGTCACGCATGGCCCGCTTAAGCTGGCCCCACGTGCGTATGGGGTCCTCGCCTTGATACGCCCGATCCTCTTTCTCCTCTTGCCACCAAGAATAGGCAAAATCAGTGAAGCGAATGGTGGCGATCGCCACGCGTTGGCGATCCGGGTAATCATAATATTCAAAGACCGCTTCGGTCTTAGCCTCCCAGTCGAGGTAGGCCTCTACATCCGATGTTCCGGCAAAGGGTTCCACCGTAAGTTTAATTCCGTGGTGGTGGTCCCTTTGTTGATCCAATGGGTGATTAAGACCGTGCTCATGTGCTCGATCTCGCACCCGGATTTCATCCCGAGGCGCAAAACGGTCCGGAAGATTGCGCCGTGGTCCGAGAGGAGCCGCGGGTGGCCGGTTCTGGCGGTGTCGGGGCTGTCGTTCCTCGTTGTTAGGAGGATCGGTGGGCGGCCTGCGAGGGGGAGGAAGAATGGCCTCCAAACTCAGCGAATCTTCCTTGTGAAGGTTAGGCTCCTTTTGCTCAAGGGCCTCATGATGAGATGCCGAATGTTGCCCTTCCTCGAAATGAGGGCTAGGCGAGCGCTCATGACGAGGAGACACGCTTAGGCGTTGCTCCATCTTATCGTCCATGAGCCGGAGCAACTCGTCGCGAGTTTTTTCATACGTTTCCCGAGCGTCCGCTCGGGGGTCATCTCGGACCTCTCGGAGGAGGCCGCAGAGTATCTTCCAAGAGAAGGTGTCGTCAGCTTCCTCTTTATCGGTGGGGAGGTTCTTGTTCTGCGGCCGGTCCTGAGACATGATTAAATAAACAAACACCGAACTCGGTTATAGTTAGATAAATCCAATGACCCGACTTGTGTTTGACATGAAATTTTTTTTTTTCCTCTATTCTTTCTTGTGGAAAGCAATTAAAATGAGGAGGACTGACTCGTGTTTGGACTCGATTTTTATGTGGCTCTCACACTCACACACTCGAATTTAGGATCGTTTTCTTCGCCACTGAAGTTTGTAACACGACTTTCCTCCACTCGCTCAAGAGAGAGCGACACCAAAAGGTATGCAGATCAAGCGACCGGAGCTTGTGGGCGAGTATTTACTAGCCCCACAAGTCAGAAGTTCAGTTGCTCGGGGTCCGGGAAAAAGCAAGGGAAAACTTGACGGTTTGAGGCTTCTTGGGCTGGACCTCTTTGAGGTCGGGTTGTTCGACCCTCTTCTCGTTTTTTTTTTTTTTTTTGCAAATGAGAGATACTATCTCTCTCTTGGTTTTTCTTCACTCGAATGGGGAAGTGCTACTTCGCTTAATTCTTTTTTTTTGAGCAAATTCGAGCACCTTGAAGTTTGGTGCTTCGACAATTGGGTTTTAGAGGGTCGAGGGGGAGGTCAAGATGGGAGAGAAGGGCTCGGAAAGGGAAGAAACAACAAGGCTTAGGCTCGTTTTTTTTTTTTGAAACGAGATTGAAATTGGTCAAGGGTTGAAGAGAAGAGAAAAACGAGGCTAGCTTAGGTAAAGGTAAGAAAGGGTTTCGAGCAATTGAAAACCTGATTCGTAGAGTAGTAATTCGTACCCCCACAACTTGAGAAACTCAAGCCGACAGGCTCTGATACCAGATGATGTGATCTCACTTCCAGGATCGGTCGAATTCGGGTTCGACTGAGCGTTTTGTGGAGGTGTTCGTGCAAGGAATGAGTAAGAATCTCAAACTGAGTTTTTGTATAGAAAATAGGTGGCAAAGTGGCGTTACAATCCTTGTGTATAGGCGTTTTTGAGGTACAAGAAAGAAGGGAATGAAATCAAGAAACCAAGTGAGGAAAACGAGAGCTAAAGCCGGCGGGGTGTAGGTTCCCTCAGCCCTTTCTCCCTTGAGGAGAAGAGACCGAAAGAGTAAGGGCTAAAAGCTCTCTTTACTCAATTTCAATCTAAGATAAAATGAAGGCCCTAGGCGTCCTTATATAGGCTGAGGTAAGGGGGAGAGGGCGGCTGCTTGGAGTGGGCTCCAAGCTTCGTATGGAGGTGGAGAGAAGTGGTGGCCAAGGCAAGCTCCTTGGTGTGGGCGCCAAGTTTCCGAGAGGAGGTGTGAGAAGAGTGGGCGCCAAGCATCATTAAGGTGTGAGGAGGTGATGTGGATTGGTGGCCAAGGCAAGCACAAATCAGCCGGCCTTTAATGATGTAGATTGGCGGCCAAGTAACACATGTCTTCTTTGATGATCCAAACTTGGCGGCCAAGGATTTGCATTGGGTGTTGAGGAGTGGCGGCCAAGCAACCTCCCAAGTGGGCTTTGGATATTTCTCTTGATGTTGGGCTTCGGGCCTATCAAGGTTCTCATTCGGGCCAAGCACTTGGAGGCACACTAACACTTGACTATGTGGGTTGTGTGGGGCGTGGGCCAAATGGGCCCGAAGTTGTTCTTGCAACATTCTAGCGCGTCGCCTAGTCAAGGCCCCGGGAGGGTGGTTTAGTTCCTTAGCCATGGTCGACCGTGTGGCGGGTCGTGCCCGACCTATATGCGGGTGGCTTCGTGAGTGCCTCAGAGAGGCACCGGCCTGCGCCTCGGGCCCCGCCTTAACGCCGCCCGCAGAGTGCCTTGTGGAGGCACCGGGCGCATCAGCGCCGCTTGCGGGGTGAGGCCCCGAAGGGGCACCGAGAGGCACCGGGGCGCCGGTGCCTTGATGTGGGCCGGGAGGCACCGTGGCGTCGGTGCCTTGTGGTGAGCCGAGAGGCACCATGGCGTTGGTGCCTTGATGTGAACCGGGCGCGATCACATCACTTATGGAGTAGATTCCATAGTCTTGGGCTATGGGGGAATCCCCTAGCTAGGATTGGGTAGAAAACCCCAATTCCATAGCCTTGAGTGCTTGATTTGTGAATCCTCTCTATATCGAGCTTCAATTCTCTTGTGAAAACAAGGGACATAGGGCTTGAGATTGGTAAGAGTAAGCGAAAGCAATCTCGATCCCATCACAAGTTCCTAACATCGAAGGTGAGTGAAAACTCCCTTGGGTCGAGGTGTAGAGTGGAGGGATCCGGGGCTAGCAACCTCGATCTCACAAGGATCAAACACTTATTGGCTGAATTGGGGAAGAATATCCAAGTCTAGTTAGGGGTGGAACCCAAAATCCCAAGACCGATCTACTTATTGTGCAAGACCGAGTTACCCAGCAAGTCGGGCCCGACGTAGTGTGTGTCGGTCCCGGCCAAACTCAACCTCGATCCACCCTCGGACCGAAGTGACTTGTGTCAGTCCGAGGTGATCTCTTTTGTTTTCCTTTGTTTTGTCTTTCTTCCATCTTTTCTTAGTCTTTTCGGGTACTCTCGACGCACGAACTCCCGTGTGTTCGACACCCTACCTCTTTACTACAATTGAGGTTCGGTTTTTATAAATTTAAATTGTGAGACCCTCCGATCCCGGACCGATCATTATTATTATTATATATTTGTATTGAAATTTTTTATATTAATATTTATTTAATTTTAATATAATTTTACTTTTTTTATTTATGTATTTATTTTATTTTAAAATAATATTTTTTTTCCAGCCCCCTCTTCGAGAAACCTCTAGCTCCGCCACTGAGAAGAGCTATCCCTTGAAGTTCCCATGACAGATGAAGAACGCTCTTAGACTTGGTACCTCAATCAAGGTTATGATGGAGGAAATGAAGAATCAAGTCTCCAAGGGGAACTCAAGAAAAAAGTTGATTCTCTAACTCAAGGGGAGCACTATGGGTCAGATCCCACTAAACACTCTAAGGATGAATTTGATGGTCTAGAGTGTAGAGATCGAGCAAGGGACACCACAACTTATCAAGGATCATCCAGTTTAGTAGATTATCTTATCTCGAGAGCAAGGAGTTCAGACCACATTAGTTGTGAACAAGTGAACTGAAGAGAACCAAGCCTTTTGTGGCTTCAGTGCCTTTGTGCCTATGATAGACCAAAAGAACATTTACGAGGCACTTAAGGACGGTGTTCGGACACAAGAAGAGCTCAAGTAGTTTGCAAGGAACAAAGAATGGAAGCCAGTCCCTCGTCCAAAGTATATGAACATCATAGGGACACGTTCGGTGTTTCACAATAAGCTTGATGAAGGAAGAGGAGTTCTAAGGAACAAAGCATGTCTTGTGGCCCAAGGCTGTAGGAAGGAGGAAAGGATTGACTATGATGAGACGTTCCCACACCATTTGCCTTTTAGCTCATTGCCTTTACTACTATTGAAGGGTTTCTTGAACAAATAAAATTATATTCAAGACCCTGTTGAGTATAGCGAAGTCAGGATCGTCCACGGGAGTTACAATAATATATAGTCTTGCAATCAAAACTAAGAAAACAAAGCAACACAATGCAAAGAAACACACTCAGAGATAGGTCGGACCCGACCCTAGGTAGGTTGACTACCAACATCGGAATTAACCTTACGAGCACAGCGAAACACAGCTGCAGAGATGGTCGCCTACGACCTTAAGGGGGTCGGCCACGTCCTGTTCTAGGTACGAAAATAACTTCAAAAATTCAATGGGAAAAAGATCAAGGACCAAGGATCCACAACAACATAATCATACATGCAAACAACAAGAATTCACAACTATCATGCAATCTAGATCATAGAAGAGTTGACTTTCGCAAACGACTCAAGTCATTCAATCAACTTTCACAAACCAAACAACTTTCTATCTATCCTTCAACCTAGGAATATCAACTTTCGCAAATAATCCTATTAGATCAAATCAAGTAACCAACTTTCACTTTCGCTAAGGTTAATCGCAAGATGTGGCTCAACTTTCATAAAGGATTTAATCACAAGATAGATAAATATGATCTTCAAGCATTCAAGTTGTGGAATTCAAGTTTTAGACATGCATTCTTATGTTGGGTTTCACCCCAACCCTAGAAAAGGTGACTACTCACACTTCATCATGCAATCAATCACCATGAAAGAAGAAAGAAACATGATTCAAACAAACAACTTGAATTAAAAAGGGAATCCAACTTACAACTAACGCAAATCCGAAAACTTTCCTAGAAATCTCCAAACTTGTCTTGCAAATCCCCTCTCCTAATCCTCCTCTTCTCCAAATGTGTGATGATCCTAGAAAAGGTCCCTAAGGCCCATAAATAAAACACCCTAAAGACAATTACTTGGGCCGTAAGTTTTCGCCCATCCGCTCCAGGGGAGGTCGGCCACGACCCATAATAGGTAGGGCACGACCTATAGTAGGTCTCCTGTGACCTTCCTCATCATTCAACTTCTTCTTTGTTTTATCTCGAACTTGCTCCAAAGCTCGGCCTTCTTTCGGTGTTTCTTCCTTGATGTTTCTTGGTTCCTTTTGACTTCTTGTAGCTCCTTTTAAGACACCTTAGAACTTGCAAATCCATCCTTGAAAAACGCCACTTGACTTCACTTGACTTGACACTACGAACACCGCCACACACCATCTCCTAGAATGCTCGGGAAAGCTAGAAAACTCCTCTTAAATGCTCCAAATACCTACAAAACACGAAAGCAAACACAAACGACTCCAACCCTCGAAAGAGAGTTGAAATCACATGAAAAACCACACAAACTATTAGAAAAGGCACAAAACAACATAGAAATCAACCTATGAAAACTAACTAAAAAGCATGACATCAACTACTCACAAGGGCTTCAAGATGTTTCTAATGGACGTGAAGATTGCCTTACTCTACGGACATTTTCATGCTACCTTCCTCAACGGACATTTTAAAGAAGAATTTTACATTGCTGAACCTCTAGGCTTTGAAAGTGAGTTCCCAAACCATGTGTACTTCCTTGAAAGGGCACACTATGGTCTAAAGCAAGCACTCAGAGCATAGTATGACAAGTTTGCCAATTCCTTTTGTCTTTTGGTTATCCTAGGCGATCCATAGACAACACTTTTTTCATTAAGATAGCTTCTAAGGATATTTTGATTGTCCAAGTCTATGTCGATGACATAGTCTTTGGAGCTACTAACCCAGTCCTTGTGGAGAACTTTAAGAATAAGGCGAACTCGCCTTATTCTTACAACTTCAAAATCCCGCAATTGAAGGAAGGTAAGTGCATCCATCAATAGAAATACATCAGGATAATGCTTAAGAAGTATGGAATGCACACCTCCAAACCTATTTACACTCCCATTTCTCCGAATACTCACCTAGAGGCAGCTGAGAACGATAAGTGTGTGGAACAAAGACTGTGTCATGGTATAATTGGTTCCTTACTCTATCTCACTGATAGTAGGCCATATATTATGTTTGCAGTATGTTTACGTGCACGTTTTCAAGCAAATCCAAAAGAATCGCACATAAAAGAAGTGAAAAAGATTTTCCGGTACCTCAAGGGACACAACGATCTTTGCTTGTGGTATCCATAGAAGTTGCTTCTTGACCTTGTAGCTTACTCAAATGTAAACTACGTAGGATATCTTGTGGATAGGAAGAGCACCTCAAGAATGACGCACATTTCCTAGGCTCTTTCCTTGTGCATCAAAGAAGAAAATTTCCAATTATACCACGATACTATTGCTCCCAAGTCCTTTGGATCATGTACCAACTTCAAGATTATGACACATCCCTTGGAATTTTTCAAATCAAGTGTGATAACACTAGTGATACAAATATTACTAAGAACCTTGTTCATCATTCATGTACCAAGCATATTCATACTCGACATCATTTCTTGCGTGATAATGTTGAAAATGATCTTGTTTCCTTGGAGCATGTTAAGATTGAGGACCAAATAGCCGATATTTTCACTAACGTCGTTGATATATGTCCCGATGAGCATCTTCGTATGCTTTTAGGGATTATATCTTTTAATTAAACAAGTCTCGTTCTATTAATCCCTCAATAATTGGCTATGTCTTCTAGAAAGCATATTGTAAAGATTCTATCTATTGAAAATCATTTTGCACACGGACGATAGTCTAAGGTATTTTATTTGCATTTCATGGGACTTCATTTCTCTCTTTTCTCTAAGAGTTCACTTGGTCACCAAACCCTCATTATAAGCCGAAATGATGGGAACTCTAAGCTTACTCAAGCCTTGAATCAATAAAACACGTCCTATGACCTTCTTTTCTTTTCTCTTTATGAGACGTACTTGCTTGGTTCCCTTAAAGTTCCCTAAGTATAATTATTGGGATCCTCACAAAGTCGTTTTGAAATCCTAAGGAAGGAAGCTTGTCAGTTTGACTCTTGAAAAGAAAAAGTTGAGAAGTTTTGGGAAGCTTGTCATATGCATTGGGAACCAGTCAAGCTTATAAGCATAAGTATTTGAAAGGACACGTGGAAGACATCAGGATCGTTAGTTGAACAGGGAACGTCCTTTATATAGATAAAGGGGTCCTGAGTGTGGCGTCCTTAACAAGTATTAAGAGCGTCCTTTGATTTACAGCGGAAAAATAAACTAAACAGATGAAGTAAATAAGCAAGGAACGCGTCTATTTATAAAGGAACCACTCATAACCAAAGCAGTCCTTGAGTGTAAACCTCTACCTCCTTGGAGGATTTTCTAATAGCCTTTTCCTTTCTTATTAAGCGTTCTTACAGTTATACTGGTGAGTTCTTTACACTTCTCTGGCACTTAGAGTACGTCCTAAGTCCACTAGTAAAAACTCCTTTAAGCCTACAACTGAAACATAGCTTAAGGTTCTAAAGGACGCTACTAACTCGTCCTTCACAGTACTTCGTGAGGACTTCTCTTTTCTTTTGGTTTTTTTGCTTACAAACACTTTGAGATTTGGTTTTTAACTTTCGCTTGATCTAACACCTAGTCTTGAAGAGTTCTTGACTTGTTCTTAGTGTTCTTGATCGAGGTCGCTTTCACTCTGATGGGCTCTGAATATTCTCTGAAAGCTTAAGTCACAATAAATTCCCAGAGGGTATTTATAGGACTTGGGGAAGGGCGTCATTTCCTTTTGACGATCATGCCCTTCATGGACGTGGCTACAGGATCGGCTTCCACGTAGTATGGCGGTGATGAGGGAAGCTTCTTATATCCAGTTGTGTAGAACTCCGCTACACGCTCGGCTTCCACGTGGTGATGGACTCTGCTACATGATCGGTCTCCACGTGTCCCGGATGATCAAATGTTGTCGAGTGATGTCATCCTGTCGGGTGCCGAGTAAGGACGCTTGGAGTTGAAGTTTGCGTTCCTTACTCGCTTGGGACTGCGTCCTTGCTCAAGTAGCAACTTCGCTGGTCCTTACTTCTGGGAGAATGCGTCCCTTCACCGCAGGGACGTCTACACACTTGTTGTCCTTTTCATCACTAGCGTTCCTGAACACTTGACAACTTTATTAGATCAAAGTGAGTTTGTCATATCAAAACTAAGGGACGATTGTATAGGCACAATATTAAGTACAAGGCAGTCCTTAATATCGTCCCAACAATTTCCCCCTTTTTGATGATGACAAACCCTTAGGCAAAATAGTTTTGACATTGAATCTTAGCATGCATGAAAACTTTAAACAAGCGTCCTTTAGGACTTAGCAAAAATTTCATAATCACAAGTTTTAAGCTTTTGATCTATCTAGCATTTGGATTTTAGGGACAGAGTAGTGACTTAGAAAACTTTCTAAGCGTCCTCTATTTATTCTAGCATGGCGCTCCTTAGACCTTTCACTAAAACTTCCCCCTTCACACTTGCTTATTGATCGGTCCGGATCGGAGGGTCTCAAAATTTAAATTTAGAACTGAACCCCGTAGTAGTACAAGGTAGGGTGTCGAACTCTCGGGAGTTCGTTCGTTGAGTGCACCAAAAAGACTTAAAAAGGGGAAATAAAGGTTAAAAACGAGGAAAATCAAAGGAAACCTCTCGGGACCGACATGGGTCACTTCGGCCCGAGATGGATCGACGAAGATTTGCACAGGACCGACACTGATGAACGTCGGGCCCGAGGTTTGGGTAAGTCGGACTAGGCAAAATGGAGAGATCGGTCTTGGGTTTTTTTGGGTTCCTTCCCTAACTAGATGTGGGTAATTCCACCCCAATTCAGCCAATAAGTGTTGATCCTCGTACAATCGAGGTTGTTCGCCTTCGATCCCGCCACTCTACACATCGACCCTAGGGAAATTGACTTCCCTTTCGATGCAAGTTCAAGTGATAGGCAATCGATTACTTTCGTTCACTCTTGCCAATCACAAGCCCTTGATCCCTTGCTTTTATAAGAGATTGTAGCTCTATGTAGAGAGGATTCCTAGATCAAGTACTCAAGGCTATGGAATTGGGGGTTCATACCCAAACCTAGCTAGGGGTTTCCCCCATAGCCCAAGACTAATGGAACCTACTCCATAAGGCTAGAGTAAAAAGCAATCAAAAGACAAAGCAAACAAATCTCAATCATCAAACTCCAATCAAAGCCAAATCTCATTCAATTCAAAGGGAAATCACAAGATCCAAACTCAAATCCACAAATTGCAAATCAAAGCAAAGACAAACTCACAATTCTTCCTAGATCTACCTTTCTTCTCCACCGATTTCCTCTTCTTCCTCCTTCTCTTCCTTCTCCTTGCTCTCCAAGTCTTCCTTGAGCCTTTGAGAGTGATTAGATGTGTAAAAACTTGGATAATCCTCTAATTGTCTTCTCTCGTTTTAATTAGGGGCCAAGAATATCCAAAAATGGAAGAGGGGCAAAAGTGGTAGATCACATTTGTGTGCCTTGGTGCCCAATCCACACTTCGCCGACTTGTACCGACACGGAGCAACCTCGGGCCCGACTTGCCACACCTCGGTCCGGGTCTCCACGAGTCGATCTCGGGCCCGAGTTGCTGGGCAACTCGATCCTGGCCTCGGTCCTCTCCTCTTCTTGGCTTTTCTTGAGCTCCTCTTCGTTGATCACTCGGCTCTTCCGCTCCTTTGCGCTCATGCCTTGCTCCTCTTTAGGGACTCCTTCTGAAACCTCGTCAAAACACGCCAAATTACCTACAAAACACAACAAATTCGCATAGTCTCCGAATCTCATAGAAAATCGGAATCTAAGCTAAAAAGGAACAAAACTAGCAAAGAAAGGAACAAAAGACACCTATTTACAAGGGAAATTCACTACTAAAACTCCACCAAAATGAGAGACATCAGAATACCCCATACTTAAACTTGCTTGTCCTCAAGCAATAACAATGTAAGCAAGACCGAAACATAATCTTCAAGTAAAGCCTCATATCAAAACACAATTAAGCACAAGTGATAGATATGCTAGCAAGATTACATCATCACACATGATCAAGTGTTCAAGGAATGAAGTCAAATGCAACCAAGCCTCACTTTAGGGACATGAAAATGTGTATCACTCATCATGTGTTTAGGTTTAGCAATGAACACTCAAAGTCAAGTATCATGCAAGTAAAGACTTTACTATTGAAGCTAATATCACCAATTCCTCCACCTAGAGATGTCTATTACAATGCACACAAAGAATATGAACTTGGCTCAATGGAGGTCCTCAAAGAGGTTCCATTCGGCCGGGTTGTAATGGGCTTTTGGTATTTCTCAAGGTGGGAATTACTTTGGTCTTATGGTGCTTACAATGCGGATTGAACTTCCTAATCTCTCACTAACTTCACCAAATTATTCCACTTTCAACTTTCACTCATCCAAAAGACTTTGAATTTTTCTCTTCTCTCTTTTCTCAACCCAAACTTTTTCACTTAACATTCCACTTCATCTTTGCACTTAGGCTTTTTGTTGGATTTTTTTTTCACACTTTTGCACATAGGATCGATTTTGAACACACGTCGGGCCCGAGGTCACTTGTAACTCGGTCGGACCCTTTTCTTCACTTAAGCTCTTTTGCTTTCAATCCACTACTTTTTCCAACTTTTCTTTCTATCTTTTTCACTTTTTGCTCAACAAAGATGCACTACCCACTTGATTCATAACTCCATTCTTTGCCCTTCACCAAAGAGAATCTCAACTCTCCAAATACATTCCCAAACCTTCACTAAAGTCCAATCCCATAAGAGTCAAGTCATATAGGCTAGGAATCATAATTTTTGAGGAGTTTCAAACAGAGGTCTAGGCTAAAAACGGGGCTACAAACAACGGTTTATCTTCAAGGTAGGATATGGAACATTTTGTGACTAAATGAAATAAAGTTCAAATCAATGTGACAAAGCATAGAACAAATCTCATATTGGTCTTGGAAAATAGATAAACACCGCATTGGCAAGTTTTACTAAGCATGCATGAGCTAATTACACAAGAAAATGAGGGATATGCAATCATGAACAAGCATCCCTAAAATGGCCAAAAATCATCTCACAAGGTTCACTCAAACTTAGTTGCATCAAAACTCATCCTAGAACTCATGTGCTCAATAAAAACATGCAAGATATCACATCACATCAAAAACAACATCCATTTAGAGGCTAAACCAATCAAAAATATGCAAAGGACTTTACATGCTCATATCATCATTAGCTCTCTTTGGACATCTAAGATGAGAATTCCTAGTCAAAAAACAAAATCATTTTTTTTTAACATTTTTAACCGAAATTTTTCAAATTTTTATGGATTTTTTTGCAAAACTTTTCTCAAAACAAAACCAACTCATTCATTCAAACCATATCAAATATCATTCATCATTCATATCATGCCACTATCCAAAAGAAAACATCCCAAAACAAACTAAGAACAAACTCAAGAAACCTACACATGAAACTATAAGCAACTAACCCGACCCCATACTTAGAATTTTGATGTCCTCATCAAAACAAAGAAATCAAAACTCAAAATAAAAGAGAAGAGAGTTAGAAAAGCTCACAATTTCTTATTCTTGAATGGCATGTCTAGATCTAGTCCGCGAATAGGAGAGCCCATGAGGCTCTAACTTCTTCACTTGGATCGACCTTATTATAGAAGTTCTTCAACCGATGACCATTCACTTTGAAGACTTGTCCATTCTCATCAACCAAATCTACCGCACCTTGAGTATGATTCGGTGAACCACGAATGGTCCACCCGACCTAGTCTTAAGTTTTCCGGGGAAGAATCTAAGTCTTGCATTGAAAAGAAGAACCTTGTCACCAACTTGATAGGTTTTTGGAATCAATTTCCTATCATGCCACTTCTTGGTCTTCTCCTTATACAACTTAGCATTCTCATAGGCTTTCAATCTAAATTCTCCCAATTCATGGAGATCCAAAAATCTTTTTTCACCGGCTAAGTTGACATCCCAATTCATCTCCTTAAGTGCCCACTTGGCCTTGTGCTCTAACTCCACCAGAAGATGACATGCCTTGCCATAAACTAGATTGAAGGGTGTAGTCCCCAAAGGCGTCTTGTAAGCGGTTCTATAAGCCCAAAGTGCATCATCAAGCATAGATGCCCAATCTTTCCTTGACCTAGACACCGTTTTCTCTAAGATAGCCTTGATTTAGCGGTTAGACACCTCAACTAGCCCACTTGTTTGAGGATGATAAGGAGTAGCAACTCGGTGATGTTGGTGATTTTAGTGTCATTAGAACTGTTCCCCTAGGGATACTAGTGACTAGGGAACAGTGGCCATTTAGTGTCGTCGGGATTCATACGACTTTATGAGATGTCACTATACTTGTTACAAGTTTTGGGGGTGTGGAGTACACGCTTGTACAAGTATACTTGAGATCTAAAGGGAGATATTAAGGATATACGTTGTTACCCATAGGGTAACAGTGGAACAATGTCTCTACGACAAGAGACCAACATGATGCTCAGACTTAGTCTCTAAGATGATTGACAAGTATTGTTACCAGGTGGGTAACAAAGACTTTATTGTCTTAGAAGAGACAAAGATATATCTGACAGATTGTTCCATTCGATGGAACAATGAACTGTTCCATATGGATCAGTTTGTATAACGGTCATGTAAAACTGACATGAACCGTTTTGTAACTTCCTTATTATGTTAATAATTAATGGTGACGTGGATATTATTATGTAGATTTGCGATCAGGTGAGATCACAAATTAGGGTGTAAATGCGAACATATCATGGCCGTTGGATCAGGGAAAATTAACAGCCGGATGTACACGCGGATTTTAAAGGCTTTTTAGCTGCTAGGGGTATTTTCGTCTTTTTACGCCTCTCCACTGTTCATCCTTCTTCCCAGAATCCCAACTGATCACACTGTTCATCCTTCGGCCCTCCACGCAAATCTCTGCGGCTCTTTCACAAATCTCTTCGGCTCTCTTGTTCATTCCACATCTTTCTTCGGCTCTCTTGTTCTTTTCAATTGTATTTTCGCCTTTTGGCTCTTGTTCAATTGCTTTTATGGATATAGGTAACGATTTGGGGTTTTTGAAAGTTAGAACTTATGCTTTGCTTGTTTTTAGGTTTTCCTTGAGTAAGTTAAGTGAGAACTTGTGAATTTGAGATAAGATTTTGGGTGTATGATTGGTGTTTACATGATTTGATTGCATTAGAAAGTGATTTTGAAGTCTTCGATTGAACATAGAAGCTGATTATGTACGTTTGCCTTATTGCCTACCATATGTTCACAAAATGCCTCAACCAATGTGCCTTAATTTACATGAACCGTCCAATTGCTTTCAATGAACCATTACTTGAAAGTTTATGAACCATACCGATACTCTTTGTGAACCAAAAGAATACCCGTATATGCCCATTTGTACTACTCATTATGTGTGTTTCATGTTGCTTCACTCATAGCTTTTACGTTTCTTTTGTAGGTTGTTCATCAAGTTCCGGCCATCCTAACATTTCTCATTCGGATGGTGATGCTTTTACCTGGGAATTGAATTGCCTTCTATGTTCCACGATTCATCATTGTATTTTTTTTATTTTTCCCAAGTGTTTACACAATTTTCGCGTTTTGTCATACAGGAACCAAGTGATTCACATTCATGAACCATTGCGTAGAAGATAATGAACCATCGCGTTTTGAGGATTAAGCTGTCTTATATGCAGTTTCACATTAAATGAACCGAATGACTAAAGTCCATGAACCGACAAGGTGAACCCGATGAACCAAACACCTGTCGTTTATGAACCGATTGATATAAACTTCATGAAAAGCTGAATGCACCTTTCGTTTTATACACCAATTCATTAAGTTTCATGAACCTACAAGTTAAACACAATGAACCAAACACATTTTCGATTACAAAAGTTTTGCATTTTGTCATACATGAGCATTTTGTCATTCATGAACCGAGTGATTTAAATTCATGAACCGAGTGATTCAAATTCATGAACCGAAAAATTAAACTTCATGAACCTACATACAATTGAACCCTACTCTTTTCTTTTACATGATTTACGCATTTTCCAACGTTTAAGGGTTTTTATGGAGAATTGAACGTGCCAGCTTGATCTTACTTATGGAGGACAATGAACCTACAAGTGTAATACAATGCACTTTCGGACCGAACAAAATGAACCATATTAAACAAAATGAACCTTCCATTCCTTACATAAGTTCTTTTAAAATAGACCACAGTTTCTAGTTATGTATTTGCTTACAAAAGACCTACCATAGTTTCTAGTCAATTTATCCAACATATAAAAAAAAACCTTGACAGCTTCAAGTGGAATCTCAAAATCATCGGAGTCTTCATCCACTTGATTATTTGCCTCTTGGTGATCTTCTTCTTCTTCGCTTTCAGTTACTTCCAGCTCCAAGCTACCGGTCAATGGAGTTGAAAGCTTGAGCATTTTCTTTAGGCGAGGACTTTGGCGTGTCTGTCCAACATCCTTCCTTGTTTTCAAGCTTGTCATATGCAAAATCAAGGTTTAATGAGATTTTCATGAACCTAAGAGTGCATACTCATGAACCCCTAAGTATAAGGTTATGAACTGTAATAAGATGATGCAACAAAGTTTTCATGAGCCATATCATTTGTGTAGGATTTTTTTGCAGCATACAACTCTCCTACCCGCATTCAGAGTTTCTATTCATACAAATCAAATCACCAAGAAAGTTCTCAGGCCATGTTTCCTCACAATAGCTAAACTTCCGGCCACACGATGGCACACCTAATCAAAGTCCAACACAAAAAAATGGGAAAAGTGGCTAGCGGACACATTTCGTTTTATGAACCGACAAGTTTTTTTGAATGAACCGATAAATTGAGCATAATGAACCGATAACAAAACCAATCAAGCAAAACAATATCATGAACCGACAAGTGATTTTGAATGAACCAAACGAAATTTCTCCATATGAACAAAAGTGACGACGACGAGATTCTTACGAGATTTCGCCATGGCTAGCGGCAATGGCGATGGCGATGGCTGGCGACCCCGAGCGGGATCTGGCTGACGGAGGGAGGAGCGAATGCCGAAGGGAGCGAGCGGGCGACGGAGGGACACTAGAGCGAGCGGGCGGCGCCGGAGGGAGCGAGATGGCGATGGAGGGACACCAGATCTGGCAAATCTGGTTGACGGAGGAAGGAGCGAACGCCGGTGAGGAGCAAAGGGAGCGTCGGAGATCTGGTTGTTCGCGCCGGTGAGGAGCAAACAGCGAGGGAGGGTCCGACCTCACAAATGGCGGAGGGAGCGACGAAGGTGGGAGCGCCAATGAGGAGCAACGGCGAGGAGAACGGCGGATGAGAAATCGCCGGTGAGCAAAATCGCCTGAGTGAGAGAGATTGTGAGGAGTGA
Organism: Polygonum maritimum; assembly: GCA_963924305.1. Taxonomy (NCBI): domain Eukaryota; kingdom Viridiplantae; phylum Streptophyta; class Magnoliopsida; order Caryophyllales; family Polygonaceae; genus Polygonum; species Polygonum maritimum. The sequence goes on from OZ002728.1 coordinate 32,907,313, forward strand.
AGGCGGTGGAAGAGTAATGAGAAAGGTGGTTAGGGTTTGTCCCTTTTGAGTGGGGGTTTATTTGTCTTTTTGGATCAAAATCATTTTATTTACAAATTTGCCACCTTGTCAGCCCTTTTCCTTATTTTCTTCATTTAATCTCTACCGTTAGATCCTTCGGATCTAACGATAGAGATTGTTTCTCATTTTACACTATAAGGATAAATTGCACCAGAACCAAACTCTTATTATGTATCCCACGTGTGGTTGTTGGTAACCACCAATAACCACATGTAACCGCTAGGAACGGTTAGTAACTACCACCAACCGTTGGTAACTACCATTAATCATTCCCACAACTGCTTCCTACGTCCTATATAAGGAGAATGGAAGTTAGAGTCGTGATTGGTTACTTGAGTTCACTTATGATCAAATCAATACAAAGTCATACATCTATTCTTACAATTTCTATAGTTTAGTTCTCATCACGAGCCTTGAGAGAACTAGAAGATTTGTCTTATCTCACTTCAGATTTTGCGGATTCCCTAGGCTTATAAGGGGCAAAATTCTGATTTCGGAAAGTGAATACACGATTCAAATCTATCCGAAGACAGGTTTCATTGATCGTTCCCCTGGTCTAGGAGGAAGAGGTAACAGCAGACGCTGACTGTTCCCTACAGGGAGTAACACCAGGACTAACAATCGAAATCAGAATTTTCGGATCAATGACGTCTGTGCGTGAGATGAGTTTAAAGTTCCAAAAGTTGGACAAGTTTGAGGGGATGGACTTCCGCCGTTGGCAGAAGAAGATGCATTTCCTCTTGACCACCCTCAAGGTGGTGTATGTCCTGTCCACGCCGATACCCGAGTTGAATGATGATGATGCAATCCTTGAAGACGTTAGGAAGAGAAACAAATGGGAGAACGATGACTACATATGTAGAGGCCACATCTTAAATGGTATGTCCGATTTTCTCTTTGATGTGTATCAAAATGTTGAATCCGCGAAAGAACTTTGGGACTCTCTTGAGTCCAAGTACATGGCTGAGGATGCTTCAAGTGTGAAGTTCCTTGTGAGTAATTTTAATAATTACAAGATGGTTGATACAAGACCCGTGATGGAACAATACAATGAGATACTTCGTATCTTGGGGCAATATACTCAACACAAGTTGAATATGGATGAATCCATTTCGGTTTCATGTATTATTGACAAGTTGTCTCCATCATGGAAAGATTTCAAACATATGTTGAAACATAAGAAGGAAAACCTTTCCCTTGTTGAACTTGGAAGTCACTTGCGTATCGAGGAAAGCCTTCGTGAGCAAGAGAAAGGGAAAGAGAAGGATACTCCAGGATCTTCTTCCATTAACATGGTAGAAGGTTGTTCTTAGAAGGGGAACAACAAGAACAAAGGCCAGAAGAGGCCACGTAACAACACATACACTGGTCCCAACAAGAAGCGTTCCCCAAAGGGTAACGGTTGTTGGTGCTGTGGTAAGCCGGGGCACTTCAAAAGAGATTGTAAGGCTGCAAAGGGGAATAATCAAGTTTCAAACCGGTCTGCTCAAGGTTCTAAGGAACAAGGGCAGAAATCTCATCAAGGTCAGAAGGGAACAACAACTGTTCCCTGTATGGTTACATTTCCTAGTATGGATTTTGTTTCTATGATTTCTGAGGCCTTTTTTGTGCAGGATGATGAGATAGCATGGTGGGTTCACTCAGGTGCTACCACTCACGTGTGTTGAGACAGATCGATGTTCAAGCCTTTCATTCCCGTGGGTGATGGACATGTACTTCATATGGGTAACGAGTCAACTGTTCCCGTTCAAGGCAAAGGTCAAATAGAGTTGGAGTTCTCATCTGGGCACACTTTAACTCTTAAGGATGTGTTGTATGTTCCCAAAATAAGGAAAAGCTTAGTTTCTGGTAGTATTCTCAATAAATTAGGTTTTCGTTTGGTGTTTGAACCCGACAAATTTATATTGTCGAAAGGCGGTGTATTTGTTGGCCGTGGCTATTTATGTAATGGAATGTTTAAACTAAGCATTAATAAAGTTATGAATTCAGTTTACATGACTTTTTCAAATGAATTTTCTCATTTGGGATCAACTGCTGTTACCATGTGTTCGGGATCAACTACTGTTCCCTCAGGAACAGTCTCTTCTTTGTGGCATGCTCGGATAGGACATGTACATTATAAACTCATGCTTGATATGTCTAGAACTGGTTTAATTCCACCATTTGACATGAGTATAGGAAAATGTAGAACATGCATGCTAAACAAGATAACAAGACAACCGTTCCCTAGTGTTCAGAGAAACAATGCCATGCTTGAACTGATACATAGTGATTTATGTGATTTTCATGCTACCCCTTCTATTGGAAATAAGAAGTATGTAGTCACTTATATCGATGATTATTCTCGTTATTGCTATGTATTTTTATTGCATACTAAGGATGAGGCCCTAGAGAAGTTCAAACTTTATAAACTGAAGTGGAACTTCAAGTGGGAACAATGATCAAAAGATTGCGCACTGATAGGGGGGGTGAATACTTCGACCCTGAATACTTCCAATCCGTAGGTATTATCCATGAAACTACTGCTCCTTACACACCACAACAAAATGGTGTATTGGAGAGAAAGAATAGAGTTCTCAAGGAAATGGTCAATTCCATGCTTTCCTACTCCGGATTTAATGAGGGGTTTTGGGGAGAGGCTATGTTAATGGCCTGTTACCTGTTGAATAGGGTTCCTAATAAAAGGAACAAGACTACCCCTTATGAACTTTGGTTCAAAAGGAAACCAAGTTTGAATTATCTTTGGGTTTGGGGATGTCGAGCTGTTGTTAGGCTGACTGATCCCAAGAGAAGAACGTTGGGTGAAAGAGGGTAGAGTGCATCTTTATTGGATATGCTGAGCATTCCAAGGCATATAGGTTCTATGTAATTGAACCTAACAAATTTATTTCGGTTCAGACCGTTATTGAGTCAAGAGATGCAATATTTGATGAAAATCGATTCTCAGTGATACCCATATCAAAAGATAGGGTACCCAACTCAATTGAAGATAGTGAAGTGGTTCCTGAACCCCAGGGTAACAGTGTTCCTGATTTACCAGATGGGAACAGTGAACCTGAAATCAGGAGAAGCAGAAGAGTAAGGAAGGGAACTTCCTTTGGTCCTGACTTCCATGTTTACTTGGTTGAAGGATCAAGGGACGAGGTTGGTTCTAATCATTTGTATTGCTACAACATTGAGGATGAACTAAGGACCTTTGATGAGGCTATGAAGTCTCAAGACGTTCAAGCATGGCACTGTTTGTAAACCGTTGGTTGTAAACCGTTGGGAAGTAAGTGGATCTTCAAAAGGAAGATGAAGGTGGATGGTACCATAGACAAGTTTAAGGCCAGATTGGTTGTCCAAGGCTTTAGACAAAAGTATGGGACCGACTACTTTGATACCTATGCACCTGTGGCACGTATAACCACAATTAGGTTGTTGATTGCTTTAGTAGCTATACACAATCTAGTGATCCACCAAATGGACGTTAGAACCGCGTTCCTTAATGGGGATCTAGAAGAGGAAGTTTATATGAAACAACCCGAGGGTTTTGTTATGCCAGGCCAAGAGCATAAAGTGTGCAAGTTGATCAAATCCTTATATGGGCTGAAACAAGCACCAAAGCAATGGCATCGTAAGTTCGATGAGGTTGTGTTGTCTGATGGATTCAAATTGAATCAAGCGGACAAGTGTGTATATAGCAAATTTGATGATTCAAGGAACGGAGTCATTATTTGACTATATGTGGATGACATGTTGATCTTTGGAACAGATCAGGAACAAGTGGATCTTTGAAGAAATTCTTGTCATCACAGTTCTCCATGAAGGACATGGGGGAAGCCGATGTTATCTTAGGGATTAAGATAAAAAGGGGGGGAAATGGAGTTTTATCTTTATCACAATCTCATTATATTGAGAAAGTGTTGGAAAAGTTTAACGGTAACAGTTATACTCCTATGAGTACTCCATATGATCCATCTATGAAGCTGTTCCCTAACCAGGTAACAGCGATGTTACAACGTGAGTATTCCAGGATAATTGGATGCTTGATGTATGCTATGACTAGTACAAGACTGGATATTGCTTTTGCAGTAGGGAAACTAAGCCGATACACTAGTAATCCTAGTGCATACCATTGGAAGGCTGTTCGTAGGGTAATTAGGTACTTGAAGGGAACAGTGGAGTATGGTCTTACTTATAGTGGATCACCTTCGGTGATAGAAGGATATTCTGATGCAAGTTGGATAACTAATGAAGATGACCATTCATCTACAAGTGGGTGGGTGTTTCTTCTTGAGGGAGGTGCAATCTCCTGGGCCTCAAAGAAACAAACTTGCATCTCAAGTTCTACCATGGAATCGGAATTCATTGCATTGGTTGCTGTTGGAAAAGAAGCGGAATGGTTAAGGAACTTGGTGTATGATGTTCCCTTGTGGGAAAAACCGATTTCACCCATATCAATCCATTATGATAGCGCTGCAACTTTGGCTAAAGCATATAGTCATGTATACAATGGGAAATCACGTCACTTGGGCGTGAGGCATAGTGCGGTAAGAGAGCTCATTACGCATGGGGTGGTATCAGTGGATTTTGTGAGGTCACAACAGAATTTGGCTGATCACTTGACGAAGGGGTTAGCAAGAGACTTGGTCTCCAAGTCTGCTAAGGGGATGGGATTAAGACCCGTTTAAAAATTCTCTAGCGGTGGGATAACCAATTCCTTCCTGAGTAACATTAGGGACGAATTCAATGTGGAAAGCCCTCTCCTAGAGATTTGAAAGCACACAGTAACAGTCCACTAGGTACGTGCTTTGTTCCTACAGGTCTAGATCTTGAAGATTCATTCTTCTTAATAATTTCTTTTGAAAAAGTGCAATGTAGGTGTACGACTAAAGGTTCTACCTATGTGGGTGTGGAGTTTCTGGTCGCTCCATGAAGCTTGGGTTGGCTTCACATACGCTCATGAATGGATATGGACTCAAGGACCATTAATGGAGTCAAGTTAGACTATAGAAGTGTATAGTATGTGTGTGTTATCTTCATGCATCTAAAGAGGTTGATTGGTTCAATCCTTAGGACACCATGATTCCGAGATGTATGAAATGTGTAATTACACTAAGACATAAATTCAATCGTCACGACATTTGTGTTTATGCATGAGTTTGAGATGAAGGCTTGCTTATTTTATGAATCAAGGATTACACTAAAATGGGGGAGGATTGTTGGTGATTTTAGTGTCATCAGAACTGTTCCCCTAGGGGTACCAGTGACTAGGGAACAGTGGCCATTTAGTGTCGTCGAGATTCATACGACTTTATGAGATGTCACTATACTTGTTACAAGTTTTGGGGGTGTGGAGAACACGCTTGTACAAGTATACTTGAGATATAAAGGGAGATATTAAGGAAATACGTTGTTACCCATAGGGTAATAGTGGAACGATGTCTCTATGACAAGAGACCAACATGATGCTCAGACTTAGTCTCTAAGATGATTGACAAGTATTGTTACCAGGTGGGTAACAACGACTTTATTGTCTTAGAAGAGACAAAGATATATCTGACAGATTGTTCCATTCGATGGAATAGTGAACTGTTCTATATGGATCAGTTTGTATAACGGTCATGTAAAACTGACATGAACCGTTTTGTAAATTCCTTATTATGTTAATAATTAATAGTGACGTGGATATTATTATGTATCCCACGTGTGGCTGTTGGTAACCACCAATAACCACATGTAACCGCTAGGAACGGTTAGTAACTACCACCAACCGTTGGTAACTACCATTAATCATTCCCACAACTGCTTCCTACGTCCTATATAAGGAGAATGGAAGATAGATTCGTGGTTGGTTACTTGATTTCACTTAAGATCAAATCAAAACAAAGTCATACATCTATTCTTACAATTTCTATAGTTTAGTTCTCATCACGAGCCTTGAGAGAACTAGAAGATTTGTCTTATCTCACTTTAGATTTTGCGGATTCCCTAGGCTTATAAGGGGCAAAATTCTGATTTCGGAAAGTGAATACACAATTCAAATCTATCCGAAGACAGGTTTCATTGATCATTCCCCTAGGCTAGGAGGAAGAGGTAACAACAGACGCTGACTGTTCCCTACGAGTGTTAACTGTTCCCTACAGGGAGTAACACTAGAACTAACAGGTGAGACACCCCATACTTGATCAACACATTCTCGAAGCATCTCTCTATGAAATGAGGACTGCCATCACTAATGAGGACTCTAGGCACACCAAATCTTGCAAAAATGTTGCTTCTAAAGAACTTCATCACAACCCTTGCGTCATTGGTCCTTGTTGGAATTGCTTCCACCCATTTTGAGACATAATCCACGGCCACCAAAATGTACTTGTATGGCCTCGAGGTAGGAAATGGTCCCATGAAGTCGATTCCCCATACATCAAAGAGCTCTACTTCTAGAATTCCGGTTTGAGGAGTCTCATTTCTCCTTGACAAGTTCCCCTCTCTTTGGCACTCCTCACATCTCCTCACATACTCATGCACATCTTTAAACATGGTTGGCCAATAGAAACCACAATGTAGAATCTTTGCCGTGGTCTTAGAACTCTTTGCATGACCTCCCGTTGGCAAGGAATGACAATGGCGAATTATGCTCTCAACCTCCTCACTTGGAACACACAGTCTATAGATTCGATCACTCCCTTCCTTGTAGAGGTACGGATCGTCCCAATAATATTGTCTAGCATCATGTAAGAATTTCTTCCTAACTGAATAAGACAAATTTGGTGGGATCACTCCCCCTACGGCAAAGTTAGCAAAGTCCGCAAACCAAGGGGTAATCCCTCGTTTCACGGCGCGCCAATAGATAGGAGACAAGTGGGAGAGAAAGAGTTAATCAATTGAGAACGAGATGGAATGGAGACCGAGTGGAGAATCTTACTTGCCCTCATGGACCGACATTGCAAAGTGCCGAGCCCGACATGATTGGACGTCGGTCGAGTTGCACAGGTGCACAAATCCCTCGGGCCCGACTCTGTGGACCTCGGTCCCGAGTTACTGGAGCTTGCCTGGACATCGGTCCGACTTTTGACACCTCGGACCCGATACACCATCTTAGTCGATCCCTCCTTCTTTTTCTTCTTCACACTCATGAGACCTTCATCCGCCCTCACATTATCTATTGCCACACCATCCTCCATCTCCATCATGTACTCAAGGGGCAAACAAGATAGATGATATCGGCCACTACATTCTCCGCACCAATTTTATCCTTGATCTCATGGTCAAACTCTTGAAGGAGAAGCATCCACCTTAAGAGCCTCGGTTTAGCATCTTTCTATTTCATGAGGTACTTGATTGCCGCATGGTCCGTATAGACTACCACCTTAGACCCCACAAGGTATGATCGGAACTTCTCAAATGCAAACACCACCGCAAGAAATTCTTTCTCCGTTGTTGTATACTTGCATTGAGTTTCATCCAAAGTTTTGCTTGCGTAGTAGATGGCATGCAACTTTCCCTCCTTTCTTTGCCCAAGAACGGCTCCTACGGCGAAATCAGTCGCATCACACATCACTTCGAATGGAAGGTTCCAATCGGGTGACGCCATGATAGCGGCCGAAACCAAAGCATCTCTCAACCTACAAAAAGCACTCATGCAATCCTCGGAAAATTCGAAGGGAACATCCTTCATCACGAGGTTAGACAATGGTTTTGCAATTTTAGAGAAATCCGTAATGAAGCGTCTATAAAAGCCCGCATGACCTACGAAACTCCTAACATCACGCACACAAGTAGGTGGGAGAAGTTTTTCAATTATTTCAACTTTGGCCTTATCAACTTCTATTCCTCTACTAGAAATGAGATGTCCTAAAACTATCCCTTCTTTAACCATGAAATGGCATTTCTCCCAACTAAGCACTATGTTAGTTTCTTCACATCTAGCTAGGACCCTATCCAAATTAGCTAAACAAGCATCAAAAGAGGAACCATAGACCGAAAAATCATCCATGAATACTTCCACTATTCCCTCAACCATGTCGGAGAAGATAAACATCATGCACTTTTGAAACGTTGCCGGTGCGTTAAACAAACCAAAAGGCATGCGTCTATAGGCAAATGTTTCATAGGGACATGTAAAAGTCGTCTTCTCTTGATCATCGGGATGAATGGGAATTTGCCAAAATCCACTATACCCGTCAAGGTAGCAAAAGTATTCATGTTGTGCCAACCTTTCAAGAACATGGTCTATAAAAGGAAGGGGAAAATGATCCTTACGTGTACCACTATTTTACTTTCGATAATCAATGCACATGCGCCATTTTGTAGTGGTTCTAGTAGGAATCATTTCTTCTTTCTCATTTTGCACTACGGTTAGCCCACCCTTCTTAGGAACTCCATGCATGGGACTCACATATTTGCTATCCGAAATTGGGAAGATGATTCCCGCATCCAACATCCTAAGTATCTCACTCTTAAACACTTCTTTCATGTTAGGGTTTAATCTTCTTTGTGGTTCAATAGTGGGTTTATGATTGTCCTCCATGTAAATCCTATGCATGCAAATTGAAGGTGAAATTCCCTTTAATTCCTCTAATGAATACCCTAAAGCTCCTCTATGCTTCCTTAAGACCTCTAACAACTTAGACTCTTCCTCCTTATTCAAATTAGCATTTATAATCACGGGCAATGAAGAGTTAGGGCCAAGGAATGCATACCTCAAGTTCTTTGGAAGCTCCTTAAGCTCATGGGATGGTTTCGGTGGTGCTTGGGCTTCTTCCGTTTCGGCCTTGAACACCTCCAAGTAGATCATCCCATCCTCCATTTTCTCATCTTCCACAATGTTGACGGCTAAACCCTTGTTTGTTACTTCAACTCCATGAGGTGGTGGGATGGCTTTCAACTCTAGCTTTCTCGCCCTTGGCTTGTTAGATATAGCTTCCCATTACACTCCTCTTGGATAAGATTGGATCATCTTTACTTCTCTATGCAAGGCTTCTTTCGAAGTGGGCTTAAAGGAGAATTCAAGCTCTACTCCACCAAGATCAAGAGACAAATGACCCTTCTTGACATCAATGGTAGCTCCCACCGTAGCTAGGAAAGGTCTTCCAAGTATGATAGGCTCACCCGGCAACAACAAAATCCGTTGGGACGTAATGTCCCTCCACACACATCGGGTAGTCCTCTACCACTCCAATCGGCTCAATTGATGTTCCGTCGGCTATGGTCAATCTCATGTTAACCGGAGCGATGAGTCCCATGGCGGTAGACTTCCAAATTGTGTAAGGTATGACACTTGTGCTTGCTCCGAGGTCACACAAAGCTTGAAACTTTTGAGATCCCACTCCAACAGTAATTGCAAATCTTCCCGGGTCTCCCAATTTTTAAGGTAGCTCCAAGATTTTCACCTCGTCTTGCATTTCCACTATCGACCTATTCTTGCTCAAAATCTCTCTCAAGAACTTAGAATACGAAGGCATCTCATAGAGGGCATCGGTGAATGGTATCGTAATGTTCAACCCTTGCAAAAGCTTTAAGAATCTCTTGAACTTGCCCTGTACGACATCCTTGGGCTTCTTTGATGGGTAAGGAAGTGTTGTGCCGCCTTGATTCTTGTTGGGATCAACGTCCTTGGACCGGCTTGGCTCACTCACATCCTTCTCTACTCGGACCGATGTAAGCTCCACGTCGGGCCCGATGTTCTGGTCCTCGGTCTGGGGGCAGAGCAATGACTGGGATGTCGGTCCGACTTCCTCTCTTCCTCGGTCCTAGTCAGGGGACCTCCTCTGACTTCTGGCTCGATATCCTGGCACGTCGGGCCCGAGTTGCTGGGTAACTCGGTCCGACTCTCTTTCCTTGGTCTTGGCACATGTGGCTCGGGTAGGCTCCGACCACTCCTCAACCCAATAGCTCGGACTTCATTTTGGTGTTGTGGGGCACGGGGATTCTCCTCGGGTCGGCCTGGAAGTCTCCCATCCTCTCTCAGAAGTTGAGTTGCAATGTGAGCAAATTGGTTGTTAACTTATCTTCTCCATACACCAATCTCCTTGAATTAAGTGCTCACCTCATCAACTCGAGTGTTTATAACATCAACTCGCCTGTCAACATTGTTGATTTTGGTCTTCACTTCTTGGATGTCACCTCTCAATTCATTCGCCCATTGTGGAGTTTGTTGATCATAAAACCCCGGAGGTCGGTATGGTGGTGGTTGGGCCCTTGGCTCATTTTGGTTGTAGTTGTTGTTGTAGCCATTGGCTTGCCCTTGGTTCCACCGTCCATTTTCTCGATTGCCTCCGTTGTTGAAATTACCTCCATTGTTGAAGTTGTTTCTCCCTCCTAAGTTCCTTTGAACAAAGTGTGCCTTCTCAATTTTCTCGCCAAGCGAACTTGGGGTTCATTGGGACACTCTTGTGCGGTATGCTTGAGAGATCCACACTCTTCACATGCTCTTGAGGTTTGCTTGAAATGATTCACTTGCCTCCTCCACTTGGTCACCTCATCCTCAAGAAATTGAAGCCTCACGTCCTTGTCAACTTCCTCACTCTTCGGGTCATAGAGCCTCCTCATACCATCTCCGTGGACTCTTGTCTCTTTGTTGACTTGGCTCACCCCATACATGGCCTCATAGTCGGAGAGTTTATCAAGTAACTCCCATGCTTGCTCCGGGGGCAAATCGATGAACCCACAATCGGTGTGGAGATTCAACTTGTCCTTGGTGCCGGGGTTGATTCCTTGGAAAAAGATGTATTGGAGAACATATGGTTGTTGCCCATGGGTTGGACATTGCCTCAACATCTCCTTGAACCGATCCCAAGCCTCAAAGAGTGGCTCGTTCGATCCTTGTTGGAAACTTGCTATCTTCCTCCTAAGCTCCGTTGTTTTTGTTGGTGGGAAGAACTTCATCAAGAACACCTCGTTGAGAGCCCGCCATGTTGTGATTGATCGAGGAGCTTGGCTCTCGAGCCAATGCGCCGCCTTGCCTCCTAGCGACCATTTGAAAGCTTTGAGTAGCACATACTCTAGCGTCTCTTCATCCGTCAACATAGTCTCACACATATCCTTGAACCTCTTCACATGCTCAATCAGACACTCTTGAGGTCGCCCCTCTAATTGCTCCCTCTTGATAAGTGATATGAATTGAGTCTTGATCTCGAAGTTCTTTGAAACCTCCGGTAAGACAATGGCCGGCTCCGGCACCTTCAACTCCGGATGCATGTATTGGCGTGCATTCCGGGGTTGGGTGTTGAGTTGAGCCTCCAACCTCAACCTTTGCTCACGTTCCCTCCTCACTTCGGCATCCCGGTTTTCCATCTCAAGTTGCATACGAGCCATGTCGGCCCTCATCCTAGCAACCTCATCATCATGTTGTGCTTGGTTCTCCATTCTCTTCTTCTTTCAAGCTTGTTTGATGATGCTTTCCGGATCACTCACAAAGTCGAACTCAAGTGTTCCTCGGGCGGAACGAGCTCCCATACAACTCAAGCAAGTAGAACTCCCCGGCAACGGCGCCAAAATTTCTTATCGGTCCGGATCGGAGGGTCTCAAAATTTAAATTTAGAACCGAACCCCGTAGTAGTACAAGGTAGGGTGTCGAACCCTCAGGAGTTCGTTCGTTGAGTGCACCAAAAAGACTTAAAAAGGGAAAAGAAAGGTTAAAAACGAGGAAAATCAAAGGAAACCTCTCGGGACCGACATGGGTCACTTCGGCCCGAGATGGATCGACGAAGATTTGCACGGGACCGACATTGATGAACTTCGGGCCTGAGGTTTGGGTAAGTCGGACTAGGCAAAATGGAGAGATCGGTCTTGGGTTTTTTTGGGTTCCTTCCCTAACTAGATGTGGGTAATTCCACCCCAATTCAGCCAATAAGTGTTGATCCTCGTAGAATCGAGGTTGTTCGCCTTTGATCCCGCCACTCTACACATCGACCCTAGGGAAATTGACTTCCCTTTCGATGCAAGTTCAAGTGATAGGCAATCGATTACTTTCGTTCACTCTTGCCAATCACAAGCCCTTGATCACTTGCTTTCACAAGAGATTGTAGCTCTATGTAGAGAGGATTCCTAGATCAAGTACTCAAGGATATGGAATTGGGGGTTCATACCCAAACCTAGCTAGGGGTTTCCCCCATAGCCCAAGACTAATGGAACCTACTCCATAAGGCTAGAGTAAAAAGCAATCAAAAGACAAAGCAAACAAATCTCAATCATCAAACTCCAATCAAAGCCAAATCTCATTCAATTCAAAGGGAAATCACAAGATCCAAACTCAAATCCACAAATTGCAAATCAAAGCAAAGACAAACTCACAATTCTTCCTAGAAATACCCTTCTTCTCCACCGATTTCCTCTTCTTCCTCCTTCTCTTCCTTCTCCTTGCTCTCCAAGTCTTCCTTGAGCCTTTGAGAGTGACTAGATGTGTAAAAACTTGGATAATCCTCTGATTGTCTTCCCTCCTTTTAATTAGGGGCCAAGAATATCCAAAAATGGAAGAGGGGCAAAAGTGGTAGATCACATTTGTGTGCCTTGGTGCCCAATCCACACTTCGCCGACTTGGACCGAGATGGAGCAACCTCGGGCCCGACTTGCCACACCTCGGTCCGGGTCTTTAGGAGTTGATCTCGGGCCCGAGTTGCTGGGCAACTCGATTGTTGGGACGCTATCAAGAACGCTTGCGTACTTGTTAGTGTTCCACACAACCGTCCCTTAGTTTTGATATGACAAACTCACTTTGATTCTAATAAAGTTGTCCAAGTGTTCAGGAACGCCAGTGATCAAAAGGACAACAAGTGTGTATGGGCGTCCCATAAGCTCAGGGACGCTAGCTAACAGGAAGTAAGGACCAGCTAGAGACTACTTGAGCAAGGACGGAGTCCCAAGCAAGTAGGAACGCAAGAAAGGAGTCCTTACTCACTAGCCGACAGTATGACATCACTCGACAATGTTTGATCATCCATCAACACGTGGCGGCAGATCCTGTAGCGGAGTTCATCATACACAGCTGGATACAGGAAGCTTCCTCATCACCGCCCTACTACGTGGAGGAAGATCCTGTAGCCACGTCCACGAAGGGCATGATCGTCCCAGCGAAATGACGCCCTTCCCCAAGTCCTATAAATAGCCCCAAGGCATTTATTGTGACACCAACGCTTTCAGGAATATTCAGAGAGAATCAGAGAGAAAGCGACTCACTCAAGAACACGAAGAACTAACTCAAGAACTCAAGAACAGTACTAGAACTTGTGTTAGATCGAGTGAGACTTGTATCCAAATCACAAAAACAGTTTGTAAGAGAAAATCCAAAAAGAGAGAAAGAGAGTTCTGCGAAGTACTGCAGAACGTAGGAATAGAGTCCTTTGATAGATTGAACTCGCTTAAGTTGTAGGCTTAGAGGAGTCCTTTACTAGTGGACTTAGGGAAAAGCTAAGTGCCAGAGAACTGTAAAGACTCGCCAGTACAACTGTAAGGACGTTCAATATAAAGGAAAGAACTATTCAAAAATCCTCCAAGGAGGTAGAGGTTTACACTCAAGGACTACTTGGTCTTGAGCGGTTCCTCTATAATTCACTGCGTTCATTACTTACCTGTTTAGTACTTAATTTCCGCTGCATTACTCTTACTCCTCGTAGGGACGCCTAACCTAAGGATGCCTTTACCAAAGTAAAGGACGTCCCTCAGTACTAACGATCCAACAATTGGTATCAGAGCAGGTGCTCTAGATTCTTACTGAGTTGCAGGTAAAGATGGACATGGAACCGATTGGAATCTCTTTTGTGAAGCCTCCGCGCCTGATGGACGGCAACTTCAATCGCTGGAAGACAAGGTTCGCGAATTTCTGCAGAGGTCAAAATTATCAATGCCGGAAGGTCATTATGATAGGAGATCTAAAGGTGCCCGCTGACAAAGCTGATAAGGAGGACGAGTAGGGTCCTGACGAGGTCAAATTGATGGAAACCAACGCAAAAGCCATGTGTTTCCTTCAAGCATCCCTATGTGAAAGGGACGCCACTCGAGTTGGTAACTTGCCAACGGCTAAACAATAGTGGGACGCCCTGGAGAAGTTTCATGTAGGAACAGCTGAAATGAAGGAGGACGTCCAGTTGAAAATCAAGAAGGAGTTCTATGCTTTTAGTATGCTGCCAAATGAGTCGGTGAACGACTACTCATATCGCTTTGAGGCCCTTGTCACCAAGATGAGGAACTTGGGCATCCCAGAAACAGAAATCTCCATGAGGAATAGAGTTCAAGTGGTCATTGATGGTTTGACCGGAGTCTGGAACTTTGACAGGACAACGTTCAAAGAAAATACAGCCAACAAAACTCTAGATATGGAAGAAATCTATGGGAAGCTCAGGCAGTACGAGGAAAGAAGAATTTCTGATATGGCTCAGCTTGGACAGAATCCTCAAACTGATCTTGCTTTGGTGTGCACAACACCAGAGTACGCTGAGTACCTTCGGCGTCAACAGGAAATCGCTGTGACGGTGGAAGCCAACAAAGCTGAGAACCGCGAGAAGATGCGCGTTCAAGCCTTAAAGGAAAGAGAAAGCAAGTCTAAAGAACAGTTGGATGCAGAAGAAGAAGTTGCTCTCTTTAACAAAGTTCTCCGTGTTTTTGGCAAAAGGAACAAACATGTCAATAAACACAAGATGCCCAAGAAGGAAAGCCGCAAGTACTCTGAGGCAGAAATGAAGGAACTCACATGTTACAAGTGTAACAGGAAAGGGCACTTTGCTAAGAAGTGTACATCAGGAATGTCTGCTAAAGAGATGAAGGCGAAAGCTCTCATTGGAGCGTACGCCTCTGCATGGGACAATGGGAGTTCTTCCTCTGATGATGATGATAATGAAGAACCCGATGAACAAGCATACATAGCCCTTGAGGACGCATCTGGTGGTGAACAAGTAGCTTTCATGGCTATGGAGGACGACACAGTTGTTGAACAGAACGCTTCGAAATCTGAAAATGAGGTAACCCGTGAGTCTATGATGAGTTCATTAGAAAATTGTTCTAAATCCAAGCTCATTAAACTTATTGGAAGAATCATGGAAGAAAGTGTTGTCATGCAACATAGAATGGATGAACTTGAACTTGAAAATGAAAATATAGTGGTTGAATGTGAAAACTGTAGTTCCATGACTATTCAACTAGAGTCCTCTTGTGAAGAAACTAAGTCCCTAAAAACTGAAATCATGTGTCTCAAACTTGAGAACGCTAAGCTTAGGGAAGAAGTTAAAGTGATGGGTAAGAGTCCCATAGTTGAAGAGGTGAGACCTATGGTCTTCATCCCAGCTAAGAGAGGTCTAGGTTATGAATCTGACACTAAGAACTCCCTTCCTAGTGATTTTGAGGCAAGTAAAATTTCTGAACTTGAACTTGAACGGGAGAAAACCAAAAATCTTCTTGAAAGAATTAGAGTTCTAGAGAGTGGAGAATTAGGAAAGGAAGACTACTACACTAACTCCACCAGTCATAAAATTTACAAGAAGATTGCGAAAGGGGACGGTTCAAAAGATGAAAGAAAACAAGATTCAGCGTCCCAATAAGAAGTACTACCTTGGTACTTACTATAGGACATGTTGGTACTGTGGACAAGGGGATCACTTCAAATATGATTGCTTAAAACTCAAAGAAGATGTTGAAAATGGAAAAGCTGCTAGGACTAACAAATAAAATGCTAAGTCTGTTCCTAAGGCTAATCCTAGGCGTTCTAGACGCTCTAGGAACTCTTTCCGCAAGCATGCTATTTCAAATGATGTGAATATTTATGACTACATGCCAGAACCAGAGTTCTATTATTGTAACGAACCAGGTAAGGAACACCTTGCCTGGGTCGCCAAACACTAACGTTCTTATGGCAGGTGGAAGTGAGGGGACGCCCATGGATCATTGATAGTGGCGCCTCAAATCATATGACAGGAAGCCAGATCCATCTCACTTCTATCCAAAGTAGTGCCACGGGAGGAACTGTCTCGTTTGGCAACAAGGGCAAGGGAAAGATCAAAGGAACGGGAACTGCTATTCTCAACCCGTCCATCAAAGCAACAAATGTCAGCCTTGTTGAAGGACTTGGCTTCAATCTCCTTAGCGTTTCCCAGATGTGTGATCAAGGTGAAAATCTAGTCACTTTCGACTCAAAGGAGTGCCTCGTCATCAACAAGAAATCAAACAAAGTCGTTCTCAAAGGAGTACGCCAGAACAATGTCTACATCTTTAACTAGGAGTTCAAGCCTAAATCAGAGTTGTGTCTATCTGCTTCAAAGGAGGACGCTGATCTATGGCATCGCCGACTTGGCCATGCTGGACCAAGCACAATCCTTAAGCTATACCAGCGAAATCTTGTGAAAGGACTTCCCCGAATTGATCCTGAGAAAGTTGAACAGTGTGAAGCTTGCATCAAAGGGAAGCAAACAAGAACGTCTTTTAAATCCAAGAACGAAGTAAGTACAAAGAAGCCTTTGGAACTGCTCCATATGGATCTTTGCGGACCAATGAAGACGTTGAGTTACGGTGGAAAGAGGTACATTTACGTTCTTGTAGATGATTTTTCTCGATTCACTTGGGTTCTTTTCTTGGTGTCCAAAGCAGATTGTTTCAATGCGTTCAAAGTATTCATCAAACAAGTGGAAGTTGCTCTTGAGACGCCTCTCAAAGCCATAAGGTCAGACCATGGAACGGAGTTCCAAAATTCAGAGTTCCTGGCCTACTGTGATCAACATGGAGTCTCTCACAATTTCTCAGCTCCAAGAACGCCTCAACAAAATGGAGTTGTGGAAAGAAAGAATAGGACGCTAGAGGATATGGCAAGAACTATGCTCTTAGCAAATAGCGTTCCCAAGTACTTCTGGGCGGAAGCTATTGCTACAGCGTGTTACATCATCAACCGTGCCATCATCCGTCCTTTGCTAAAGAAGACGTCCTATGAGTTGTTGAATGGAAAGAAGCCTCGCATTGACTATCTCAGAGTCTTTGGTTGCAAATGTTTCGTTCACAACAATGATAAAGAAAAACTTGGAAAGTTTGATGCAAGGAGTGATGAAGCCATATTCCTTGGGTACTCTCTTACTAGCAAAGCATATAGAGTCTTCAACAAAAGGAATCTACAGCTTGAGGAGAGTATTCATGTTGTGTTCAAGGAACGTTCTTCTCACAAAGAAAAGCCAAGTAAGAAAGAACGCTCCTCTTTACAACAACAGGACGACTCTGAAGATGAAGCTGAAGATTGGACCTCTGGAAAATACTATGTCTCTAAGGAAGCGTATCCAAATCCTGAAGAAGTCTCAGTGGACGCTCCCGGTGTTGTTCAAGGAGTCCCATCTCATAGTGAATCCCCAGTTCAACAAGATGTAGCTGAATCAAGTCAACAAGGCGAACAACGTCAAGGTGTGGACGCTCTCTCTGAGGGGGAACACATTGAGGACGATGCTCAAAGTGATAGTGATGATTCAGATGGCGACATTGATCCAATATTTGCTCATTTGTTTCAAAGGGAGTCCCGCTTCTCTAGGGACCACCCAACTTCTCAAATTGTCTCAGATCCTTCTCAAGGCGTTCAAACAAGGTCAGCTGCAAGCAAGTCCCAAAGTGCAAATTTAGCGTTCTGTGCGTTCAATGCCTTTGTCTCTATGGTGGAGCCAAAGAATATCAAAGAAGCACTCCAGGACGCTGATTGGATTCAAGCAATGCAAGAAGAACTCAATCAGTTTGAAAGGAACAAAGTTTGGACTCTCGTCCCACGTCCCAAAGGCAAAAATATCATAGGGACGCGATGGGTGTTCTGAAATAAGCTTGATGAGAGTGGACGTGTGTCAAGAAACAAGGCAAGACTGGTGGCTCAAGGATTCAAGCAAGAGGAAGGCATAGACTATGATGAGACCTTTGCTCCTGTTGCTAGAATTGAAGCCGTTCGTCTCCTTATTGCCTTCGCCGCTCACAAAGGATTCAAGTTATTTCAGATGGACGTCAAGACTGCCTTTCTCAATGGAAAGCTAAAGGAGGAAGTGTATGTTGCTCAGCCGCCTGGCTTTGAGGACGCCTCTCACCCAGATCATGTGTACTACTTGGACAAAGCGCTCTATGGACTCAAGCAAGCTCCTCGTGCATGGTACGACAGGTTTGCGTCCTTTCTTTTGTCTCATGGGTACACTAGAGGTTCAATTGATAAAACTTTGTTTATAAAGAAAGTTCACAAGGACATTTTAATTGCCCAAGTCTATGTTGATGATATAGTCTTTGGTAGTACTAACATGAAGCTTGTAGATGAGTTCAAGTCCTTAATGAGTAGTGAGTTTGAGATGTCCCTCATTGGAGAACTCAATTTCTTCTTGGGACTTCAAATCAATCAACTCAAGGAAGGAACACGCATTCACCAACAAAAATATGTCCGTGAAATGCTTGAGAAGTACGGGATGAACACGTCCAAACCTGTTGCAACCCCATGTTCTCCAAACTCGCGTCTTTACGCAGATGAACAGGGAAAGGACGTTGATCAAAAACTTTACAGAGGGATGATTGGTTCTTTGCTCTACTTGACCGCAAGCCGTCCCGACATTATGTTTGCCGTTTGCTTGTGTGCACGCTTCCAGGCGAATCCAAAGGAGTCCCACATGCAAGAAGTCAAGAGGATCTTTCGCTACCTCAAAGGACGCGACGATCTTTGCCTTTGGTACCCCAGGAAGACGTCCTTCAAGCTAGTTGGCTACTCGGACGTAGATTATGCTGGTCACGTAATTGATCGGAAAAGCACTTCAGGAATGGCGCAGTTCCTTGGTTCATGCTTAGTCTCTTGGGGATCTAAGAAACAGAACTCTGTGGCGCTCTCAA
Source organism: Polygonum maritimum (assembly GCA_963924305.1). NCBI lineage: Eukaryota > Viridiplantae > Streptophyta > Magnoliopsida > Caryophyllales > Polygonaceae > Polygonum > Polygonum maritimum. Next base: position 32,926,162 of record OZ002728.1, read on the forward strand.
CTGCGGAAGCCGAGTACGTTGCTGCTGCTTCGTGCTGTTCACAAGTTATCTGGATCAAATATCAACTAGAGGACTACGGTATCAATCTTGAAACTATTCCCATTCGTTGTGATAACACAAGTGCTATTGAAATTTCTAAGAATCCTGTTTTTCATTCACGCACAAAGCATATTCATATAAGGCATCATTTCTTGCGTGATAATGTTGAACTAGGACTCATTAGTATGGAGCATGTAAGAACTGAAGACCAAATAGCTGATATTTTTACTAAGGCGCTTGATAGACGTCCTTTTGAGCATCTCAGGTTGCTCTTGGGGATGATAACTTTTAAGTAGCAAGTCCCGTTCTACTATTCCCTCAATGATTGGCTATGTTTTGTAGATTCTAAGTGTTTAAGGACTGTTATGCATTGAATTCATATTTGCAAGGACGCTAGTCTAAAACTTCATGTGTTTGCTACTTTGGAACGCCATTCAAATTTTCTCTATTTTGTCTTGAAAAGAGTATCCCTGATCACCCAACCCTCATTATAAGCCGAAATGATGGGAACTCTAAGCTTACCCTAGCCGAGAACTCCGCAAAAGCGTCCTATGAGCTTCATATTTTCTTTTACGGGACGTACTTGTGTTGTTCTCAACTGGTTCAAAAGGTAATCACAAGAACGGTAAGTTGGTTGTTGGTTTGCTTGAAGAAGTTTGCTTGAAGAGGTTAATTGTTGCTAAGTATGAGAGAACGTTCAGTGTTTGTTGCAAAGAACGCCAGTTCAGTTGTTGAAGAGTAGTTGAAGAGTCAGAATTTTGAAGTTCTAGAAAGTGTGAACAGTGACCGTTGCTTTTGCTCAAATCTTAAGGGGGGAGTTTTGCCACGTGTCGCACAGTAAAACAGTGTTAATTACCATTTGTGCCACCGCTTCCTCTATATAAGGCCAGAACAGTCGCAATCAAATTTATTACGCTCAACCACTTTCTCGCTCTCAAAATTGCTCTGACTTCTCTCTAGAACTCCGGCGACTTTCTCTCTCTACACTTCATCTGAACTCATGTCTCAAAGACAGTTGAACGTAGCCGGATCTTCCACCGGCGGGAAGCGTAGAAAGCTGGTGAAGTCCTACTACATAGAGAAGCCCAAACCCATAGTTCTCAATGAGTCTCTATTGGACTTTATCAACAGAAAGCCAAGGACGCTGTACAACTTGATAAGGGAACGCATGGCCAAACCTGATGTAAAGAATGACGCTGTCAAAACAAGGAACTACGAGCGGATCATCGAACGGTTCGTCATTCAAGGCCTCCACAACACCAATTACAAGGACTTGCCAGGACGGATGGACGACGTTCTCTTCTTTTCACAGTTTGGAGGTGAGAATCTGGGTCCTTTACTTGATCTTATCCCCGACCTCCATAACGCCGTTCTTCCCGATTTCCCAATGTACCCAAAGGACTCTTTGGCTTATAAAATGATTAAAGCAAGAGTACCAAGTCCTTCTCCACCACCACCTCAAGTTCCTACCCTTACCACCAAAAAATTACTCAAGCGTCCTGCACCATCCTCTCCCCCCTCCAAATCTTCCCAACCCTTCTCCACTTCTAAACCAACGGAGATTGTGGACAAGTTTCCATCCCACATAAAGGAGGGACGCTCCAAAAAGGTTCACGACCCAAGGCCCCTCAAAAAGGCCAAAACATCCAGCCTGTCCAAAGATCCCATCCTCAAAACCCCCCACAAAACGGCCAAGCACCACAAAAAGGCCGTCCAACCTGTCCAAAGAATCCACTCCTCCCCCTCAACAAATTTCAATAGTTCAACTCCCCACCCCTCCTCCGTCCCCCCAACCTTCAAGAGTAAATGCCCTAATCCCCTTTCCTCCCCGCACTCATTCCCCTCTAAATTTGGCCAATTTCCCATCTGCCCCGGCCCACATTTCCCCACCTAAGGACCCCGAGACCCCAAAGTCCCGCCGTCCATCCTCTGAAAGTGGCCCGGAGGAGACTGAACGCACCCTTGAGCACACTTTTCGCCGTAGGAAGGCTGGTGAAAAGCAGGGTTTTGCTAGCCAAGGACGTTCCTGCACAAATAGAGCACGTTCCCTCCTCCTCTTCCTCCTCTAGCTCATCTGAGAGCCACAGAGGTACGCCCGCTCAAGTCTCCCCTTTCATAGATGTTGTTGGGGACTCAAATGATGAAGCGGAAGGAGAGGTGAACACTCCTGCTCAACAAATTGAGGACGCTGGTGAGCACCAGGTCGCTCAGGGGAACGCCGAGCCAACTCTCTCTAAAGAGCTCGAGCGTGATGCTCAGGAAGTCCCACCCTACAACCAATCTCTCCCCATCCTCAACCCTTCCCAAGCTCCACATGAAAACCCCTCCCCCACAATCCAAACAGAATCCAATCAAGTCCCAGCGGACGCTGAGCCAACAACAACAGAACAACAAACAGAGGCTCAGGACGCCGAGGGCACATCTCAAGGTCAGACCTCTAGTGCCGATCTAGCCACAGCTAGTGGCGATGCTGAAAAAGAACAAGGCACAGAGGACGCTCCTTCAAAGGACGCCTCTGATAGTGACTCGGAGAAGGCTGAGGACGAGTCAGATGACAATGAGGACTCTGAGTCCCCCAAGGGCAAGCGCAAAAGGAAGAACGCTGATGTGCCCGTCAAAGTCCTTAGCCCTCTCATTTATTCTGAAGAGTGGCTAGCCTCCTTCGACGATGACTCAGTTCAGGAGTTTCTTGATCTTCTGAGATTTCAAGGATGGCAGAACGTTGGACCAGCACCGACAACTGTTGACAAGGAACAGGTGCAGGCGTTCTACAGGGATTTGCGCTACAAGGCAAAAGAAGGCTCCCTCCACTTCAAAATTGAAGGTGAGAAAGCTTCAGTGATAGAACGTCAAATGCGCTCCTTTCTTGGTCTTAGTCCTCGCAAGCCTCCGTCCGATGCTCTTAGCTCTCTTCCTGAAGGCGGCTTCGAAACGACTGATCAAGAATTGCCTTTGGTTGATCGTATCTTTCAAGGGAGAAGGCCGATGGGACTCGACAGGGTAGCTCACATTCTGAGCAAGGTTGGCGCTATCATTCACTACTTCATTTGTCGCGCCATTCTTCCAAGGCAGGAAAAGCGTTCAATTGTGCAAACACACGATATAATCCTAATTGACGCTATCCTAGAACGCCGCCCAATCAACTTAGCCAGAATTGCTATGCAACATATGGCCAAGTGTGGAAGGAAGAGGCACGCCTTGCCGTACCCTGGTGTAGTGAAGGCGATCTTGCAGTCCCAAGATGCTTATGGTGAGAATGCTCCCTCTGAAGAACTTGGTTTGAAATGGAATGCTAAGAAGGGACTCGTCCAGATAAGGCACAATGAAGAGCTGCCGTCTGTGCTCAAACAGTTAGAAGCTGAGGCTGAGGAAGCCAGACAGAAAGCCGAGGAAGAACGCCTAGCTGCTGAGGTCGAGGCCGCAAGGCTTAATCCTGCGTCTCAAGAGTCTCCTCAGGACCAAGAGCCTGCTGTAGATCTTACAACTCTTGATCAATTGCTCTTAGGGCCTTCTTCTCCAGCTCCTCCCACGGACGCTCCTTCATCAAGTACAGGTCCTTTGCCCCGTTCTGCTCCTGCCAACATCTCTCAGCATCCTCTAGCAGAACTCATGGGTGCCATTATGGATAATCAGTGCCCCATCTTCTCTGCCTTAAAGGACTTGTCATCTGCGTTCGCCAAGGCTGCTGAACTTCAAGAGAAATTGCTCCAGTTTTATCAAGATCAGCGCCGTTCTCAGTGATTGCCACCACCCCTTTAATCCCATATCATTTTGCCTTTGCTTCTTTTGAACTTCAAACATTATGACCTTGGTCTGTAATAACTCTAAGTTTGTTTGAATGGCAATTCCACTGTTTGCTTGCATGTGTTTGTTTAAGCGTTCCACTGCGTTTAGTTATGTGTTTATGCTAACGTCCTTATCACTTGTTATCCTTTTCAATGATGCCAAAAGGGGGAAGTGTAGTTTTGCAGAGATGCGCTATAAAATAGTTATCTAGAATAAGCAAGCGTTAAGGGGGAACTATTAAGTGAAAGGTCTAAAGAACGCTCATGCTAGAATAACAGAAGTCGCTTAGAAATTTTTCTAGGACGCGACTCTCTCCTTAAAATCCAAAAGCTAGAGAATCAAAGAATGAAAACTTGTGCTCATTAAAATTTCTCTAAGTATTAGAGGACGCCTCTAAGTTTTCATGCATGCTAAGTTCCAATGTCAAAACTGTTTTGCTGAAGATTTTGTCATCATCAAAAAGGGGGAAATTGTTGGGACGCTATCAAGAACGCTTGCGTACTTGTTAGTGTTCCACACAACCGTCCCTTAGTTTTGATATGACAAACTCACTTTGATTCTAATAAAGTTGTCCAAGTGTTCAGGAACGCCAGTGATCAAAAGGACAACAAGTGTGTATGGGCGTCCCATAAGCTCAGGGACGCTAGCTAACAGGAAGTAAGGACCAGCTAGAGACTACTTGAGCAAGGACGGAGTCCCAAGCAAGTAGGAACGCAAGAAAGGAGTCCTTACTCACTAGCCGACAGTATGACATCACTCGACAATGTTTGATCATCCATCAACACGTGGCGGCCGATCCTGTAGCGGAGTTCATCATACACAGCTGGATATAGGAAGCTTCCTCATCACCGCCCTACTACGTGGAGGAAGATCCTGTAGCCACGTCCACGAAGGGCAAGATCGTCCCAGCGAAATGACGCCCTTCCCCAAGTCCTATAAATAGCCCCAAGGCATTTATTGTGACACCAACGCTTTCAGGAATATTCAGAGAGAATCAGAGAGAAAGCGACTCACTCAAGAACACGAAGAACTAACTCAAGAACAGTACTAGAACTTGTGTTAGATCGAGTGAGACTTGTATCCAAATCACAAAAACAGTTTGTAAAAGAAAATCCAAAAAGAGAGAAAGAGAGTTCTGCGAAGTACTGCAGAACGTAGGAATAGAGTCCTTTGATAGATTGAACTCGCTTAAGTTGTAGGCTTAGAGGAGTCCTTTACTAGTGGACTTAGGGAAAAGCTAAGTGCCAGAGAACTGTAAAGACTCGCCAGTACAACTGTAAGGACGTTCAATATAAAGGAAAGAACTATTCAAAAATCCTCCAAGGAGGTAGAGGTTTACACTCAAGGACTACTTGGTCTTGAGTGGTTCCTCTATAATTCACTGCGTTCATTACTTACCTGTTTAGTACTTAATTTCCGCTGCATTACTCAAGGACGCCCTTACTCCTCATAGGGACGCCTAACCTAAGGACGCCTTTACCAAAGTAAAGGACGTCCCTCAGTACTAACGATCCAACATCGATCTTGGCCTCGGTCCTCTTCTCTTCTTGGCTTTTCTTGAGCTCCTCTTCGTTGATCGCTCGGCTCTTCCGCTCCTTTGCGCTCATGCCTTGCTCCTCTTTAGGGACTCCTTCCGAAACCTCCTCAAAACACGCTAAATTACCTACAAAACACAACAAATTCGCATAATCTCCGAATCTCATAGAAAATCGGAATCTAAGCTAAAAAGGAACAAAACTAGCAAAGAAAGGAACAAAAGACACCTATTTACAAGGGAAATTGACTACTAAAGCTCCACCAAAATGAGAGACATCACTGATTCTAGTATAACTACTATATAGCGCATCTCTGCAAAACTACACTTCCCTCTTTTCGCATCATCGAAAAGGATAACAAGTGAATAAGGACGGTAGCATAAAAACATAATTAGAGGAAGTAGAACGCTTGAACAATCAAATGCATGCAAACCATTGAAATTGCCATTCAAACGAAAATAGAATATGTTATTACAGACCAAAATATCAAGTGTTTGAATCAAAAAGAAGCACAAGCACAAAATGTTGATGGATTAAAGAGGAGGGACGGCGATCATTCAAGACGTTTGCTTGAGGACTCTTGATAATACTTAAGAAGTTTCTCATGGAGTTCCACAGACTCTTTCAAAGCTTGAATCATCACGCACTGGTTATGAAGGATCACAGCCATCAACTCTTGAGGAGGGTATTGAGAGGGGTTTTCTGGAGGAGGGATGGGCTGAGGACCAATACTGCTTGAGGGGACGTCCGAATGTGGCAATGGAGGAGGCGAATCCCTTAGCAGAATTTGATCTAAGACATCAAAATTTGTGGCGTCCTCTTGACCAGTCTCAGTGAGGTCCTGACCCATTGACGCTAAGCGTTCTTCCTTAGCAATCTGTGCGAGCCGTTCCTGTTTAGCCTTCTTAGCAGCAGCCTCTTGTGCCTTGCGAATGGACGGAGCTCTTCTGAATGTCTAATATTGAGCAGTCCCTTACGCTGATCCCAATGCATACCCAAAACCTCTTCGTCCAAGGAATCATCATATGCGTCCTGCTGTTGAAGAATAGTCTTGACGAGTCCAGGGAACGGCAATGCATGCTTCCTCTTTCCGCACTTAGCCATATGTTACATTGCAATGAGCGCAAGGTTTATGGGACGGCGAGAAAGGAAAGCGTCCAGTAGTATGCAGTCTATTGTTTGAACCACGCTCCTCTTTTCCTGCCTTGGCATAATAGCTCGGCAAATGAAGAAGTGTGCAATTGATATCTCTCATTTTGGTGGTGTTTTAGTAGTTAATTTCCCTTGAAAATATGAGTCTTTTGTTCCTTTCTTTGTTATTTTTGTCCCTTTTTAGCTTAGATTCCGATTTTCCATGAGATTCGGAGACTATGCGAATTTGTTGTGTTTTGTAGGTAAATTGGCATGTTTTGAGGAAGTTCGGAAGGAGTTTCTAAGGAGGAGCAAAGCTTAAGAGCAAAGGAGCGGAAGAGCCAAGCAAGGAACGAAGAGGAACTCAAGGAAAACCAAGAAGAGAAGAGGATCAAGGTCCGGAACAACGTGCCCAGCAAGTCGGGCCCGAGTTTGAACTATGGAGGCTCGGACCGAGGTTGAAGCATGTCGGGCCCGAGGTGTTCCGTGTCGGTCCATGTCGGCAAAATGAAGATTGGGCTCCAAGGCACACAATTATGATCTACCACTTTTGCCCTTCTTCTATTTTTTGGAAATCCTTGGTCCCTAATTAAAAGGAGAAGACAATTAGAGAGAGAGGAGGCTAATCCACACATCTAATCACTCACAAGGGCTCAAAGAAGACTTGGAGAGCAAGGAGGAGGAAGGAAGAGGAGAGGAAGAGAGGAAATCGGTGGAGATTGCTAGAACTAGGAGGAATTTGTGAGTTTGAACTTGTTTTGTTTTACATTTATTGGATTTGAGATTTGGATCTTGTGAATTCCTTTGGATTTGAATACAATTTGAGTTGGATTTGAGTTTGATGATTGAGATTTGTTTGCTTTGCCATTTGATTGCTTTTTACTCTTTCCACATGGAGTAGATTCCATAGTCTTGGGCTATGGGGGAAACCCCTAGCTAGGATTGGGTGTGAACCCCCAATTCCATAGCCTTGAGTGCTTGATCTATGAATCCTCTCTACATTGAGCATCAATTCTCTTGTGAGAACAAGGGATCAAGGGCTTGTGATTGGTAAGAGTAAGCGAAAGCGATCTCGAGCCCGTCACTTGACCTTGCATCGAAGGGAAGGTGAAAACCCCCCTAGGGTCGATGTGTAGAGTGGAGGGATCGAAGGCAAACAACCTCGATCTCGTAAGGATCAACACTTATTGGCTGAATTGGGGTGGAATTACCCAAGTCTAGTTAAGGAAGGAACCCAAAAACCCAAGACCGATCTACTATTTTGTCAAGAACGAGTTACCCAGACATCGGGCCCGACTTCACACAGTGTCGGTCCCGTGCAAACTCTCATCGATCCTTCTCGGACCGAGGTGACCAAAGTCGGTCCCGAGAAGTTCCCTTTGATTTTCCTTGTTTTTGCCTTTCTTTTCCCCTTTTTAGTCTTTTTGGTACACTCAACGCACGAACCCCCATGTATTCGACACCCTACCCTTGTACCACTACGGGGTTCGGTTATAAATTTGAATTTTGATCCTCCAATCCGGAACCCATCAAAATTTTGGCGCCGTTGCCGGGGAGTTCTACTTGTTTGAGGTACCACCTTTTGTTGAGTCTTTGATTTTAGATTTGGGTGAGGGATTAGCCCAAACCCCTTGTTTGTTTTGATTTGGTTTTGTTTGTGTCTTTGGTTATAGGTGTATGTGATGCGGTCCGGATCGGAGGGTCAAAATTTAAATTTATAAACCGAAGTACAAGGGTAGGGTGTCGAACGCACGGGAGTTCGTGCGTTGAGTGTACCAAAAAGACTAAAAAAGGGAAAAGAAAGGCAAAAACAAGGAAAATCAAAAGGAACAACTCGGACCGACTTTGGTCACTTCCGTCCGAGGTTGGATCGATGAGAGTTGGCACGGGACCGACACAGAGGATGTCGGGCCCGAGGTCTGGGTAACTCGAACTAGGCAAATATAGTAGATCGGTCTTGGGTTTTTGGGTTCCTTCCCTAACTAGGCTTGGGTAATTCCACCCCAATTCAGCCAATAAGTGTTGATCCTTATGAGATCGAGGTTGTTTGCCTTCGATCCCTCCACTCTACACATCGACCATAGGGGGTTTTCACCTTCCCTTCGATGCAAGGTCAAGTGATGGGCTCGAGATCGCTTTCGCTTACTCTTACCAACCACAAGCCCTTGATCCTTTGTTCTCACAAAAGAATTGAAGCTCAATGTAGAGAGGATTCATAGATCAAGCACTCAAGGCCATGGAATTGGGAGTTCAAACCCAATCCTAGCTAGAGGTTTCCCCCATAGCCCAAAACTATGGAATCTACTCCATGAAGTAAGAGTAAAAAGCAATCAACAAACAAAGCAAGCAAATCTCAATCATCAAACTCAAATCAAAGCCAAATTGCATTCAAATCAAAGGGGTTCACAATATCCAAATCTCAAATCCACTAAATGAAAGCAAAACAAGTTCAAACTCACAAAATCCTCTTACTCTCCACCGATTTCCTCTCTTCTTCTCCTCTTCCTTCCTCCTCCTTGCTCTCCAAGTCTTCCTTGAGCCTTTGAGAGTGATTAGATGTGGATTCCCCCTCCAAGTTGTCTTCTCTCTCTAATTATCCTCCGTCTTAATTAGGGATCAAGGAATTCCAAAATTAGAAGAAGGGCAAAAGTGGTAGATCACAATTATGTGCCTTGGAGCCCAATCCTCACTTAAGCCGACTTGGACCGACACGGATGCACCTCGGGCCCGACGTCACCAACCTCGGTATGAGCCTCTAAAGCGCCAACTCGGGCCCGACTTGACGGGATATCGATCCGGGGCCTCGATCCTCTTCTCTTCTTGGTTTTCCTTGAGTTCCTCTTCGTTCCTTGCTTGGCTCTTCCGCTCCTTTGCTCCCTAGCTTTGCGCCTCCTTAGAAACGCCTTGCAAACATTCTCAAAATGTGCCAATTTACCTACAAAACACAACAAATTCGCATAGTCTCCGAATCTCATAGAAAATCGGGAACTAAGCTAAAGAGAAACAAAACTAACAAAGAAAGGAACAAAAGACACATATTTACAAAGGAAATTAACCACTAAAACACCACAAAAATGAGAGACATCAGAATATCCCATACTTAAACTTGCTTGTCCTCAAGCAATAACAACATAAGCAAGACCGAAGCACAATCTTCAAGTAAAGCCTCATATGAAAAATCAATCAAGTAAGCACAAATGATAGATATGCTTGCAAGATTACATCATCACACATGATCAAGTGTTCAAGGAATGAAGTCTAATGCAACCAAGCCTCACTTTAGGGGCATGAAAATGTGTATCACTCATCATGTGTTTAGGTTTAGCAATGAACACTCAAACTCAAGAATCATGCAAGTAAAGACTTTACTATTGAAGCTAATATCACCAATTCCTCCACCTAGAGATGCCTATTACAATGCACACAAAGAATATGAACTTGACTCAATGGAGGTCCTCAAAGAGGTTCCAATCGGCCGGGTTGTAATGGGGCTTTTGGTATTTCTCAAGGTGGGAATCACTTTGGTCTTGTGGTGCTTATAATGGGCATTGAACTTTCTAGTCTCTCACCAAACTCACCAAATCATTCCACTTTCAACTTTCACTCTCCTCCAAAAGACTTTGATTTTTCTCCTTTCAACCCACAACTTTCACTTAACATTCCACTTCATCTTTGCACTACACTTTTTGTTGGATTTTTTCACACTTTTTCCACTTAGGATCGACTTGCACTACAACTCGGGCCCGATGTGCACTTTAACTCGGTCGGTACCCATTTTTACACTTAAGCACTTTGCTTTCAATCCACTACTTTTTCCAACTTTTCTTTCTTTCTTTACACAAAGATGCACTACCCACTTGATTTATAACTCTATTCTTTGCCCTTCACCAAAGAGAATCTCAACTCTCCAAATATACTCCAAAACCTCTCACTAAAGTCCAATCCCATAAAGGGTCAAGTCATATAGGCTAGGAATCATATTTTTGAGGAGTTTCAAACAAAGGTCTAAGGCTAAAACGGGGCTACAAACAACGGTTTATCTTCAAGGTAGGATATGGAATATTTTGTGACTAAATGAAACAAAGTTCAAATCAATGTGACAATGCATAGAACAATTCTCATATTGGTCTTGGAAAATAGATAAACACCTCAATAACAAGTTTTACTTAGCATGCATGAGCTAATCACACAAGAAAATGAGGGATAAGCAATATGAACAAACATCCCTAAAATGGCCAAAAATAATCTCACAAGGTTCACTCTAGCTTAGTTGCATCAAAACTCATCCAAGAACTCATGTGCTCAATAAAAACATGCAAGACATCATATCATATCAAAAGCAACATCCATTTTGAGGCTAAACTTTCCAAAAATATGCAGAGGACTTTACATGCTCACATCATCATTAGCCTTTTTTAGACATTTAAGATGGGAATTCCTAGTCCAAAATCAATATCTTTTTGACAGTTTCACACGATTTTTCAAATTTTTATGGCGTTTTTCAAAAAATTTCTCAAAAACAAATCAAACTCATCCATACAAACCATCAAATTCAATCATCATTCATGGAACATATATGCCACAATCCAAAAGAAAACATCCATTAACAAGACAAGAACAAACACAAGAAACCTACACATGAAACTATGAGCTACTAACCCACCCCATACTTAGAATTTTGATGTCCTCATCAAAACAAAGAAATCAAAACTCAAAAGTAGAAGAGACAAGAGTCAAGAGAACTCACAATTTCTTATTCTTGATTGACATGTTGAGGCTTAGTTTTGAGGGTGTCCTCGGCGGCGCCCCTTTGGAGCCGTGCGTGCCTCTCTCTCTCTCGTACACATGGGCATGGAAAGGATCTTGACTTGGCGGTTGAAGTTGAGGTGTGGGGCGCGTCCATAGGTCCTCACGGGAAGAGTAGTTCCCGACTATCCATTCATTGAAGCTTTCTTGAACGCTCCATCTTTGGTCCTCAACCGCACTCAAATCATCCACATCACGCCTTGTGTAAGCAATGTTGCGGTTCACTTCTTCAAATTGAGCTTGGAAATCTTCTTGTTGGTGGGAGAGTTGTTGTTGTTGAAAGTTCAAGTGTTGTTGTTGAAGGTTGAGTTGGTGTGCCTCTTGTAGCATGCTATATTGTTGGAGTTGATGGTGAGCCATTTGGTTGGCTAGGAAGTTCATGTCCACCGATTGCTGAGGTTCGGGGAAGACCATTCCGGGCCCATACCATTGGGCATAATCCTCGTACCCTCCAAAACTTGGTGGCTCTTGCCTTGCTCCACTTCCCTCTCCTCTCTCAAAACCACTAGGGACCGGCTCGGGCAAGTATGTGTCGGACCGACGTTGATGGACGTCGGGCCCGAGGTGGCTTGCATCTCGGTCCAAGAGCGTTGGAGCTTGGTCGGTGAGCAAGTTGCGGTATCCGTCATCTTCTTCTTCGGGAGGCGAGTCAACATCCATGGCCTCCCTCCTTGCAAACTCAAATTGGTTGGGCTCTTCATCTTCGGTAGCCGGAGAAGCTTGAGGAGTAGTGAAACGAATGTGTTGGGCACTTCGTCTACACTCAATCGTCCCCTCCGGCTCTCCAAAAGGATTCTCTTTGCCCGCCCACACTTGGAACCAATTATAGTAGCTCAAGAGGTCAAAGAGACGTGGCCCTAAAGGAATGTGCACCTTGTCGAAGTTGGAATGGGGTGCTAGATAGGTGGTGGCACCGGTGACTTGCCTCTCCTTGATGATGTTGGCTTTATTGAAGTACTTGAGATCCATGAACTCTACCCCATTTGGTGCCGGCGTGTACTTGGAAAGATCCACTTCAAGACGATGGGCCAAGCGGGCTATCATCCCTCCAAAGTAAATCCATGAGGAACTTTGGAAATCCCTCACCATTTTCACCCATTCCCATGTGAGGTTCATCGGCTTCTCATTGTGAAACAACATCTCATAGAGCAACATGGCTTCTTCCTTCATCGGCTTACTAAGCTCGTGCCTAGCAAAGATGGCACATCCCAAAGCTCGGATCATGACTCGGAAGAGGGGACTTGCTATCTCATTGGTTGAGGCTCGTTTCCTCATCTCGCTCCTTCCCGCTACATATCTCCAAAGGTAATTCACCTTCTCGTTGTCCACAAAAGCTTCGTCTCTCGGAAAAGGGAATCCAAGGTAGGTAGCCAAATTCCTTAGAGAGAGCTCTTGCAACTCGTTGCCCAATTGGAAGGAGATCATGCCCTCACTCTCAACTCCTTCATAAGTGCACTTGAAGGTTGCCATAAACTCCGACATTAAGGCGGGGTATTGAGTGTTGTCCCACCTTAGCATCACGTCTAGCCCAATATGAGAGTAGCAACGGTTGAGCGCCATGTTCATGCCCATCTTCCTTATAGCTTCCCAATCTAGCCACCTAGTATGGTGAGCTAGACCCATGTATCGCTCATAGCTTTGAGCCACCTCATCATCCTCAAATTGCACATCATCCATCTTTTGCACTTTCTTTGACTTCTTGGACTTCTTTGATGGTCTCTCCATGCGTGAAGAAGATGCTCAGGTTGTCATGGGGCCTACACACAATCAAAGCAAAGAACTACAAGATAAGATCTATACAACCACAACAAGATCACATGCTTCCACAACTAACAACTTATCACACAAGAAAATGACCCCATACTCGTCTTCTAGACACTTAATCCACAAAATCCAACATATATGAACAAAGGATCACACAAAAATGGTCAAGCTAGAAGATATATCATGATAAACAAGCCTTAACCAACAATCAAGCTCATGAATCCTAAAGTCCACATGAGAGAAAGCCAAATTAGACTAGGACCGACCAACTCAAGACGTCGGGCCCGAGGTACTCAACCTCGGTCCGAGTCTTGGACCAACTTTGCAACGTCGGACCTGAGATCTGGGTATCTCGGTCCGAGCCTCAACTCGACTTCTCTACCTAATTCACCCAAAAATCACTCTATCATGCTCCTAAAATCCAAAATCAACCATTTTTCTTCATCAATCGAAGTTCCAAGTAGGTTCCTGCATGCATAATCAACAATTAAACACAAATTCCACTATTCATGCCAAACACCATGGATGCTCCAAGATCTAAGCTCATTCAATCATGACAAATCTCAATTCAAACAATGAAAGCATGAAATTCACAAGGAATCAAGTAGAGATTGAGATTCACATACCAAATTTGAAGAGACAAAGACTTGTTAGCAATCAAACTCCTTAAAACTCAAATTCTCCTCCTAGATCTAGAAGAGGGATGAAGAACAATGGGACTTATTGGGATTTTTTGTCTTTGGGGTCGATGTTGGGGATGGCTAGGGTGTTGGATCGAGATTGTTGTGAAGTTTGCTTGGGGATCGAGTGTGATGGGGGTTGGGGCCGATTTGGGGGTTTTTGGAGTGAGCTTGGTATTTTGGGAAGGTGGTTATGAAGGTGATGGGTGGTAGGTGATGGGTTCCGGATCGGAGGGTCTCAAAATGTAATTTATAAACCAAACCCCAATTGTAGTATAAGGGTAGGGTGTCGAACACACGGGAGTTCGTGCGTTGAGTGTACCAAAAAGACTAAAAAGAGGAAAAGAAATGCAAAAACAAGGAAAATCAAGGAGAACAACTCGGACCGACTTTGGTCACTTCGGTCTTAGATTAGATCGATGTGAGTTGGCCGGGACCGACACAGAGGACGTCGGGTCCGATGTACTGGGTAACTCGAACTAGGCAAATATGGTAGATCGGTCTTGGGTTTTTGGGTTCCTTCCCTATCTAGACTTGGGTGATTCCACCCTAATTCAGCCAATAAGTGTTGATCCTTAGGAGATCGAGGTTGTTTGCCTCCGATCCCTCCACTCTACACTTCGACCTTAGGGAGTTTTCACTCTCCTTCGTTGCTAGGTCTAGTGATGGGCTCGAGATCGCTTTCGCTTACTCTTACCAACCACAAGTCCTAGATCTCTTGTTCTCACAAGAGAATTGAAGCTCAATGTAGAGAGGATTCATAGATCAAGCACTCAAGGCTATGGAATTGGGGGTTCACACCCAATCCTAGCTAGGGGATTCCCCCATAGCCCAAGACTATGGAATCTACTCCATCAAGTAAGAGTAAAAAGCAATCAAGTGGCAAAGCAAGCAAATCTCAATCATCAAACTCAAATCAAAGCTAAATTGCATTCAATTCTCAAAGGGATTCACAATATCCAAGTCTCAAATCCACAAAACAAAAACAAAACAAGTTCAAACTCACTAATCTCTCCTACAACTCCACCGATTTCCTCTTCTCTTCTCCTCTTCCTTTCTCCTCCTTGCTCTCCAAGTCTTCCTTGAGCCTTTTGAGAGGGATTAGGTGTGGATTATTCTTGTTTTCTCCCCTAAGCTCCCTCTAATTATCCTTCTCTCTTGATTGGGGACCAAGGAATTCCAAATTAGAAGAGGGGCAAAAGTGGAAGATCACAATAATGTGCCTTGGAGCCCAATCCTCTCTTCTGCCGACTTGGATCGATGTGGAGGCACCTCGGGCCCGACGTTGCCAATGTCGGTCCGAGCCTCTGAAGCTTGAACTCGGGCCCGACTTGATGGGACATCCATCTGGGGCCTCGATCCTTCTCTTTTCTTGGTCTTCCTTTGGCTCTTCTTCGATCTTTGCATGGCTCTTCCGCTCCTTTGCTCCTTAGCTTGGCTCCTCCTTAGAAACTCCTCCAAAACATCCTCAAATGCACCATTTTACCTACAAAACACAACAAACTCGCATAGTCTCCGAATCTCATAGAAAATCGGGAACTAAGCTAAAAAGGGACATAACACACAAGAAAAGAAGGAAAAAGGACTAAAACTACCAAGGAAAACACACTTAAAACACTACCAAAGTGAGAGACATCAGAATACCCCATACTTAAACTTGCTTGTCCTCAAGCAATAACAATGTAAGCAAGACCGAAACACAATCTTCAAGTAAAGCCTCATATGAAAACATAAGTAAGAACAAGTGATAGATATGCTAGCAAGATTACGTCATCACACATGATCAAGTGTTCAAGGAAGAAAGTCTAATGCAACCAAGCCTCACTTTAGAAATATGAAATCACTCATCATGTGTTTAGGTTTAGCAATGAACACTCAAACTCAAAAATCATGCAAGTAAAGACTTTACAATTGAAGCTAATATCACCAATTCCTCCACCTAGAGATGCCTATTACAATGCACACAAAGAATATGAACTTGGCTCAATGGAGGTCCTCAAAGAGGTTCCATTCGGCCGGGTTGTAATGGGGCTTTTGGTATTTCTCAAGGTGGGAATCATTTTGGTCTTGTGGTGCTTACAATGGGGATTGAACTTTCTAGTCTCTCACCAACTTCACCAAATTATTCCACTTTTAACTTCTCTCACCCAAAAGACTTTGATTTTTTTCTTTTCTTCTTTTTCAACCCACTTTTTCACTAAACATTCCACTTCATCTTTGCACTACACTTTTTGTTGGATTTTTCAAACTTTTTCCACTTTGGATCGACTTGCACTCTAACTCGGGCCCGATGTGCACTTTAACTCGGTCGGTGCCCATTTTCTCTACACTTAAGCACTTTGCTTTCAATCCACTACTTTTCCAACTTTTTCTTTCTTTCTTTCCACTTCAAAGATGCACTACCCACTTGATTTATAACTCCATTTCTTTGCCCTTCACCAAAGAGAATCTCAACTCTCCAAACATTCTTCCAAAACCTCTCACTAAAGTCCAATCCCATAAGGGTCAAGTCATATAGGCTAGGAATCATATTTTTGAGGAGTTTCAAACAAAGGTCTAAGGCTAAAACGGGGCTACAAACAACGGTTTATCTTTAAGGTAGGATATGGAACATTTTGTGACTTAGTGAAATAAAGTTCAAATCAATGTGACAAAGCATAGAACAAATCTCATATTGGTCTTGGAAAATAGATAAACACCCCAATAGCAAGTTTTACTAAGCATGCATGAGCTAATCACACAAGAAAAGAGGGATATGCAATATGAACAAGCATCCCTAAAATGGCCAAAAATCATCTCACAAGGTTCACTCAAGCTTAGTTGCATCAAAACTTATCCTAGAACTCATGTGCTCAATAAAAACATGCAAGATATCACATCACGTCAAAAACAATAGCATTTAGAGGCTAAACTATCCAAAAATATGCAAAGGATTTTACATGCTCACATCATCATTAGCCTTCTTTAGACATCTAAGATGGGAATTCCTAGTCCAAAAACAAAATCTTCTTTGTTGTTTTTAACCAAAATTTTTCAAATTTTTATGGATTCTTTGCAAAATTTTCTCAAAACAAAACAAACTCATCCATTCATGCCATCAATTTCAATCATCATCCTTGCAACATCTCATGCCACTATCCAAAAGAAAACATCCCTTAACAAGACAAGAGAAAACACAAGAAACCTACACATGGAACTATGAGCTACTAACCCACCCCATACTTAGAATTTTGATGTTCTCATCAAAACAAAGAAATCAAAACTCAAAAGTAAAAGAGAAGAGTCAAGAGAGCTCACAATTCCTTATTCTTGAATGGCATGTTGAGGCTTAGTTTGGAGGGTGTCCTCGGCGGCGTCCCCTTTGGAGCCGTGCGTGCCTCTCTCTCTCGTACACATGGGCATGGAAAGGATCTTGACTTGGCGGTTGAAGTTGTGGTGCGGGGCGCGTCCATTGGTCATCACGGGAAGAGAAATTCCCGGTCATCCATTCGTTGAAGCTCTCTGGAACGCTCCATCTTTGATCCTCGACCGCTCTCAAATCATCCACATCAAGCCTAGTGTAAGCAGTGTTGCGGTTTACTTGTTCAAATTGGGCTTGGAAGTCTTCTTGGTGATGGGAAAGTTGTTGTTGTTGGAAATTGAGGTGTTGTTGTTGAAGGTTGAGTTGGTGTGCCTCTTGTAGCATGCTAGATTGTTGGATTTGGAGGTGAGCCAATTGGTTGGCTAGGAAGTTCATGTCCACCGATTGTTGAGGTTCGGGGAAGACCATCCCGGGCCCATACCATTGGGCATAACCCTCGTACCCTCCATAGCTTGGTGGCTCTTGTCTTGCCTCACTTCCCTCGCCCCTCTCGAAATGGCTCGGAACCGGATCGGGCAAAAATACATCGGACCGACGTTGATGGACGTCGGGCCGACGTGGCTTGCACCTCGGTCGAGTAGTGTTGGTGCATGATCGGTGAGCAAGTTATGGTATCCGCCATATTCTTCTTCTTCTTGAGGTGGGTCAACATCCATGTCCTCTCTCCTTGCAAACTCATATTGGTTGGGCTCTTCGTCTTCGGTGTCCGGGGAAGATTGTGGGGTAGTGAAACGAATATGTTATGCTCGTCTTCTACACTCAAGTGTCCCCTCCGGCTCTCCATAAGGATTCTCCTTGCCCGCCCATACTTGGAACCAATTATAGTAGCTCGTGAGGTCAAAAAGACGTGGCCCCAAAGGAATGTGCACCTTGTCAAAGTTGGAGTGAGGGGCTAGATAGATGGTGGCACCGGTGACTTGTTTCTCCTTGATGATGTTGGCTTTCTTGAAATACTTAAGGTCCATGAACTCTACACCATTCGGGGCCGGCGTGTAGGTAGACAAATCCACCTCAAGACGATGAGCCAAGCGGGCTATCATGCCTCCAACATAGATCCATGAGGAACTTTGGAAATCCCTCACCATCTTCACCCATTCCCATGTGAGGTTCATTGGCTTATCATTGTGAAACAACATCTCATAGAGCAACATGGCCTCTTCCTTCATTGGTTTGCTCAACTCGTGCCTAGCAAAGATGGCACAACCCAAAGCTCGGATCATGACTCGGAAGAGTGGACTTGCTATCTCATTTGTTGATGCGCCTTTCCTCATCTCACTTCTTCCGGCTACAAACCTCCAAAGATAGTCCACCTTCTCATTGTCCACAAAAGCGTCATCTCTCGGAAATGGGAACCCAAGGTAGGTAGCCAAATTTCGGAGAGAGAGCTCTTGCAACTCGTTGCCCATTTGGAAGGAGATCATGCCCTCACTCTCGACTCCTTCATATGTGCACTTGAATGACGCCATAAACTCGGACGTCAAAGTGGGATAATGAGTGTTGTTCCATCTTAGCATCCCATTAAGACCGATGTGAGAAAAGCACCGAGTAAGAGCCTCATCCATGTTCATCTTCTTGATAGATTCCCAATCTAACCACCGAGTGTGGTGAGATAGACCCATGAGTCGCTCATACTCCCGAGCCACATCATCATCCTCAAAGCGCACGTCATCCATCCTTTGCACCCTCTTTGACGACTTCTTGGACTTCCTTGTTGATTTCTCCATTCTTGAAGAAGATTCTCGGGTAGTCATGGTACCTACACACAATCAAAGCAAAGAACTACAAGATAAGATCTATACAACCACAACAGGATCACATGCTTTCACAACTAACAACTCATCACACAAGGAAATGACCCCATACTTGCTCTTAAGACACTCAATCCACAAGATCCAATATGTCTAAGCAAAGAATCACATAGCAATGATCAAGTTACGAGATATATCATGATAAACAAGCTTTAACCAACGTTCAAGCTCATGAATCCTAAAGCTCACACAAGAGAAAGCCAAATATCATAGGACCGACCAACATAAGACGTCGGATCCGAGGTTCTCAACCTCGGTCCGAGTCTTAGACCGACTACGCAACGTCGGACCCGAGATTCTGGGCATCTCGGTCCAAACCTAAAATTGACTTCTCTACCTGTTTCACCCAAAAATCACTCTATCATGCTCCTAAAATCCAAAATCAACCATTTCTCATCATCAATCGAAGTTCTAAGTTGGTTCTAACATGCATGATCAACAATTAAGCACAAATCTCACTATGCATGCAAAATCACCATGGATGCTCAAGGTCTAAGCTCACTCAATCATGGCAAATCTCAAATTTAGCAATGAAAGCATGAAATTCACAAGGAATGAAGTAGAGATTGAGATTCACATACCAAATTTGAAGAAACAAAGATTTCTAGCAATCAAACTTCTTAGAACTCAAATTCTCCTCTAGATCTAGAAGAGGGATGAAGAACTATGGGATTTTGTTGGGATTTTTAGCTTTGGATCGATGTTTGGGGATGCTAGGGGTTGGATCGAGATTGTTGTGGGATTTGCTTGGGGTTCGAGAGTGGTGGAGGTGATGGATCGATTTGGGGTTTTTGGTGAAGGGGGCTTGGTATTTTGGGAAGGTGGTTATGAGGGTGATGGGTGGTAGGTATGGGAAAGAAGGCTTTAAATGGGTAGAAGACAAAGTTAGGTGAGAGGGGTATAATAGGCATTTCCACAAAATCAAGACCAAGGTTGACCGTCCATGCCGGACCGACGTCACAACATCGGGCCCGAGGTACTGGGTACCTCAATCCGACTCGGTTTGGCTTCCTAAAATTCCCTTTTCTTGGCAATTCTCTACCCACAAGTCCTTTTATTATTTTCACCAATACCATACTCAATCCTGAAACTCACACAACACACAATTCCACAAAACACATGCTAAGGAGAGATTAGAAAGAATCTAAGCTAAGACAAAGAAAAACAAACTAGAAACTACGAAAATGAACCTACTAAGCTCGGGTTGCCTCCCGAGGAGCGCTTCTTTTAAGTCACTAGCTTGACTTCTAACCTCTACCCTTCACGGAGGGTGAAAAATGGTGAATTGATCATCGTTGTCATGTCCGTCTCCACGCCCCTCGTAGCCATAAAACCACCACTTGTGGTTGAAGAAAGTGTGGTCTCCAAATTCTCCTTTGTCCTCCAAAGTGTAGGTTTGCACTTCTTGCTCCTTCTCTTCTCGATCTTCATTCCCTACACCACCAAAATCTAAAGAATTTCTTGGGGGCTCAATGACATTATAACTCAAATCTTCTTTCAAATCACTCAAACATATGTACCCATCCTCTAGATCCTCTTTCAAGTCACTTAAATAAATTTAAGAGTCTCCCACATCAAAAGGATATAGAGAAGGATACTCTTCATGGCTTCTTGGGCTATCTCCATCTCTTGATTCTTCATGGACTTGAGCATTGACCATATCATGATTCCTCAAAGGTGCTTCTTCCTCTCTTGTGAGTTCCACCTCCTCTCTCTTACGCTTGGCACTTTCCTCCAATTTCAAAATCGCCAAAGCATCCGGTTCATTAAGAGCCTTGTTGAAATGGAACTCCACCTTATCCTCGCCAATCTCGAAAGTCACTTTCCCATTTCTCACATCAAACTTGGCACCCGCCGTAGCTAGAAACGGCCTTTCAAGTATGATGGGCACCAATGGATCTTCTTTCATATCTAAGATCACGAAATCATCGGGGACAAAATACCTCCCAACTCTAACTGGGACGTCATCTAAGATTCCCGTGGCCTTCGTGGATGAACCATCGGCCATAGTAAGACTCATGTCAACCGGTTCCATTTCTCCGAGGTTTGCCCTTCTCCATATGCTCATGGGCATAACCATTTTGCTTGCTCCTAAATCACAAAGAGCCTTGAAGTTTTGGGATCCAATCCCCACGGTAATTGCAAATCTTCCGGGATCGCCTAGCTTTTGAGGTAGCTCCAAGATCTTCACCTCATCTTGCATTTCCACAATTGACCTCTTCTTGCTCAAAATTTCCTTCAAGAACTTTGCATAGGATGGCATCTCACTTAGAGCATGGGTGAATGGGATGGTGATGTTCAAACCTTGCAAGAGCTTCAAGAACCTCTTAAACTTGCCCTCAACAATCTCCTTGGGCTTCTTCAATGGGTAAGGAAGAGTTGTGCCACCTTGCTTCTTGGTTGGATCTACCTCCTTAGACCGGCCTTGACTTCTTTCAACATTTTCAGCCTGGATCGACGTGGGGTGAACATCGGGACCGACTTCTGGAACCTCTGTCCTGGGGCAGGGCACATCTGGGAACATCGGTCCGACTACAGGGCATGTGGGGCCCGAGTTCCGCTTTACCTCGGTCTGAGTCAGGGGACTCTCTCCTTCTTCTGGATCGACATCATGGCACGTCGGACCCGAGTTACAGGGCAACTCGGTCCGACTCTCTTCTATTGTCCTTGGCTCGTGTGGTTCGGGCAAACTCCGTCCACTCCTTAATCCTATGGCTCGAACTTCGTTTTGTTGTTGTGGAGAACGGGCATTCTCCTCGGGTCGGCCCGGGAGTCTCCCTTCCTCACTTGGAAGTTGATTCGCCATGTTAACAAATTGGTTGTCCACTTGCCTTCTCCATACACCAAACTCTTTGAATTGGGTACCCATGTCATCAAATCTTCTCTCCATATTGGTGAATTGATTCTTCAAGTCTTGAGCCCATGGTGGTGTTTGCTCATAGAACCCCGGAGGTCGGTATGGTGGTGGTTGGGCCCTCGGCTCGTTTTGGTTGAAGTTGTTGTTGTAGCCATTGGCTTGGCCTTGATTCCACCTTCCATTTCCTCCATTGTTGAAGTTGTTTCCATTGTTGAAGTTGTTTCTCCCTCCAAAATTTCTTTGAACATAGTGTGCCTCCTCAATTTGCTCGGCCAAACGAACTTAGCGCTCATTGGGACACTCTTGGGCTTCATGCTTCAAAGAACCAATTCTTCACATGCCATCGTGGTTTGTTGGAGATGACTCATCTTCCTCCTCATCTTGTTCAAGTCATCCTCAAGGATTTGGATCTTCACATCCTTATCCACCTCTTCACTCTTTGGGTCGTAGAGCCTCTTTGCACCATCTCCTTGGACTCTTGCCTCCTTGTTGACTTGACTCACTCCGTACATGGCTTCGTAATCGGAGAGTTTGTCTAGCAACTCCCATGCTTGCTCCGGTGGCAAATCAATGAACCCACAATCGGTGTGAAGGTTCAACTTGTCCTTGGTGGCGGGGTTGATTCCTTGGAAAAATATGTCTTGGAGAACATAAGGTTGTTGCCCATGCGTTGGACATTGCCTCAACATTTCCTTGAACCGATCCCAAGCCTCAAAGAGTGGCTCGTGGGCTCCTTGTTGAAAGCTTGCTATCTTCCTTCTAAGCTCTTTTGTCTTGGTTGGCGGAAAGAACTTCATCAAGAATGCTTCGTTGAGAGCCCTGCATGATGTGATGGATCGAGGTGCTTTACTCTCCAACCAATGCAATGCCTTGCCTCCCAACGACCACTTGAAGGCCTTGAGTAGCACGTACTCAAGCGTCTCGTCATCCGTCGAGATGGTCTCACATAGATCCTTGAATTGCTTCACATGCTCGATTGGGCATTCATTCGGTCTCCCTTGAAATTGGTCCCTCTTGATAAGTGAGATGAATTGAGTTTTGATCTCAAAGTTCTTTGACACCTCCGGCAAGACAATGGCCGGTTCCGGCACCTTCAACTCCGGATGCATATATTGACGTGCATTCCGGGGTTGGGTGTTGATTTGAGCCTCCAATCTCATCCTTTGCTCACGCTCTCTTCTAGCTTCAACATCTCAGTTCGCCATCTCAAGTTGCATTCGAGCCATGTCGGCCCTCATCCTATCAACCTCCTCATCACGTTGTGCTTGGTCCGCCATTCTTTCCTTCTTTCGAGCTTGTTTGAGAATGCTCTCCGGATCACACACAAAGTCGAACTCAAGTGTTCCTCGGACGGAACGAGCTCGCATACACCTACAACCAAAGACACAAACAAAAACCAAATCAAAACAAACAAGGGGTTTGGGCTAGTCCCTCACCCAAATCACAACCAAATCAAAGACTCAACAAAAGATGGTACCTCAAACAAGTAGAACTCCCCGGCAACGGCGCCAAAATTCTGATGGGTTCCGGATCGGAGGGTCTCAAAATTTAAATTTATAAACCGAACCCCAATTGTAGTATAAGGGTAGGGTGTCGAACACACGGGAGTTCGTGCGTTGAGTGTACCAAAAAGACTAAAAAGAGGAAAAGAAAGGCAAAAACAAGGAAAATCAAAGAGAACAACTCGGACCGACTTGGGTCACTTCGGTCTGAGATTGGATCCATGTGAGTTGGCCGGGACCGACACAGGGGACGTCGGGCCCGATGTACTGGGTAACTCGAACTAGGCAAATATGGTAGATCGGTCTTGGGTTTTTGGGTTCCTTCCCTATCTAGACTTGAGTGATTCCACCCCAATTCAGCCAATAAGTGTTGATCCTTAGGAGATCGAGGTTGTTTGCCTCCGATCCCTCCACTCTACACTTCGACCTTAGGGAGATTTCACTCTCCTTCGATGCTAGGTCTAGTGATGGGCTCGAGATCGCTTTCGCTTGCTCTTACCAACCACAAGCCCTAGATCCCTTGTTCTCACAAGAGAATTGAAGCTCAATGTAGAGAGGATTCATAGATCAAGCACTCAAGGCTATGGAATTGGGGGTTCACACCTAATCCTAGCTAGGGGATTCCCCCATAGCCCAAGACTATGGAATCTACTCCATCAAGTAAGAGTAAAAAGCAATCAAGTGGCAAAGCAAGCAAATCTCAATCATCAAACTCAAATCAAAGCTAAATTGCATTCAGTTCTCAAAGGGATTCACAATATCCAAGTCTCAAATCCACAAAACAAAAGCAAAACAAGTTCAAACTCACTAATCTCTCCTAGAACTCCACCGATTTCCTCTTCTCTTCTCCTCTTCCTTTCTCCTCCTTGCTCTCCAAGTCTTCCTTGAGCCTTTTGAGAGTGATTAGGTGTGGATTGTTCTTGTTTTCTCCCCTAAGCTCCCTCTAATTATCCTTCTCTCTTGATTGGGGACCAAGGAATTCCAAATTAGAAGAGGGGCAAAATGGAAGATCACAATAATGTGCCTTGGAGCCCAATCCTCTCCTTTGCCGACTTGGATCGATGCGGAGGCACCTCGGGCCCGACGTTGCCAACCTCGGTCTGAGCCTCTGAAGCTTGAACTCGGGCCCGACTTGATGGGACATCGATCTGGGGCCTCGATCCTTCTCTTTTCTTGGTCTTCCTTTGGCTCTTCTTCGATCTTTGCATGGCTCTTCCGCTCCTTTGCTCCTTAGCTTGGCTCCCCCTTAGAAACTCCTCCAAAACGTCCTCAAATGCGCCATTTTACCTACAAAACACAACAAACTCGCATAGTCTCCGAATCTCATAGAAAATCGGGAACTAAGCTAAAAAGGGACAAAACACACAAGAAAAGAAGGAAAAAGGACTAAAACTACCATGGAAAACACACTTAAAACACTACCAAAATGAGAGACATCAGTAGGTATGGGAAAGAAGGCTTTAAATGGGAAAGAGACAAAGTTAGGTTAGAGGGGTATAATGGGCATTTCCTCAAAATCAAGACCAAGGTTGACCGGCTAAGCCGGACCGACGTCACCCACGTCGGGCCCGAGGTCCTGGGTACCTCGATCCGGCTTGGTTTGGCTTCCTAAAATTCCCTCTTCTTGCCAATTCTTTACCCACAAGACCTTTTATTATTTTCACCACTACCATACTCAATCATGAAGCTCACACAACACACAATTCCACAAAACACATGCTAAAGAGAGATTAGAAGGAATCTAGGCTAAGACAAAGAAACTAAACTAGAAACTACCGAAATAAACCTACTAAGCTCGGGTTGCCTCCCGAGGAGCGCTTCTTTTAAGTCACTAGCTTGACTTCTAACCTCGACCTTCACGGTGGATGAAAAATGGTGAATTGATCATCGTGATCATGTCCATATCCACGCCTCTCATAGCCATAAAACCACCACTTGTGATTGATGTAGGCGTGGCCTCCAAATTCTCCTTCACCTTTCTCCTCCAAAGTATGAGTTTGCACTTCTTGCTCCTTCTCAACTTGATCTTCATTCCCTACACCAAAAACATCTAGAGAATTTCTAGAAGATTCAATGACATTATAGCTCAAGTCCTCTTTCAAATCACTCAAACATATGTAACTATCCTCTAGATCCTCTTTCAAGTCACTTAAACGAATATAGGAGTCTCCCACGTCAAAAGGATATGAAGAAGGATACTCTTCATGGCTCCTCGGACTATCATCACCTCTTGACTCCTCATGGTGCTCACTTGGATCTAGTAACTCTCTCTCTTGCTCTTGAACATTGACCATGTCATGGCTCCTCAAAGGTGCTTCTTCCTCTCTTGTGGCTTCCACTTCCTCTCTTTTCCGCTTGGCACTTTCCTCCAATTTCAAGATTGCCAAAGCATCCGGTTCATTTAGAGCCTTGTTGAAGTGAAACTCCACCTTATCTCCGCCTATCTCGAAAGTCACTTTTCCATTTATTACATTAAATTTGGCACCCGCCGTGGCTAGAAACGGCCTTCCAAGAATAATGGGTACCAAAGGGTCTTCTTTCATATCAAGGATCACGAAATCGTCGGGGACAAAATACCTCCCAACTCTAACCAGGACGTCATCTAAGATTCCCGTGGCCTTTGTAGATGAGCCATCGGCCATAGTAAGACTCATGTCAACCGGTTCCATATCACCAAGGTTAGCCCTCCTCCATATGCTCATGGGCATAACCGATATGCTTGCTCCTAAATCACAAAGAGCCTTGAAGTTTTGGGATCCAATCCCCACGGTAATTGCAAATCTCCCGGGATCACCCAATTTTTGAGGTAGCTCCAAGATTTTCACCTCGTCTTGCATTTCCACAATCGACCTCTTCTTGCTCAAAATTTCCTTTAAGAACTTTGCATAAGATGGCATCTCACTTAGAGCGTCGGTGAACGGTATGGTGATGTTCAAACCTTGCAAGAGCTTCAAGAACCTCTTAAACTTGCCCTCTACAACTTCCTTGGGCTTCTTCAATGGGTAAGGAAGAGTCGTGCCATCTTGTTTCTTGGTTGAATCCACTTCCTTGGACCGGCTTGGATCACTCTCAACATTCTCAGCTTGGGTCGACGTGGGATCGACATCGGGACCAATGTGCGGAACCTCGGTCCTAGGGCAGGGCAAAACTGAGGAAGTCGGTCCGACTACAAGGCATGTCGGGCCCGAGTTCTGCTCCTCCTCGGTCCTGGTCAGGGGACTTCCTCCGTCTTCTGGCTCGACTTCTTGGCACGTCGGGCCCGAGTTACTGGGCAACTCGGTCCGACTCTCTTCTCTTGTCCTTGGCATTTGTGGCTCGGGCAAACTCCAACCACTCCTCAAACCTATGGCTCGGACTTCATTTTGTTGTTGTGGGGCACGGGGATTCTCCTCAGGTCGGCCCGGGAGTCTCCCTTCCTCTCTCGGAAATTGATTTGCCATGTGAACAAATTGGTTGTCCACTTGTCTTCTCCATACACCAAACTCCTTGAATTGGGTGCCCATTTCATCAACTCTCCTCTCAACATTAGTGAATTGAGTCTTTAAGTCCTTGAACTCGCCTCTCATCTCTTGTGCCCATTGTGGAGTTTGTTTATAGAACCCCAGAGGTCGGTATGGTGGTGGTTGTGCCCTTGGCTCATTTTGGTTATAGTTGTTGTTGTAGCCATTGGCTTGCCCTTGGTTCCACCTTCCATTCCCTCCATTGTTGAAGTTGGCTCTTCCTCCATAGTTTCTTTGAACATAGTGTGCCTCCTCGATTTGCTCGGTGATTCGGCCTATTTTGTATAGGTTAACTCTTGTATTTTAGGGCTTTATTGAGAGTGTTTAGGTTATATTTGAGCGGAATTGTAATATCTAGGCCGAAGACACAAGAATGCAAGAATCAAGAGTTTTAAGGCGTTTTGAGCTGTCTTCCCGACACCACTTTCTTGCGAAGGCTATATCTTGAGCTACAGAGGTCGGATTGACTTGATTCCGGTGCCATTGGAAAGCTAACTTCAAGGGCTTCAATTCGTCTTTGTACACCGAAGTCAGATTCCAAGCCGAAGATGGTCAAACCAGCCTCCGAAGTGATACCAGCCATTCTGTCGAGATACCGCGACCGCGGATTGTCCACCGCGACCGCGGTGGCTGCCGAGACAACTTGTTCCTTTCTGTTGCGAAATCGCAAGCGCGGGCGCGGCCATGGCGACGCGACCGCGGCGATGCCAGATCCGAGACGGGCCGAAGATCTATCTTCTTTCTATCTTCTTATCTTTTCTCTTTCCTTTTCTATCTTTTCTCCTTTCCTAATTAGATTAGAAGAGCATGTTCCCTGGGTCTATATAAGGAGGAGCCTGCCTTAGGTTTTTAGTATCTTCTTTCATATAATTCAATTCTTCTCTTTTAATTTAGTTATGGAGAGCTAGTCTCCTTGGGTTTGTTCAAGGGAGAAGCTCTGATGTATGAACTCACGAGGTTTTGGTAATTGATTTCTATCCTTTTGTTGATATTGATTCTCTTGTGCTTCATCCCATGATCTATGCTTGGTTTTATAAGTCTGGCCAACTTGTTTGATTGACTTAGATCTATTGTTTGAATTAGGATTGGTTGTTGTCTATGCATCTTTCCTATTTCTCGAAACAACTCTATTCTAGGACCGTGGACTAGTTTAGGGAAGAGTATTCAATGGTTTAATTGTGTATGAGACTCGTAGCTTGATTGCATGATTTGATTTCCTAATATCCTTGTTCTCTATGCTAATTCTAGGTTAAGCGTCCTTGCCTAGGGTTATAGAATTGCTCGGACCGTGGACTTGCAATTGTTAATGATCAGGATAGGAATTAACCATAGGTGTGAATGAAATCAATGGATGAATCTATGATCGAGTGATTATTTCATGAGTGGATCTTTTGGATAAACCTGCCTCCTATCTATTTGTTTATTTGTTTGTTATTTGTTTCCTAGGTTAGTTCAGATATCTCTTTGATTTTCCCCCATATCTTTAGTTGATAATCATATTCATACTAGAAGCCTTTGTTCTCTTGGGTTCGACCCCTTACTTGCTTACTATACTTAGTTTGTGTGTTTGGGTTTATTTTTGACTTTGGATACAACGATTTTGCCCGAGTCAAATTTTGGCGCCGTTGCCGGGGAACTTTGGTTTCTTTCTAGGATTAATATTTTTATTGAATGTGTTAAAAAAAAAATCGGGCTAACATGCTGGTACTAGGTTCGAAAGAACGTTTTCTGCTTGAACCGCGCCCGCGGGTGCGCAACCGCGGTCGTGTTTCGAATACAGAAACTCCCGATGTACATGTACTAGACATCGCGGTCGCGGTCCACAAACCGCGCCCACGGTGATGATGCAGTTAGTTTTAAAAAAAAAAGAAGAAAAAAGAAGGAGAAAAAAAAAAGAAAAAAAAAAGAAGGAAAAAACAGAGAAAAAAAAAAAGAACTTCTTGGTGCCATTCTATCTTCTACCTTCCATACATCTTTACCATCTATCTATCTTTCCATTCTTCTATCTTTCCATCATTCTATCTTTCCATCTATCTCTTTCCACCACCTTCTATACATTCTTTCCATCCAACTTTAGCTTTCCATTCTTTTGGCTATGTTCAAAGCCTAAGTATGGGGGAGCTTTGTTCCACTGAATAACATCATTGAGGTTCAAGTTCAAGAGTTCACACATGTCATGAGAAGACGAGCCCAATATCCGAGAGCCACATTGAGCATTCATGTTCAAGGAGACGTCCGAGTTCGCAATCACTTAAGGCCACGACCGCGCTTCCCATACCGCGCCCGCGGTTGGTTCCCAGAAGATGATGTTGCTTACGACATTGGATCCGCGCCCGCGGCCCGTACGCCCGCGCCCGCGGTTAGCCTGCAGAATGGTGATTCCAAAGCTTTTCTTCCATTCTTCTACCACCTTTGAAGAGTTCTTCCATTCCACTCCTCTTCATCGTCTGTGAGTCTTCTGATATACCTTCTTCCTTGCTTCTATCCTTTTCTCTTTGCTTCATTGAGGACAATGAAGGATTTAAGTATGGGGGAAGGAGTACTCGCATTCGCTTATCTTAGTTAGCTTAGTTAGAGATTTGCTTCAGATTTTTGATTTTCTTCTTTTCATGGAGCACTTGCACCATATCTTTTTGCATAATAAAGAAAGAAAGAAAAAGAAAAAGATAGAAAAAGCCATAAAAATTGAAAAAAGGCATATGAAATCCTGGGATGAGTCGAAAACCCGAAAGGGCGGCTCAGGTAATAAGCAGGTAACCCAGACCAGTATTAGGCTGGGGTAATATGAGGTTTATGAGTGATTGTGAGTATTTGTGAGCACACTTTTTGAAAAATGAAAAGAGCGGTTAGGTGAAAACCCGAAAGGGCGCCTAAGCAGAATTGAGCGTAAAAATTCGAGTGTTTAGGATCATTCTTGCTTGGGGACTTTGGGGCTTATATGTTAGATTTGGGTAGATCCTAGGTTGCTCTCTTTCATGTTTTTAGAGCTTGAGTGTTATATCTTGTTGTGAGGTGTGTGTTTGAGCTTCATTGTTTTATGCTCATGATTTCTCTATATTTTTGGGTTCGGGTTGTGAGCTGAGTGTTTTTATTTTCCCTTGTATCCTGAGATCTTAGATGTGCTATCTTGTTATATTTGTTTGAGCTTACTCGAGGACGAGCAAGATCTAAGTATGGGGGAATTTGATTCGGCCTATTTTGTATAGGTTAACTCTTATATTTTAGGGCTTTATTGAGAGTGTTTAGGTTAGATTTGAGCGGAATTGTAATATCTAGGCCGAAGACACAAGAATGCAAGAATCAAGAGTTTTAAGGCGTTTTGAGCTGTCTTCCCGACACCACTTGCTTGCGAAGGCTATATCTTGAGCTACAGAGGTCGGATTGACTAGATTCCGGTGCCATTGGAAAGCTAACTTCAAGGGCTTCAATTCATCTTTGTAGACCGAAGTCCGATTCCAAGCCGAAGATGGTCAAACCAGCCTCCGAAGTGACAACAGCAACTGTCGAGATACCGCGACCGCGGATTGGCCACCGCGACCGCGGTGGCTGCCGAGACGACTTGTTCCTTTCTGTTGCGAAATCGCAAGCGCGGGCGCGGCCATGGCGACGCGACCGTGGCGATGCCAGATCCGAGACGGGCCGAAGATCTATCTTCTTTCTATCTTCTTATCTTTTCTCTTTCCTTTTCTATCTTTTCTCCTTTCCTAATTAGATTAGGGGAGCATGTTCCCTGGGTCTATATAAGGAGGAGCCTGCCTTAGGTTTTTAGTATCTTCTTTCATATAATTCAATTCTTCTCTTTTACTTTAGTTATGGAGAGCTAGTCTCCTTGGGTTTGTTCAAGGGAGAAGCTCTGATGTATGAACTCGTGAGGTTTTGGTAATTGATTTCTATCCTTTGGTTGATATTGATTCTCTTGTGCTTCATCCCATGATCTATGCTTGGTTTTATAAGTCTGGCCAACTTGTTTGATTGACTTAGATCTATTGTTTGAATTAGGATTGGTTGTTGTCTATGCATCTTTCCTATTTCTCGAAACAACTCTATTCTAGGACCGTGGACTAGTTTAGGGAAGAGTATTCAATGGTTTAATTGTGCATGAGACTCGTAGCTTGATTGCATGATTTGATTTCCTAATATCCTTGTTCTCTATGCTAATTCTAGGTTAAGCGTCCTTGCCTAGGGTTATGGAATTGCTCGGACCGTGGACTTGCGATTGTTAATGATCAGGATAGGAATTAACCATAGGTGTGAATGAAATCAATGGATGAATCTATGATCGAGTGATTATTTCATGAGTGGATCTTTTGAATAAACCTGCCTCCTATCTATTTGTTTATTTGTTTGTTATTTGTTTCCTAGGTTAGTTCAGATATCTCTTTGATTTTCCCCCATATCTTTAGTTGATAATCATATTCATACTCGAAGCCTTTGTTCTCTTGGGTTCGACCCCTTACTTGCTTACTATACTTAGTTTGTTTGTTTAGGGTTATTTATCTTTGATCTTGGCACGACGACTTTAGCCGAGTCACTCGGCCAAGCGAACTTGGCGTTCATTAGGACACTCTTGAGCTCCATGCTTGAAAGAACCACATTCTTCACATGCTGTTGAAGTTTGCTTGTAGTGATTCATTTGCCTCCTCATCTTGTTCAACTCATCCTTAAGGAATTGAATCTTCACATCATTATCAACCTCTTCATTCTTCGGGTGGTAGAGCCTCCTTGTACCATCTCCTTGGACTCTTGCCTCCTTGCTGACTTGATTCACTCCGTACATGGCTTCGTAATCAGAGAGTTTGTCAAGCAACTCCCACGCTTGCTCCGGTGATAAGTCAATGAACCCACAATCGGTGTGAAGGTTCAACTTGTCCTTGGTGGCGGGGTTGATTCCTTGGAAGAATATGTCTTGGAAAACATATGGTTGTTGCCCATGCGTTGGACATTGTCTCAACATTTCCTTGAACCGATCCCAAGCCTCAAAGAGTGGCTCGTGGGCTCCTTGTTGAAAACTTGCTATCTTCCTTCTAAGCTCCGTTGTCTTTGTTGGCGGAAAGAACTTCATCAAGAATGCCTCGTTGAGAGCCCTCCATGTAGTGATGGATCGAGGTGCTTGGCTCTCCAACCAATGCAACGCCTTGCCTCCCAACGACCACTTGAAGGCCTTGAGTAGCACGTACTCGAGCGTCTCCTCATCCGTCGAGATGGTCTCACATAGATCCTTGAATTGCTTCACATGCTCAATCGGGCACTCATTCGGTCTCCCTTGAAATTGGTCCCAGTTGATAAGTGAGATGAATTGAGTCTTGATCTCAAAGTTCTTTGAAACCTCCGGCAAGACAATGGCCGGTTCCGGCACCTTCAACTCCGGATGCATATATTGACGTGCATTCCGGGGTTGGGTGTTGATTTGAGCCTCCAATCTCATCCTTTGCTCACGCTCTCTCCTAGCTTCGGCATCTCGGTTGGCCATCTCAAGTTGCATACGGGCCATGTCGGCCCTCATCCTATCAACCTCATCATCATGTAGTGCTTGGTTCTCCATTCTCTTCTTCTTTCGAGCTTGTTTGATAATGCTCTCCGGATCACACACAAAGTCGAACTCAAGTGTTCCTCGGACGGAACGAGCTCGCATACACCTATAACCAAAGACACAAACAAACCCGAATCAAAACAAACAAGGGGTTTGGGCTAGTCCCTCACCCAAATCATTACAAAATCAAAGACTCAACAAAAGATGGTACCTCAAACAAGTAGAACTCCCCGGCAATGGCGCCAAAATTCCGAAGCGGTCCGGATCGGAGGGTCAAAATTTAAATTTATAAACCGAACCCCTATTGTAGTACAAGGGTAGGGTGTCGAACACACGGGAGTTCGTGCGTTGAGTGTACCCAAAAGACTAAAAAAGGGAAAAGAAAGGCAAAACAAGGAAAATCAAAAGGAAAAACTCGGACCGACTTTGGTCACTTCGGTCCGAGGTTGGATCGATGAGAGTTGGCACGGGACCGACATAGAGGACGTCGGGCCCGTGGTCTGGGTAACTCGAACTAGGCAAATATAGTAGATCGGTCTTGGGTTTTTGGGTTCCTTCCCTAACTAGACTTGGGTAATTCCACCCCAATTCAGCCAATAAGTGTTGATCCTTATGAGATCGAGGTTGTTTGCCTTCGATCCCTCCACTCTACACATCGACCATAGGGGGCTTTTCACCTTCCCTTCGATGCAAGGTCAAGTGATGGGGTCGAGATCGCTTTCGCTTACTCTTACCAACCACAAGCCCTTGATCCCTTGTTCTCACAAGAGAATTGAACCTCAATGTAGAGAGGATTCATAGATCAAGCACTCAAGGCTATGGAATTGGGGGTTCAAACCCAATCCTAGCTAGGGGTTTCTCCCATAGCCCAAGACTATGGAATCTACTCCATGAAGTAAGAGTAAAAAGCAATCAACAAACAAAGCAAGCAAATCTCAATCATCAAACTCAAATCAAAGCCAAATTGCATTCAAATCAAAGGGGCTCACAATATCCAAATCTCAAATCCACTAAATGAAAGCAAAACAAGTTCAAACTCACAAAATCCTCCTACTCTCCACCGATTTCCTCTTCTCCTCTTCCTTCCTCCTCCTTGCTCTCTAAGTCTTCCTTGAGCCTTTGAGAGTGATTAGATGTGGATTCCCCCTCCAAGTTGTCTTCTATCTCTAATTATCCTCCTTAATTAGGGACCAAGGAATTCCAAAATTAGAAGAAGGGCAAAAGTGGTAGATCACAATTATGTGCCTTGGAGCCCAATCCTCACTTAAGCCGACTTAGACCGACACGGATGCACCTCGGGCCCGACGTCACCAACCTCGGTCTGAGCCTCTAAAGCGCCAACTCGGGCCCGACTTGATGGGATATCGATCCGGGGCCTCGATCCTCTTCTCTTCTTGGTTTTCCTTGAGTTCCTCTTCGTTCCTTGCTTGGCTCTTCCGCTCCTTTGCTCCCTAGCTTTGCTCCTCCTTAGAAACTCCTTGCAAACATCCTCAAAATGTGCCAATTTACCTACAAAATACAACAAATTCGCATAGTCTCCGAATCTCATAGAAAATCGGGAACTAAGCTAAAGAGAGACAAAACTAACAAAGAAAGGAACAAAAGACACATATTTACAAAGGAAATTAACCACTAAAACACCACCAAAATGAGAGACATCAGTATGCGAGCTCGTTCCGCCTTTGGAACATTTGAGTTCGACTTTGTTAGTGACCCGGAAAACATCATCAAAGAAGCTCGAAAGAAGAAGTGGATGGAGAACCAAGCACAATGTGATGAGGTTGCTAGGATGAGGGCCGACATGGCTCAGATGCAACTTGAGATGGAAAACCGGAATGCCGAGATAAGGAGAGAGCGTGAGGAAAGGATGAGATTGGAGGCTCAAATCAACACCCAACCCCGGAATGCACGCCAATACATGCATCCGGAGTTGAAGGTGCCGGAGTCGGCCATAGTCTTACCGGAGGTTTCAAAGAACTTCGAGATGAAGACTCAATTCATATCACTTATCAAGAGGGACCAATTTGAGGGGCGACCGAATGAGTTCCCGATTGAGCATGTGAAGAGGTTCAAAGATATGTGTGAGACTATCTCGACGGATGAGGAGACGCTAGAGTACGTGCTACTCAAAGCCTTCAAGTGGTCGTTAGGAGGCAAGGCGGCACATTGGCTAGAGAGCAAAGCTCCTCGATCCATTACAACATGGCGGGCTCTCAATGAGGCATTCTTGATGAAGCTCTTCCCATCAACAAAAACAACGGAGCTTAGAAGGAAGATAGCAAGTTTTCAACAAGGAGCCCACGAGCCACTCTTTGA
This sequence comes from Polygonum maritimum, assembly GCA_963924305.1. Classification (NCBI taxonomy): domain Eukaryota; kingdom Viridiplantae; phylum Streptophyta; class Magnoliopsida; order Caryophyllales; family Polygonaceae; genus Polygonum; species Polygonum maritimum. The sequence goes on from OZ002728.1 coordinate 32,960,777, forward strand.
GGCTTGGGATCGGTTCAAGGAAATGTTAAGGCAATGTCCAACCCATGGGCAACAACCTTATGTTCTCCAAGACATTTTCTTCCAAGGAATCAACCCCGCCACCAAGGACAAGTTGAACCTTCACACCGATTGTGGGTTCATTGATTTGCCACCGGAGCAAGTATGGGAGTTGATTGACAAACTCTCTGATTATGAAGCCATGTACGGAGTGAGTCAAGTCAACAAGGAGGCAAGAGTCGAAGGAGATGGTACGAGGAGGCTCTATGACCCGAAGAATGAAGAGGTTAATAAGGATGTGAAGATTCAATTCCTTGAGGATGAGTTGAACAAGATGAGGAGGCAAATGAATCATCTCATGCAAACCACAAGAGCATGTGAAGAATGTGGGTCTTTCAAGCATGGTGCTCAAGAGTGTCCTAATGAACGCCAAGTTCGCTTGGCCGAGCAAATCGAGGAGGCACAGTTTGTTCAAAGAAACTACAGAGGAAGAGCCAACTTCAACAACGGAGGAAATGGGAGGTGGAACCAAGGCCAAGCCAATGGCTACAACAACAACTACAACCAAAATGAGCCAAGGGCCCAACCACCACCATACCGACCTCCGGGGTTCTATGAACAAACTCCACAATGGGCACAAGACTTGAAGAATCAATTCACCAATGTGGAGAGGAGAGTTGATGAGATGGGCACCCAATTCAAGGAGTTTGGTGTATGGAGAAGACAAGTGGACAACCAATTTGTTCACATGGCAAATCAACTTCCGAGAGAAGAAGGGAGACTCCCGGGCCGACCCGAGGAGAATCCCCGTGCCCCACAACAAAAAAATGAAGTCCGAGCTACAGGGTTAAGGAGTGGTCAGAGTTTGCCCGAGCCACAAGTGCCAAGGACAAGGGAAGAGAGTCGGACCGAGTTGCCCAGGAACTCGGGCCCGACGTGCCCAGACATCGAGCCAGAAGTTGGAGTAGGTCCCCTGACCAGGACCGAGGACGGGAGAAACTCGGGCCCGACATGCCCTGAAGTCGGACCGACTTTGATGTGATCTGACTTCAGGATCGGTCGAATTCGGGTTCGACTGAGCGTTTTGTGGAGGTGTCGTGCAAGGATTTAGTAAGATACTCAAACTGAGTTTTTGTATTGCAAATAGATGGCAAAGTGGCGTTACCATCCTTGAGTATAGGCGTTTTTGAGGTACAAGAAAGAAGGGAATGAAATCAAGAAATCAAGTGAGGAAAACGAGAGCTAGAAGCCGGCGAGGTGTGGGTTCCCTCGGCCCTTTCTCCTTTGAGGAGAAGAGACCGAAAGAGTAAGGGCTAATAGCTCTCTTTACTCAATTTCAATCTAAGACAAAATGAAGGCCCTAGGAGTCCTTATATAGGCTGAGGTAACGGAGAGAGGGCGGCAGCTTGGAGTGGGCGCCAAGCTTCGTATGGAGGTGGAGAGAAGTGTGGGCGCCAAGCATCATTAAGGTGTGAGGAGGTGATGTGGATTGGTGGCCAAGGCAAGCACAAATCAGCCGGCCTTTAATGATGTAGATTGGCGGCCAAGTAACACATGTCTTCCTTGATGATCCAAACTTGGTGGCCAAGGATTTGCATTGGGTGTTGAGGAGTGGCGGCCAAGCAACCTCCCACGTGGGCTTTGGATATTTCTCTTGATGTTGGGCTTCGGGCCTATCAAGACTTTCATTCGGGCCAAGCACTTGGAGGCACACCAACACTTGACTAGGTGGGTTGTGTGGGGCGTGGGCCAAATGGGCCCGGAGTTGTTCTTGCAACATTTTAGTGCGTTGCCTAGTCAAAGCCCCGGGAGGATGGTCTAGTTCCTTATCCATGGTCGACCGTGTGGCGGGTCGTGGCCGACCTATGTGCGTGTGGCCTCGGGAGTGCCTCGGAGAGGCCCCCGGCTTGTGCCTCGGGCCACGCTTTAACGCCGCCCGCGGGGTGCCTTGTGGAGGCACCGGGCGCACCGGCGCTGCTTGCGCGGTGAGGCCCCAAAGGGGCACCGGGAGGCACCGGGGCGCCGGTGCCTTGATATGGGCCGGGAGGCACCATGGCGTCGGTGCCTTGGTGTAAAACGGAAGGCACCATGGCGTCGGTGCCTTGTGGTGAGCCGAGAGGCACCATGGCGTCGGTGCCTTGATGTGAACCGGGTGCGATCACATCATCCTCCCCCAATTGAGAAGGATTCGTCCTCGAATCTTCTTGGTCGAGCACAGCGCCCGCGCACATAATCGCGAATGGTGTCCTCCGCGTGGCTTGATGGGCGGACTTATTGTAGGCGAACTCTGTGAGAGCTGGGCATTTTTCCCACCTACGCAAGTTAGTCCGCAAGAAATAATGAAGTAAGGCACCCAAGGTTTTATTAAGAACCTCGGTTTGTCCATTTGTCAGTTTAGAGTCGACAAGGAGTGACCGTCCATCAAGGGGAATTAGGCACGTTCGCCTCTCTTGGATAGCTCGGTTCACCTCCTTTCCCCAGGCTATCATAAGATGTTTAGAACTGCCTTCACAGGCCTTAAGCTCCATTTTCTTTTTGGCACTCTTCTTTCTTAGCTCCCTCGCCTCCTGGTCGGCGATTACTTCATGAGGAGCTAAGGGATGCAAGGTGAACTTCTTACCGTCCCTATGGAAGATGTACTCGTTGGTAACCCCTTGGTGAATAACAGCTCGGTCATATTGCCAGGGTCGGCCCAAGAGTAAATGGCTGGTAGTCATAGGGACGACATCACACAGGACCTCATCCTCATAAGGCCCGATGGAAAACTTAATTCTCGCTTGCTCCTTGACCATCACCGGTGCGTCGGAGTTAAGCCAATGTAGAGAGTAGTGGATCTTGCGGGGTGTCTTTTCGAGGTTGAAGCGAGAGACCACCTCGGTGTCGATTAAGTTGCTACAAGATCCACCATCTATGATAACACTACACACTTTGCCTTGGATAAAGCATCGTGTGTGAAAGATGTGCTCCCGCTGTGAAGGCACCGAGGGCCGTTCATTAGTGAAGAGGGCTCGTTCAACAACAAAGCACTCACCACTAACGGCGGGTACGTCTATTTCCTCCTCGCTTTCGCTTTGCTCCAACTCCTCTTCGGACTCATACTCACCTGCTTGGTTGAGGAGCACTTGTTTCTGGTTAGGGCAATCGCGAGCAAAATGGCCTCGCCACAAGCACTTGAAGCATTGGATGTCGCGGGCACGAGAATTGATGCCGTCTTTAGGCGCGGCGGGGGCAGGTGCGTTGTCCCGCCTAACCGGAGGAGTGCTAGCCTCGGGTTTCGGCTCTTTGGCCTCACTCCGCTTAGGTGGTGGATTAGAGCTCGTAGAACCCGAGCTCCAAGTGCGGCCACTCCCACCACTACGCCGCCGTTGTAAGTTTTGGTACACTTGATTAGTGTAGTGGAGAACATCGGCAATGGAGGCTTCCGCACCAAAACGTTGCATCTCCACATAAGCGGCCACTTCTGAGTTTAGGCCCCCGATGAATTTAGAAATAATATATCTCTCCGGAAATCGAACTCGGGACCGGAAGACAAGTTGTCGTAGCTCCTTATAATACTCATCGGGGTTGCGGGCCCCTTGCTTAATCCGCTCCAGTTTAACTTGGATGCGGTCAAGATAATCCTCGGGCACAAACCGATCACGCATGGCCCGCTTAAGCTGGCCCCACGTGCGAATGGGGTTCTCGCCTTGATACGCTCGGTCCTCTTTCTCCTCTTGCCACCATGAGTAGGCAAAATCGGTGAATCGAATGGTGGCGATCGCCACTAGTTGGCGATCCGGATAGTCGTAATATTCAAAGACCGCCTCGGTCTTAGCCTCCCAATCAAGGTAGGCCTCGACATCCGAGGTTCCGGCGAAAGGTTCCACCGTGAGTTTAATTCCGTGGTGGTGGTCCCTCGGTTGTTCCATTGGAGGATTAAGACCTTGACCATTCAACCGGTCGCGGAACCGAACATCCTCCCGCAGCGCTAAAGGATCCGGAAGGTTGCGCCGGGGTCCGAGGAGAGCCGCGAGCTGCCCTCGGTGTTGTCGGTGCCGAGGCTGCCGCTCCTCGTGTTCTGGGAGGACAGCCGGTGGCCTCCGAGGGGGAGGAAGAATAGCCTCCAATCTCAGAGACTCGTCCTTCGAAAGGACGGGCTTCTTTTGCTCCAGGGCCTCATGATGAGTCCCCGAATATTGTCCCTTCTCGAATTGAGGGCTCGGCGAACGCTCATGCCGTGGAGACATGCTAAGGCGTTGCTCGATCTTATCATCCATGGCCCGGAGCAGCTTGTCACGGGACTTCTCATAGGTCTCCCGAACGTCCGCTCGGGCATCATCCCGGACCTCTTGTAAGAGGCCGCGGAGCACCTTCCAAGAGAAAGTGTTATCTGCTTCCTCCGTGTTGTCAGGAAGATTCTTGTTCTTCGGCGGGTCTTGAGACATGATTAAAGAAACAAACACGGAACTTGGTAATGGTTAGATAAATCCAATGACCCACTCGTGTTTGGACTCGAAAAAGAATTTTTTTTTTTTTTAAAAACCAAAGAAACGATCAAATGGGGAGGACTGACTCGTGTTTGGACTCGATTTTATGTGGCTCTCGGACTCACACACTCCGACTTTAGGATCGTTTACTTCGCCACCAAGAGTCCTTAACACAACTCTTTCCTCCGCTCGCTCGAGTGAGAGCGACAACAACCGGAAATCAAAACAAGCGACCGGAGCTTGTGGGCGAGTGTTTACTAGCACCACAAGTCGGGAATCCCGTTGCTCGGGGTTAGGATTAAATTAAGGCAAGGAAAAAGGCCAATAAGAATATACGTCTTGGCTGGCCCCTTTTCGAACTTTGCTTGTTCGACCTTCTTCGTAATAATTTTTTTTTTTTGAAACGAGAGATACTATCTCTCTTTTCTCTTTGCTTGGAGAAGTACTACTTCTCCTTGAATTTTTTTTTTTTGAACAAGAGTTACTAACTCTTCTTGTGTTCTTTCTTTGACCGAGAGAAGGTTTCCTTCTCTTTGTCGGTTTCTCTTTTTTTTTTTTTGAACAAGACGAGCACACTTAAAGATTTGTGCCTCGTCAGGATAAAGCTTCCGAAGGTCGAAGAACGAGGGTCGGCCAAGACAAAGGGCTCGACAAGAGGGTGGTAAGAAAAGGTTAGGCTCGTTTTTTTTTTTGAAGAGATTGAAATCGGTCAAGGCAAGGAAGGGAAAAACGAGGCTAGATTTGGGGGGACAAGAAAAGGGATTCGAGCAATTGAAAACCTGACTCGTAGGGTAGTAATTCGTACCCCCACAACTTGAGGAACTCAAGCCGACAGGCTCTGATACCAGATGATGTGATCTCACTTCAGGATCGGTCGAATTCGGGTTCGACTGAGCGTTTTGTGGAGGTGTCGTGCAAGGATTGAGTAAGATACTCAAACTGAGTTTTTGTATTGCAAATAGATGGCAAAGTGGCGTTACAATCCTTGAGTATAGGCGTTTTTGAGGTACAAGAAAGAAGGGAATGAAATCAAGAAATCAAGTGAGGAAAACGAGAGCTAGAAGCCGGCGAGGTGTGGGTTCCCTCGGCCCTTTCTCCCTTGAGGAGAAGAGACCGAAAGAGTAAGGGCTAATAGCTCTCTTTACTCAATTTCAATCTAAGACAAAATGAAGGTCCTATGCGTCCTTATATAGGCTGAGGTAACGGAGAGAGGGCGGCAACTTGGAGTGGGCGCCAAGCTTCGTATGGAGGTGGAGAGAAGTGTGGGCGCCAAGCATCATTAAGGTGTGAGGAGGTGATGTGGATTGGTGGCCAAGGCAAGCACAAATCAGCCGGCCTTTAATGATGTAGATTGGCGGCTAAGTAACACATGTCTTCCTTGATGATCCAAACTTGGCGGCCAAGGATTTGCGTTGGGTGTTGAGGAGTGGCGGCCAAGCAACCTCCCACGTGGGCTTTGGATATTTCTCTTGATGTTGGGCTTCGGGCCTATCAAGACTCTCATTCGGGCCTAGCGCTTGGAGGCACACCAACACTTGACTAGGTGGGTTGTGTGGGGCGTGGGCCAAATGGGCCCGAAGTTGTTCTTGCAACATTTTAGTGCGTTGCCTAGTCAAAGCCCCGGGAGGATGGTCTAGTTCCTTAGCCATGGTCGACCGTGTGGCGGGTCGTGGCCAACCTATGTGCGTGTGGCCTCGGGAGTGCCTCGGAGAGGCACCGGCTTGTGCCTCGGGCCACGCTTTAACGCCGCCCGCGGGGTGCCTTGTGGAGGCACCGGGTGCACCGGCGCTGCTTGCGTGGTGAGGCCCCAAAGGGGCACCGGGAGGCACCGGGGCACCGGTGCCTTGATATGGGCCGGGAGGCACCATGGCGTCGGTGCCTTGTGGTGAGCCGAGAGGCACCATGGCGTCGGTGCGTTGATGTGAACCGGGCGCGATCACATCAGACTTCCCAAGCTTTTCCCTGCCCTCAGACCGAGGACCCGAACATCGGTCCCGATGTCGAGCCAACGTCGATCCAGGCTGAAAATGGTGAGAGTGATCCAAGCCGGTCCAAGGAAGTGGATCCAACCAAGAAACAAGGCGGCACAACTCTTCCTTACCCATCAAAGAAGCCCAAGGAAGTTGTGGAGGGCAAGTTTAAGAGGTTCTTGAAGCTCTTGCAAGTGTTGAACATCACTATACCGTTCACCGACGCTCTAAGTGAGATGCCATCATATGCTAAGTTCTTGAAGGAAATTTTGAGCAAGAAGAGGTCGATTGTGGAAATGCAAGATGAGGTGAAGATTTTGGAGCTACCTCAAAAATTGGGTGATCCCGGGAGATTTGCAATTACCATGGGTATTGGGTCCCGGAAGTTTCAAGCTTTGTGTGATCTTGGAGCAAGCACTAGTGTCATACCGTATACCATATGGAAGTCTACCGCCATGGGACTCATCGCCCCGGTTAACATGAGATTGACCATAGCCGATGGAACATCAATAGAGCCGATTGGAGTGGTGGTGTGGAGGGACACTATGTCCCGGCGGACTTTGTTGTGGTTGACATGCTAGAAGTGCCGGGAGAGCCCATCATCTTAGGAAGACCATTCCTTGCCACGGTGGGAGCTATCATAGATGTCAAGAAAGGTCACTTGTCCCTTGATTTTGGAGGAGTAGAGCTCGATTTCTCCTTTAAACCAACTTCGAAGGAGGCTTTGCATAGAGAAGCCAAAATGATCCAATCCTTTCCAAGTGGAGTGCAATGGGAGGCTATATCTAACAAGCCAAAGACAAGGAAGCTAGAGTTGAAAGCCATCCCACCACCCTATGGAGTCGAAGTGACAAATGAAGGCTTGGCTACCAACCTAGAGGAAAGCGAGAAAGTGGAGAATGGAATGTCTTACTTGGAGGTGTTCAAAGCCGAAACAGAGGAAGCCCAAGCACCACCGGAACCTTGTCATGAGCTCAAGGAGCTTCCAAAGGACTTGAGGTATGCTTTCCTTGGCCCTAACTCTTCATTACCCCTAACTGTAAATGCTAATTTGAATTATGAGGAAGAGTCTAAGTTGTTAGAGGTCTTAAGGAAGCATAGAGGAGCTTTAGGGTATTCATTAGAGGAACTAAAGGGAATTTCACCATCAATTTGCATGTATAGGATTTACATGGAGGACAACCATAAACCTACTATTGAACCACAAAGAAGATTAAATCCTAACATGAAAGAAGTGGTTAAAAGTGAGATACTTAGAATGTTAGATGCGGGAATCATCTTCCCAATTTCGGATAGCAAATATGTGAGTCCCGTGCATGTACTCCCTAAGAAGGGTGGTTTAACCGTAGTGCAAAATGAGAAAGGAGAAATGATTCCTACTAAAACCACTACAAAATGGCGCATGTGCATTGATTACCGAAAGTTAAATAGTAGTACACGTAAGGATCATTTTCCCCTTCCTTTTATAGACCAAGTTCTTGAAAGATTGGCACAACATGAATATTTTTGCTACCTTGATGGGTATAGCGGATTTTGGCAAATCCCTATCCACCCCGATGATCAAGAGAAGACGACTTTTACATGTCCATATGGAACATTTGCCCATAGACGCATGCCTTTTGGTTTGTGTAATGCCCAGGAAACGTTTCAAAGGTGCATGATGTCTATCTTCTCCGATATGGTGGAGGAAATAGTGGAAGTATTCATGGATGATTTTTCGGTCTATGGTTCCTCTTTTGATGCTTGTTTAGCTAATTTGGATAGGGTCTTAGCTAGATGTGAGGAGACTAATCTAGTGTCTAATTGGGAGAAATGCCATTTCATGGTTAAAGAAGGAATAGTTTTAGGACATCTCATTTCTAGTAGAGGAATAGAAGTTGATAGGGCCAAGATTGAAATAATTGAAAAACTTCCCCCACCTACTTGTGTGCGTGATGTTAGGAGTTTCTTAGGTCATGCGGGCTTTTATAGTCGCTTCATCAAAGATTTCTCTAAAATTGCAAAACCATTGTCTAACCTCTTGATGAAGGATGTTCCCTTCGAATTTTCCGAGGATTGCATGAGTGCTTTTTGTAGGTTGAGAGATGCTTTGGTTTCGGCCGCTATCATGGCGTCACCCGATTGGAATCTTCCATTCGAAGTGATATGTGATGCAAGTGATTTCGCCGTAGGAGCCGTTCTTGGGCAAAGAAAGGAGGGAAAGTTGCATGCCATCTACTATGCAAGCAAAACCTTGGATGAAACTCAATGCAAATATACAACGACGGAAAAGGAATTACTTGCGGTGGTGTTTGCATTTGAGAAATTCCGGTCATACCTTGTGGGGTCTAAGGTGGTAGTCTATACGGATGATGCGGCAATCAAGTACCTCATGAAAAAGAAGGATGCTAAACCGAGGCTCTTAAGGTGGATGCTTCTCCTTCAAGAGTTTGATCATGAGATCAAGGACATCGGTGCGGAGAATGTGGTGGCCGATCATCTATCTCGATTGCCCATGGAGTACATGATGGAGATGGAGGATGGTATGGCAATAGACAATGTGAGGGCGGATGAAGGGCTATTGAGTGGGAAGAAGGAAAAGAAGGAGGGATCGACCAAGATAATGCATCGGGTCCGAGATGTCCAAAGTCGGACCGAGTTACCCAGCAACTCGGGACCGAGGTCCAAAACGTCGGGCTAGAGGGATTTGTGCACCTGTGTGACTCGATCGACGTCCAAACATGTCGGGCTCAATACCCTGCAATGTCGGTCCATGAAATCAAGTAAGATTCTCCACTCAGTCTCTATTCCATCACGTTCTCGATTGATTAATTCTTCACCTCCCACTTGTCTCCTATCTATTGATGCCGTGAAACGAGGGATTACCCCTTGGTTTGCGGATTTTGCTAACTTTGTTGTAGGGGGTGTGATCCCACCAAATTTGTCTTATTCGGCTAGGAAGAAATTCTTACATGATGCTAGACAATATTATTGGGACGATCCATATCTCTACAAGGAAGGGAGTGATCGAATCTATAGACAGTGTATTCCAAGTGAGGAGATTGAGAGCGTAATTCGCCATTGCCATTCCTTGCCGACGGGAGGTCATGCCAAGAGTTCCAAAACCATGGAAAAGATTCTACATTGTGGTTTTTATTGGCCAACCATGTTTAAGGATGTGCATGAGTACGTGAAGAGATGTCAAGAGTGCCAAAGAGAGGGGAACTTGTCAAGGAGAAATGAGACTCCGCAAACCGGAATTCTAGAGGTGGAGCTCTTTGATGTATGGGGGATCGACTTCATGGGACCATTTCCCACGTCGGGCCCATACAAGTACATTTTGGTGGCCGTGGATTATGTCTCAAAGTGGGTGGAAGCCATTCCAACAAGGACCAATGATGCAAGGGTTGTGATGAAGTTCTTGAAAAGCAACATTTTTGCAAGATTTGGTGTGCCTAGAGTCCTCATTAGTGATGGTGGTCCTCACTTCATTGAAAAATACTTTGAGAAAGTGTTGATTAAGTATGGGGTGTCTCACCGAGTTGCTACTCCTTATCAACCTCAAAAAAGTGGGCTAGTTGAGGTGTCTAATCGTCAAATCAAGGCTATCTTGGAGAAGACGGTGTCTAAGTCAAGGAAAGATTGGACATCTAAGCTTGATGATGCACTTTGGGCCTATAGAACCGCTTACAATACACCTTTGGGGACTACACCTTTCAATCTAGTGTATGGTAAGGCATGTCATCTTCCGGTGGAGTTAGAGCACAAATCCAAGTGGGATGAATTGGGATGTAAACTTGGCCGGTGAAAAGAGATTTTTCGATCTCCATGAGTTGGGAGAGTTGAGGTTGAAAGCTTATGAGAACACTAAGTTGTATAAGGAGAAGACCAAGAGGTGGCATGATAGGAAATTGATTCCGAAAATCTATCAAGTTGGTGACAAGGTTCTTCTCTTCAATGCAAGACTTAGATTCTTCCCCAGAAAGCTTCGAACAAGGTGGAGTGGACCAGTTGTGGTTCACAGAATTCATACTCAACGAGCGGTAGATTTGGTTAGTGAAGATGGACGGATTTTTCGAGTGAATGGTCATCGTTTGAATAAGTTCTATGACAAGGTCGATCCAAGTGAAGAAGTGCGAGCCTCATGGGCTCTCCTTCTAGCCAACTAACTCTAGACAAGCCAATCAAGAATAAGAAATTCTGAGCTTTCCTAACTCTTGTCTATCTTATTTTTGAGTTTTGATTTCTTTGTTTTGATGAGGACATCAAAGTTCTAAGTATGGGATGGGGTTAGTTGCTCATAGTTTCATGTGTAGGTTTCTTGTGTTTGTTCTTGTTTTGTTATGGGATGTTTTCTTTTGGATAGTGGCATGTTAGGTTGCATGAATGATGATTGAATTTGATAGTTTGAATGGATGAGTTTATTTTATCTTTGAGAATTTTTTTTGCAAAAATCCCTAAAATTTCAAAAAATTGTGTGAAAAAGTCAAAAAGATTTTGTTTTTGACTAGGAATTCCCATCTTAGATGTCTAATGAAGGCTAATGATGATGTGAGCATGTAAAGTCCATTGCATATTTTTGGATAGTTTAGCCTCAAAATGGATGTTGCTTTTGATGTGATGTGATATCTTGCATGTTTTTATTGAGCACATGAGTTCTTGGATGAGTTTTGATGCAACTAAGCTAGAGTGAACCTTGTGAGGTGATTTTTGGCTATTTTAGGGATGTTTGTTCATTATTGCTTATCCCTCATTTTCTTGTGTGAATTAGCTCATGCATTGTTGGATTGTTAGTACTGAGGGACGTCCTTTACTTTGGTAAAGGAGTCCTTTGGTCAGGCGTCCCTACGAGGAGTAGGGGCATCCTTGAGTAATGCAGCGGAATAAAGTACTAAACAGGTAAGTAATGAACGCAGTGAATTATAGAGGAACCACTCAAGACCAAGTAGTCCTTGAGTGTAAACCTCTACCTCCTTGGAGGATTTTTGAATAGTTCTTCCTTTATATTGAACGTTCTTACAGTTGTACTGGCGAGTCTTTACAGTTCTCTGACACTTAGCTTTTCCCTAAGTTCACTTGTAAAGAACTCCTTTAAGCCTACAACTAAAGCTTGTTCAATCTACTAAAGGACTCTATCTCTACGTTCTGCAGTACTTCGCAGAACTCACTTTCTCTTTTTGGTTTTTCTGATTACAAACTGTTTTGTGATTTGGTTACAAGTCTCACTCGATCTAACACAAGTTCTAGAACTGTTCTTGAGTTCTTTGAGTTAGTTCTTCGTGTTCTTGAGTGAGCCGCTTTCTACTGATTCTCTCTGAATATTCTCTGAAAGCGTTAACGTCACAATAAATGCCTTGGGGTATTTATAGGACTTGGGGAAGGGCGTCATTTCTCTGGGACGATCATGCCCTTCGTGGACGTGGCTACAGGATCGTCCTCCACGTAGTAGTGCGGTGATGAGGAAGCTTCCTGTATCCAGCTGTGTATGATGAACTCCGCTACAGGATCGGCCGCCACGTGTTGATGAACTCTGCAACAGGATCGTCCGCCACGTAGTGTTGGACTCCACTACAGGATCGGTCTCCACGTGTCCTTGGATGATCAAACATTGTCGAGTGATGTCATCCTGTCGGCTAGTGACTAAGGAGTCCTTTCTTGCGTTCCCACTTGCTTGGGACTCCGTCCTTGCTCAAGTAGTCTCTAGCTGGTCCTTACTTCCTGTTAGCTAGCGTCCCTAAGCCTGGGGGACGCTCATACACACTTGTTGTCCTTTTGTCACTGGCATTCCTGAACACTTGGACAATTTTATTAGAATCAAAGTGAGTTTGTCATATCAAAACTAAGGGACGGTTGTGTGGTACACTAACAAGTACGCAAGCGTCCTTGATAGCGTCCCAACAATTTCCCCCTTTTTGATGATGACAAACTCTTCAGCCAAATAGTTTTGACATTGGAACTTAGCATGTAGAAAACTTGGAAGCGTTCTCTAACACTTAGAGAAATTTCAATAAGCACAAGTTTTCATTCTTTGATTCTCTAACATTTGGATTTTAAGGAGAGAGTCGCGTCCTAGAAATGTTTTCTAAGCGTTCTCTTTTATTCTAGCATGGGCGTTCCTTAGACCTTTCACTTAATAGTTCCCCCTTAACACTTGCTTATTCTAGATAACTAATTTATAGCGCATCTCTGCAAAACTACACTTCCCCCTTTTGGAATCATCGAAAAGGATAACAAGTGATAAGGACGTTAGCATAAAAACATAACTATAGGCAGTGGAACGCTTAAACGAACACATGCAAGCAAACAGTGGAACTTCCATTCAAACAAAAAATAGAGTACGGTTATTACAAACCAAGATCTTAAGTGTTTGAAACTAAAAGAAGCAAAAGCAAAAACAATGAGGGATTAAGAGGTTGGAGGACGGCAATCACTAAAGACGGCTTTGGTCTTGATAGAACTTGAGAAGTTCTTCATGAAGTTCAGCCGACTTGGAAAAAGCAGAGGATAAGTCCTTTAGGGCAGAGAAGATTAGGCACTGGTTGTCCATGATTGCGCCCATTAGTTCTGCAGGAGGATGCTGAGCAATATTTGCGGGGGCAGAACGGGGCACTTGACCTGAACTTGAAGAGGGAGCGTCCATTGGAGGTGTTGGAGGAGGAGGAGAAGGAGCCATAAGTACTTGATCAAGGGCAGCGAAGTTTAGGGCTGGGTCTTGAGTGAACTCCTGAGACATAGAAGCAAGCCTTGCTTCTTCAGCTTCAGCGGCCATGCGTTCTTCCTCAGCTTTCAATCTGGCTTCCTCAGCCTCAGCCTCTAACTGTTTTAGCACTGACCGCAACTCTTCATTGTGCCTGATCTCAACCAGTCCCTTCTTAGCATTCGACTTAAGTCCGAGCTCTTTAGAAGGAGCGCTTTCATCATAAGCATTTTGGGACTTGAGAATTAGCTTTACCAGACCCGGGTACGGCAAGGCGTGACGCTTCCTCCCACACTTAGCTATATGTTGCATAGCAATTCTGGCAAGATTGATGGGTCGGCGTTCTAGAAGAGCGTCAATCAGAATGATGTCGTGTGTCTGAACAATTGAACGCTTCTCTTGCCGGGGAAGGACGGCGCGACAGATAAAGTAATGTGCAATGGCGCCTACCTTGCTCAAAACATGAGCGACCCTGTCCAGTCCCATTGGTCTTTTGCCCTGAAACACGTGCTCAACTAAGGGCAGTTCTTCATCAGTTGTCTCGAATCCGCCTTCTGGAAGTGAGCTTAGAGTATTGGACGGGGGCTTTTGTGGGTTGAGACCCATGAAGGAACGGATCTGGTGTTCAGTGATTGAGGCTTTCTCTCCTTCTATTTTGAAATGAAGTGAGCCATCTTTAGCCTTATATCGCAGATCTCTGTAGAACGCCTTGATCTGCTCTTTATCAACAACAGCACGCGCAGGTCCAACGTTCAACCACCCTTGGAACCTGAGAAGCTCAAGGAACTCCTGAACTTTATCATCATTGAAGGAGGCGAGCCACTCTTCGGAGTAAATCAGGGGGCTAAGAACTTTGATAGGCGCGCCATCAGGCTTTCTTTTGCGTTTGCCCTTAGGGGACTCAAAATCCTCATCATCTGAAGAACTGTTCTCATCAGCAGAGTCCTCTGACTCGTTTTCATCAGCGTCCTGGCCAGCAGCGTTCTCTGTGTCTTGGTCATTTTCTTCATTGCCACCAGCTGTGGCTTGATCAGCATCAGAAGTAGCTTGACCTTGGGACGTGCCCTCGGCGTCCTGAGCCTCTAATTGTGGCTCAACGTCCGCAGGGACTTGGTGGGATTCTGTTTGGATTGGGGGGGAGGGGTTTTCTTGAGGAGTTGGGATGGGGTTTAGGAGAGGGAGGGATTGGTTGTAGGGTGGGACTTCTTGAGCATCACGCTCGAGCTCCTCAGATAAAGTGGGCTCGGCGTCCTTTTGAGCGACCTGGTGCTCGCCAGCGTCCTCAGCAACTTGTTCTTTTCCAGCTTGTGTTGCCTCAGGAGCATTCTCAACTCCTTCCGCCTCGTCACTAGAGTCCCCTACTACATCGATGAACGGGGAGACTTGATCAGCAGGCGTCCTCTTTGGCTCTCAGATGAGCTAGAGGAGGAGGAGGAGGAGAAGATGTGCTCAGGCTCTGGAGCGTTCTTAGGTAGCAACACCTTAGGCTTTTCGCCAGCTTTGCGTCGGCGAAAGGTGTGCTCTAGAGTGGAACGCTTCTCAGCTTCATCCGGTCTGCTTTCAGAAGAAGGACGACGGGACCGTGGAGTCTCGGGGTCCTTAGGCGGTGAGATATGGGCCGGAGCAGTTGGAAAGTTTGCGAGGTTTAGGGGAGAGTAGGGTTTGGGAGGAAAAGGAATGAGGGCATTTGTTCTTGAGGGTTGAGGGGACGGTGGAGGAGTGGGGAGTTGGACAATGGATAGTGGGTTTGGAGGAGGAGTGGATTCCTTGGATAGGTTGGAAGGCCTTTTTGTGGAGCTTGGCCTTTTTGTGGATATTTTTGAGGAGGGGACGCGGGAAGATTTGGCCTTTTTGAGTGGCCTTGGGTCGTGGGTTTTCTTGGAGCGTCCTTCCTTGATGTGGGGTGGAAACTTGTCCACAATTTGTGTTGGGTTTGAGGAGGTGAAAGGTTGAGATGTTTTGGAGAGAGGAGAAGAAGGAGTTGGACGCTTTAGCAAGTTTTTTGGTTGTGACTGTGGGGACTTGAGGAGGTGGGGGTGAGGGACTTGGCACACGGTTTTTCAGCATTTTGAAGGCCAAAGAGTCCGTAGGGTACATGGGAAATTCTGGGAGGACGGCGTTGTGCAGGTCTGGGATTAAATCAAGTAAGGGAGCGAGATTCTCACCACCAAACTGCGAGAAGAAGAGAACGTCGTCCATCCGCCCTGGCAAGTCCTTGTAGTCAGTTTTGTAGAGGCCTTGAATGACGAACCGTTCTATAAACTTTTCATAGTTCCTCGTCTTGATGGCGTCCTCCTTCACATCAGGTCTGTCCATCCGTTCCCTTATCAAATTGTAGAGGGTTTTCGGCTTACTATTGATGAAGTCCACCAAAGATTCATTTAGGACGATGGGCTTTGGCTTTTCTATGTAGTGGGACTTCACCAATCGTCTTCTCTTCCCGCCGGTAGAAGATCCGGCCACGTTCATCAGTCTTTGAGACATATTCCGGTGAGTTTTTAGTGAGAGAAAGTTGCCGGAAAGCTAGAGAGAAGTCAGAGCACTGATTTGAGCAGGGAAGTTGTTCAGGATAATAAATGAACGAGAGCGACTGTTCTTGCCTTATATAGAGGAAGCGGTGGCACAAACGGTAATTACCACTGTTTTACTGTGCGACACGTGTCAAAACTTCCCCCTTAAGATTTGAGCAAAAGCAACGGTCACTGTTTATACTTTCAAAAGTTCAAATTTCTGACTCTTCAACTTCTTCTCAAAACTGAACTGGCGTCCTCTCTTACAAACACTGAGCGTTCTCTCAAACTTAGTACAAATTTACCTCTTTAAGCAAATCAATAACCAATTCACCGTCCTTGTGATCACCTTTCGAAACATTTGAGAACAAAGCAAGTACGTCCCGTAAAAGAAAAATATGAAGCTCATAGGACGCTTTTGCAGAGTTCTCGGCTAGGGTAAGCTTAGAGTTCCCATCATTTCGGCTTATAATGAGGGTTGGGTGATCAGGGATACTCTTTTCAAGACAAATAGAGAAATTTGAATGGCGTTCCAAAGTAGCAAACACATGAAGTTTTAGACTAGCGTCCTTGCAAATATGAATTTAATGCATAACAGTCCTTAAACACTTAGAATCTACAAAACATAGCCAATCATTGAGGGAATAGTAGAACGGGACTTGCTACTTAAAAGTTATCATCCCCAAGAGCAACCTGAGATGCTCAAAGGGACGTCTATCAAGCGCCTTAGTGAAAATATCAGCTATTTGGTCTTCAGTCCTTACATGCTCCATACTAATAAGTCCTAGTTCAACATTATCACGCAAGAAATGATGCCTTATATGAATATGCTTTGTGCGTGAATGAAAAACAGGATTCTTAGAAATTTCAATAGCACTTGTGTTATCACAACGAATGGGAATAGTTTCAAGATTGATATCGTAGTCCTCAAGTTGATATTTGATTCAGATGACTTGTGAACAGCACGAGGCAGCAGCAACGTACTCGGCTTCCGCAGTTGAAAGCGCCACAGAGTTCTGTTTCTTAGATCCCCAAGAGACTAAGCATGAACCAAGGAACTGTGCCATTCCTGAAGTGCTTTTTCTATCAATCACATGACCAGCATAATCAGCGTCCGAGTAGCCAACAAGCTTGAAGGACGTCTTCCTAGGGTACCAAAGACAAAGATCATCGCGTCCTTTGAGGTAGCGAAAGATCCTCTTGACTTCTTGCATATGGGACTCCTTTGGATTTGCCTGGAAGCGTGCACACAAGCAAACGGCAAACATGATATCGGGACGGCTTGCGGTCAAATAGAGCAAAGAACCAATCATTCCTCTGTAAAGTTTTTGATCGACGTCCTTTCCCTTTTCATCAGCGTTAAGACGCGAGTTGGTAGAACAAGGGGTTGCAACAGGCTTGGACGTGTTCATCCCGTACTTTTCAAGCATTTCACGGACATATTTTTGTTGATGAATGCGCGTCCCTTCCTTGAGTTGGTTGATTTGAAGTCCCAAGAAGAAATTGAGTTCTCCAATGAGGGACATTTCAAACTCACTACTCATTAAGAACTTGAACTCATCTACAAGTTTCATGTTAGTACTACCAAAGACTATGTCATCAACATAGACTTGGGCAATCAAAATGTCCTTGGAAACTTTCTTTATAAACAAAGTTTTATCAATTGAACCTCTAGTATACCCATGAGACAAAAGAAAGGACGCAAACCTGTCGTACCATGCACGAGGGGCTTGCTTGAGTCCATAAAGCGCTTTGTCCAAGTAGTACACATAATCTGGGTGAGAGGCGTCCTCGAAACCAGGCGGTTGAGCAACGTACACTTCCTCCTTTAGTTTTCCATTGAGGAAGGTAGTCTTGACGTTCATCTGAAATAACTTAAATCCTTTGTGCGCGGCAAAGGCAATGAGAAGACGAACGGCTTCAATTCTAGCAACAGGAGCAAAGGTCTCATCGTAGTCTATGCCTTCCTCTTGCTTGAATCCTTGAGCCACTAGTCTTGCCTTGTTCCTTGACACGCGTCCACTCTCATCAAGCTTGTTTCTGAACACCCAGCGCGTCCCTATGATATTTTTGCCTTTGGGACGAGGGACGAGGGTCCAAACTTTGTTCCTTTCAAACTGGTTAAGTTCTTCTTGCATTGCTTGAATCCAGTCAGCGTCCTGGAGTGCTTCCTTATTGTTCTTTGGTTCCACCATAGAGACAAAGGCATTAAAAGCACAGAAAGCTAAATTAGCACTCTGGGACTTGCTTGCTGCTGATCTTGTTTGAACTCCTTGAGAAGGATCTGAGATAATTTGAGAGGTTGGGTGGTCCTTAGAGAAGCGGGACTCCCTTTGAAACAATTGAGCAAACCTTGGATCAATCTCTTCATCAGAATCATCACTATTATCTTGAGCATCGTCCTCAGTGTGTTCCCCCTCAAAGAGAGCGTTCACACCTTGGCGTTGCTCGCTTTGTTGACTTGATTCACCCATATCTTATTGAACTGGGGATTCAGTACGAGAGGGAACGCCCTGAACAACACTAGGAACGTCCACTGAGACTTCTTCAGGATTTGGGGTAGCATCCTTAGGAACATAGTATTTTCCAGAGGACCAATCTTCACCTTCATCTTCAGAGTCGTCCTGCTGTTGTGACGAGGAGCGGTCTTTCTTACTTGATTTTTCTTTGTGAGAAGAACTTTCCTTAAACACAACATGAATACTCTCCTCAAGCTTTAGAGTCCTTTTGTTGAAAACTCTATATGCTTTGCTGGTGAGAGAGTACCCAAGAAATATGGCATCATCACTCCTTGCATCAAACTTTCCAAGTTTTTCTTTATCATTGTTGTGAACGAAACATTTGCACCCGAAAACTCTGAGATAGTCAATGCGAGGCTTCTTTCCATTTAACAACTCATAGGATGTCTTCTTCAGCAGAGGACGGATCATGGCACGATTGATGATATAACATGTTGTAGCAATAGCTTCCGCTTAGAAGTACTTGGGGACGCTATTTGCCAAGAGCATAGTTCTTGCCATGTCCTCTAACGTCCTGTTCTTTCTTTCCACAACTCCATTTTGTTGAGGAGTCCTTGGAGCTGAGAAGTTGTGCGAGATACCATGTTGATCACAGTATGCCAGGAACTCTGAATTCTGGAACTCCGTCCCATGGTCTGATCTTATGGCTTTGAGAGGCGTCTCAAGGGCAACTTCCACTTGTTTGATGAAGACTTTGAATGCATTGAAACAATCTGCTTTGGACACCAAGAAAAGAACCCAAGTGAATCGAGAAAAATCATCTACGAGAACGTAAATGTACCTCTTTCCACCATAGCTCAACGTCTTCATTGGTCCACAAAGGTCCATGTGGAGAAGTTCCAAAGGCTTCTTTGTGCTAACTTCATTTTTAGATTTGAAAGACGTTCTTGTTTGCTTCCCTTTGATACAGGCTTCGCACTGTTCAACTTTCTCAGGATCAATTCGGGGAAGTCCCTTCACAAGATTTCTTTGGTGTAGCTTGAGGATTGTGCTTGGTCCAGCATGGCCAAGTCGGCGATGCCAGAGATCAGCGTCCTCCTTTGAGGCAGATAGGCACAATTCTGATTTAGGCTTGAACTCTTGATTGAAGATATAGATATTGTTCTTGCGAACTCCTTTGAGAACAACTTTGTTGGACTTCTTGTTGATGACGAGGCACTCCTTTGAGTCAAATGTGACTAGGTTCTCACCTTGATCACACATTTGGGAAACGCTGAGGAGATTGAAGCCAAGTCCTTCAACAAGACTTACATTTGTTGCTTTGATTGACGGGTTTAGAATAGCAGTTCCCGTTCCTTTGATCTTTCCCTTGCCCTTGTTGCCAAACGAGACAGTTCCTCCCGTGGCACTACTCTGGATAGAAGTGAGATGGATCTGGCTTCCTGTCATATGATTTGAGGCGCCACTATCAATGATCCATGGGCGTCCCCTCACTTCCACTTGCCAAAACAAGATTAGTTCTTGGCGACCCAGGCAAGGTGTTCCTTACCTGGCTCATTACAATAATAGAACTCTGGTTCTGGCATATAGTCATTCAGATTAACATCATTAGAAATGGCATGCTTTCGGAAAGAACTCCTAGAACGTCTAGGACGCCTAGGATTAGCTTTGGGAACGGACTCAGCATTTTCATTTTTAGTCCTAGCAACTTTGCCATTTGCAATATCTTCTTTTAGTTTCACTCAGTCATATTTGAAGTGGTCTCCTTGTCCACAGTACCAACACGTCCTATAGTAAGTACCGAGATAGTACTTCTTGTTGGGACGTTGGATTTTGTTTTGCTTCATCTTTTGGGGATCACACACTTTTGAACCGTCCCCTTTTGCAATTTTCTTATAAATTTTATGACTGGTGGAATTAGTATAGTAGTCCTCTTGCCCTTTGTCTCCACTTTCTAGGACTCTAGATCTTTCAAGAAGATTCTTGGTTTTCTCTCTTTCAAGTTCAAGTTCTGAAGTTTTGCTAGCCTCAAAGTCGCTAGGGAGAGAGTTCCTAGTGTCAGATTCATAGCCTAGTCCTCTTTTGGCTGGGACAAAGACTATTGGTTTCACTTCCTCAACTATGGGACTCTTTCCCAATACTTTCACTTCTTCCCTAAGCTTGGCGTTCTCAAGTTTGAGACACATAAGTTCAGTTTTTAGGGACTTAGTTTCTTCACATGAGGACTCTAGTTGAATAGTCATTGAACTACAATTTTCACATTCAACTACAATATTTTCATCTTCAAGTTCATCCATTCTTCTTTTCATAGCAAGACTTTCCTCCATGATTTTACCAATGAGTTTAAGGAGTTTTGGTTTTGAACATTTTACTAAATAACGCATCATGGAATCGTGAGTTACCTCTTGTTCATTGTCGGAGGCGTTCTCTTCAACAACTGAGGCGTCCTCCACTGCCATGTATGCAACTTGATCTTCACGTTCATCATCACTTGAACTGAGATCATCCCATGCAGCTGTGCATGCTCTAATAAGAGCTTTCTTCTTATCCTTGGAGGACGTTCCCACAGTACACTTTTTGGCAAAATGTCCTTTCTTGTTGCATTTGTAACATGTGAGTTCTTTCATTTCAGCCTCTGTGTACTTGGGACTCTCCTTTTTATAAGACTTGCTCTTGTTGCTATGCTTGTTCTTCTTGTTATAGTACTTGAGAGCTTTGTGAATAAGAGATAGTTCCTCATCTGAGTCAATCTCTTCCTTTGACTTGCTTTCTTTCTCTTTAGAACGCAAGTTCTCAAGCTTTTCTTTTGATTTACTTTGCATCATCAATGCTAGATCTCTTTGGCCGCGTAGGTGTTGTGGACGCCAAAGCAAGATCAGTTTGAGGATTCTTTCCTAGCTGAGCCATGTCAGAGATTCTTCTTTCTTCGTACTGCCTGAGCTTCCCATAGATCTCTTCCATATCTAGAGTTTTGTTGGCTGTGTTTTCTTTGAAAGTCGTCCTATCAAAGTTCCAGACTCCAGTCAACCCATCAATAACTACTTGAACTCTGTTCCTCATGGAGATCTCTGATTCTGGAATGCCCAAGTTCTTCATCTTGGTGACAAGACCTTCAAAACGGTACAAGTAGTCATTGACCGTTTCATTTGGCAACATACTAAAAGCATAGAACTCCTTTTTGATTTTCAGCTGGACGTCCACTTTCATTTCTGCAGTTCCCACATGAAATTTCTCAAGAGCTTCCCACTGTTGTTTTGCTGTGGGGAGATTGCTAACTCTTGTGGCATCCCTTTCACAGAGGGACGCTTGAAGAAAGCACACACTGCTTTAGCATTTGATTCCATTAGCTTGAATTCATCAGGACCCCACTCGTCCTCTTTGTCTTTCTTGTCATCGGGGACCTTGAGGTCACCTTTTCTGATCACGTTCCAGCATTGATAATTTGTGCTTCTGCAGAAGTTCTCAAACCTAGTCTTCCAGCGGTTGAAGTTGCCGTCCGTCAGACACGGAGGCTTCACAAAAGAGATTCAAATAGCTTCCATTTCCATTTTTACCTGCAACTCAGTAAGAATCTAGAGCGCCTGCTCTGATACCAATTGTTGGATCGTTAGTACTGAGGGACGTCCTTTACTTTGGTAAAGGAGTCCTTTGGTCAGGCGTCCCTACGGGGAGTAGGGCCGTCCTTGAGTAATGCAGCGGAATAAAGTACTAAACAGGTAAGTAATGAACGCAGTGAATTATAGAGAAACCCCTCAAGACCAAGTAGTCCTTGAGTGTAAACCTCTACCTCCTTGGAGGATTTTTGAATAATTCTTCCTTTATATTGAACGTTCTTACAGTTGTACTGGCGAGTCTTTACAGTTCTCTGACACTTAGCTTTTCCCTAAGTTCACTTGTAAAGAACTTCTTTAAGCCTACAACTAAAGCTTGTTCAATCTACTAAAGGACTCTATCCCTACGTTCTGCAGTACTTCGTAGAACTCTCTTTCTCTTTTTGGTTTTTCTGATTACAAACTGTTTTGTGATTTGGTTACAAGTCTCACTCGATCTAACACAAGTTCTAGAACTGTTCTCGAGTTCTTTGAGTTAGTTCTTCGTGTTCTTGAGTGAGCCGCTTTCTACTGATTCTCTCTGAATATTCTCTGAAAGTGTTAACGTCACAATAAATGCCTTGGGGTATTTATAGGACTTGGGGAAGGGCGTCATTTCTCTGGGACGATCATGCCCTTCGTGGACGTGGCTACAAGATCTTCCTCCACGTAGTAGTGCGGTGATGAGGAAGCTTCCTGTATCCAGCTGTGTATGATGAACTCCGCTACAGGATCGGCCGCCACGTGTTGATGAACTCTGCAACAGGATCGTCTGCCACGTAGTGTTGGACTCCGCTACAGGATCGGTCTCCACGTGTCCTTGGATGATCAAACATTGTCGAGTGATGTCATCCTGTCGGCTAGTGAGTAAGGACTCCTTTATTGTGTTCCTACTTGCTTAGGACTCCGTCCTTGCTCAAGTAGTCTCTAGCTGGTCCTTACTTCCTATTAGCTAGCGTCCCTAAGCCTGGGGGACGCTCATACACACTTGTTGTCCTTTTGTCACTGGCGTTCCTGAACACTTGGTCAATTTTATTAGAATCAAAGTGAGTTTGTCATATCAAAACTAAGGGACGGTTGTGTGGTACACTAACAAGTACACAAGCGTCCTTGATAGCGTCCCAACATGCATGCTAAGTGAAACTTGCTATTGAGGTGTTTATCTATTTTCCAAGGCTAATATGAAATTTGTTATATGCTTTGTCACATTGATTTGAACTTTGTTTCATTTAGTCACGAAATGTTCCATATCCTACCTTGAAGTTAAACCGTTGTTTGTAGCCCCGTTTTAGCCATAGACCTTTGTTTGAAACTCCTCAAAAATATGATTCATAGCCTATATGACTTGACCCTTATGGGATTGGACTTTAGTGAGAGATTTTGGAATGTATTTGCAGAGTTGAGATTCTCTTTGGTAAAAGGCAAAAAGGGAGTTATAAATCAAGTGGGTAGTGCATCTTTGTGAAATATAAAGTGAAAAAAGAAAGAAAGAAAAGTTGGAAAAAGTAGTGGATTGAAAGCAAAGTGCTTAAGTGAATAAAAGGGTCCCGACCGAGTTCAAAAGGACCTCGGGCCCGAGTTAGTGTGCAAGTCGGTCCAAAGTGAAAAAAAAAGTGAGAAAAATCCAACAAAAAGTGTAGTGCAAAGATGAAGTGGAATGTTAAGTAAAAGAGTGGGTTGAAAGTTGAGAAGAGAAAAATCAATGTCTTTTGGATGAGTGAAGTTGAAAGTGGAATAATTTGGTGGAGTTGGTGAGAGACTAGAAAGTTCAATCCCCATTATAAGCACCACAAGATCAAAATGATTCCTACCTTGAGAAACACCAAAAGCCTCATTACAACCCGGCCGAATGGAACCTCTTTGAGGACCTCCATTGAGCCAAGTTCATATTCTTTGTGTGCATTGTAATAGGCATCTCTAGGTGGAGGAATTGGTGATATTAGCTTCAATGGTAAAGTCTTTACTTGCATGATTGTTGAGCATGAGTGTTCATTGCTAAACCTAAACACATGATGAGTGATACACATTTTCACATACCTAAAGTGAGGTTTGGTTGCACTAGACTTTATTTCCTTGAACACTTGATCATGTGTGATGACGTAATCTTGCTAGCATGTCTATCACTTGTGCTTGATTGATTTTTCATATGAGGCTTTACTTGAAGATTGTGCTTCGGTCTTGAATACATTATTATTGCTTGAGGACAAGCAAGTTTAAGTATGAGGTATTCTGATGTCTCTCATTTTGGTGGTGTTTTAGTAGTTAATTTCCCTTGAAAATATGTGTCTTTTGTTCCTTTCTTTGTTAGTTTTGTCCCTTTTTAGCTTAGATTCCGATTTTCCATGAGATTCGGAGACTATGCGAATTTGTTGTGTTTTGTAGGTAAATTGGCATGTTTTGAGAAAGTTTGGAAGGAGTTTCTAAGGAGGAGCAAAGCTTAAGAGCAAAGGAGCGGAAGAGCCAAGCAAGGAACGAAGAGGAAATCAAGGAAAACCAAGAAGAGAAGAGGATCGAGGTCCGGAACGACGTGCCCAGCAAGTCAGGCCCGAGTTTGAACTATGGAGGCTCGGACCGAGGTTGAAGCATGTCGGGACCGAGGTGTTCCGTCTCGGTCCATGTCTGCAAAATGAAGATTGGGCTCCAAGGCACACAATTGTGATCTACCACTTTTGCCCTTCTTCTACTTTTTGGAAATCCTTGGTCCCTAATTAAAAGGAGAAGACAATTAGAGAGAGAGGAGGCTAATCCACACATCTAATCACTCTCAGGGGCTCAAGGAAGACTTGGAGAGCAAGGAGGAGGAAGGAAGAGGAGAGGAAGAGAGGAAATCGGTGGAGATTGCTAGAACTAGGAGGAATTTGTGAGTTTGAACTTGTTTTGTTTTGCATTTAGTGGATTTGAGATTTGGATCTTGTGAATTCCTTTGGATTTGAATGCAATTTGAGTTGGATTTGAGTTTGATGCTTGAGATTTGTTTGCTTTGCCATTTGATTGCTTTTTACTCTTTCCACATGGAGTAGATTCCATAGTCTTAGGCTATGGGGGAAACCCGTAGCTAGGATTGGGTTTGAACCCCCAATTCCATAGCCTTGAGTGCTTGATCTATGAATCCTCTCTACATTGAGTTTCAATTCTCTTGTGAGAACAAGGGATCAAGGGCTTGTGATTGGTAAGAGTAAGCGAAAGCGATCCCGAGCCCGTCACTTGACCTTGCATCGAAGGGAAGGTGAAAACCCCCCTAGGGTCGATGTGTAGAGTGGAGGGATCGAAGGCAAACAACCTCGATCTCATAAGGATCAACACTTATTGGCTGAATTGGGGTGGAATTACCCAAGTCTAGTTAGAGAAGGAACCCAAAAACCCAAGACCGATCTACTATTTTGTCAAGACCGAGTTACCCAGACCGATCAACACTTATTGGCTGAATTGGCTGAATTAATGTCCGCTATTTACGTAGATTTTTAGGGTCGAGATAGGTTAGATTTAGTGGTGTTTTGTGCTTGAGTCTTGTGTTTTTGAGTCTTTTTGCATGAGTTTTCGTATTTCCTTGAGATTCGGAAACTACGCGCTTTTGTGTCATTTTGTAGGTGTTTTGGAGCTTGAAGACGAGTTTGGAGTGAAGCTAGGAGAGGATGGATGAGCTAGGAGGAAGATTCAAGTGGAAGAGCCAAGAAGAAGAGCTAAAGAGGAGCAAAATCAAGAGAAGAAGTGAAGAAATCGACCCCAAGATCGAGCCCAAGGAGGTCGACCTCGAGCCATTTCACCAAACTTGGAATGCAAGGAATTAGAGCCTCAGGATCGACCCTGAAGGGGTCGATATCGACCCTATGGAGGGTCGAACACGCGTGACCGACTTCCCTTATTCCGGATTGCAAGCTGAAGTTTCCATATCTATATTTTAGGAAGGTGTTTTGTTTGTGTTTCCTAGTTAGATTAGGACTCTTTTTTGTCTATAAAAGGAGGTTGAACCTATAGTTTTCAAGAATTCAATCAATTAATCATCAAGACTTGGAGAATTTAGGGAGAAGACTTGGAAGACAAGTTTGAGGTTTGTAAGATTGATCTTTTGTTTAGTTTGAATTTTAGTTTGGTTTTGATCATGTCTTCTTCTTCTTCTTCCTCTTCTCTCTTTGCCATGTGTGAGTAGTTTTCTTAAGTTCTAGGGTTGGGCAAAAACCCAACACAATCATGCATGTTTAAAACTTGAGTTCATGACTTGAATGCTTGATGATCATATCTAACCTATCTTGTGCTTAATCCTTGGTGAAAATTGAGGCATGTCTTGTAATTAACCCTAGCGAAAGTGAAAAGTTAGTTACTTGATTATATCTAATAGGATTATTTGCGAAAGTTGATATTCCTAGGTTGAAGGATAGGTAGAAAGTTGTTTGATTTGCGAAAGTTCATTGAATAGCTTGAATTGTTCGCGAAAGTTAACTTTTCTATGATCTAGATTGCATGATAGTTGTGAATTCTTGTTGAAAGCATGTATGGTTGTTGTTGTGGTAGCCCTAGTCCTAGGATTTGTCTTTTATATTGATTAAAAGTCGTATCTTTTGCCTTGATCCGGACTCCCTTCGTCGTGTTCGAGCCCTTGATTGTGATTGAGTGTGTTTCGAGTGCGATTTGTGTGTTTTCGTTCTCAGGATCGACCCCCCTAGGGTCGAGATCGACCCTCTTTGGGTCGAGCCTGAATTTGTTTTGCCCTTGTTTTCTTTGCTCTTTTCGTAGTTTTCGACTAAACTTAGCACTACTCTCACTCCCGTGGACGATCCTGACTTCGCTATACACAGCGGGGTCTTGAATATAAATTTATTTGTTCAAGAAAACCCTTCAACAAATTGGCGCCGTTGCCGGGGAGTGTGCAATAGTGCCGAGTTTAGTTGGTATTTGGGTTTGGGAATAGCCCATACCCCTTGTGTGTTACTGATTCGTTTACTTGTGTTTGTGATCGATTGTAAGTGTATGCCCTCTAGTTCACGAAGGAAAATCGACTATTTTCCCTTTGATCCTGAAATAGAGAGAACCCTTCATCGCAGGCTACGAGAACGACGAGCGATGGCCGACGCTGAGGCTCTTGCTCAACAGATGGAACAACTCCGTTCTCAGATGGAGCGCATGCAAATGGAGCGTGCTGCTCAAGATGCTGCTTTGCATCGAGAGAGAGAGGCTGCTGCTCGTCTCCAACAACAACTAGATGCTATTCCGAGGAACGCTAAGCAATACATGCATCCGGAGCTTAGAGTTCCCGAGTCCGCTATAGTGCTCCCGGCGATTGAGCGTGCCTTTGAGATCAAGTCCCACTTCATCACTCTCATCAAGAGGTCTCAATATGAAGGCAAG
The DNA here is from genome assembly GCA_963924305.1 of Polygonum maritimum. Classification (NCBI taxonomy): domain Eukaryota; kingdom Viridiplantae; phylum Streptophyta; class Magnoliopsida; order Caryophyllales; family Polygonaceae; genus Polygonum; species Polygonum maritimum. Next base: position 32,987,788 of record OZ002728.1, read on the forward strand.
ACTTCCGAATGCCCTATGGAGCACATCAAAAATTTCACCGATCTTTGTGACACCATCGCCGCCGATGGCGTGTCACTTGAATATGTGCTCCTCAAGTCGTTCAAGTGGTCTCTAACCGGGAAGGCACTTCATTGGCTCGAAAGTCTACCCGCTAGGTCCAACACTACATGGAAGGCTTTGCACGACTTGTTCATGACGAAGTTCTTTCCACCGGCCAAGACTACCGAGCTAAGGAAGCGCATCATTTCTTATCATCGACTTCCTAATGAGACTTTTGTTGAGACTTGGGAGAGATTCAAGGAGCTTCTTCGGCAATGTCCTACTCATGGACAACCTCCTTATGTTCTTCAAGAAATATTCTTCCAAGGGATCAACGCAGCCACAAAGGACCGCATCAATCTTCACACCGATTGCGGTTTCATAGAGATGGATCCCGATGAGGCATGGGCTCTATTGGACAAACTCACCAACTATGATGCCATGTATGGGACCCAACAGCCCATCCGGATTCAAACAGAGAAGCTTTATGATCCGAATAGTGAGCCAATTGATCAAGATGTGAAGTTTCAATTCTTGCAAGATAAGATCAACCGGCTCGAGAAGCAAGTGAGTTACTACAAGTCCGTTGCTCCCACTTGTCAAGAATGTGGTTCTCAATCTCATACCACCGCTTCTTGCACAAATGTGGAGCAAGTTCAGGCTGCCGAGGCATATGCGGAGGCCAACTATATGCGAGGACCCTACCGAGGCCAAAACAATGCTTATACGGGGAGGAACAACAACAACTATTCTCAATGGAATAACAATGGCCAAGGTCAAAGTTATCCACCCCCTCCACAAGAGCAAAGGGCCCCTCCTTATAGACCTCCCGGGTATCAAGCGGAGCCATCATGGATGCAAGAGTTGCAAGAAGGACTCATGCGAGGAATGCGGACCGAGCTGGAAACAAGGTTGGGAGACCTCGACTCATGGAAAAAGAATATTGATTCCCAACTTGGTCATCTAGCGGCTCAAATCCCACGACCTCAAGGACAACTTCCGGGCCGACCCGAGGAGAATCCTAGAGGCCGAGCAAGCAATGGTGAAATCCGAGCCATGAACCTTCGGAGTGGCAAAGCATTACCTGACCCACCGAAGCAAACGGCGAAAGAGGCAGCCTCAGGATCGACCCCACCTGGGTCGATATCGACCCCCTCCATGGTCGAGCCTGAGACCGCCAATGATGAGGATGAAGGGGCGATCGACCCCGATGTGGTCGAGCTCGCCCACCCTGCACCCGGGACGTCTTCCAACCCTTCTCTGCCAATCATTCCGGATCCTACTCCTTCCTCTTCTAAGATACTTCCTTACCCTTCGAAGAAACCCAAGGACGCGACGGAAGGAAAGTTTAAGCGCTTTGTTAAGTTGCTTCAAGGCTTGAATCTTTGTATTCCTTTCGCCGAGGCCTTGAATGAAATGCCCGCTTACACCAAGTTCTTGAAGGAGATTCTATCTAGGAAGCGATCGATGTCGGAATTAACGGATGAGGTGAGGTCGTTGGACCTTCCCGAGAAGCTCGGTGATCCCGGGAAGTTTGCTATTACCATTGGTATTGGGGCTTATCGCTTCAAGGCATTGTGTGATCTTGGTGCTAATGCTAGCTTGCTCCCACTCTCAATTTGGTCCAAGACCAACATGGGGCCATTAGTACCGGTGAACATGAGGTTATACATGGCGGATGGATCGTGTGTTCAGCCCACGGGTGTGGTTGATGATTTCCCCGTTCAAGTGGGGAAGTTCTTTGTGCCTAATTATTTCATAGTCATGGAGATGCCCGAGGATCCGGTCGTTCCTATCATACTCGGACGACCCTTCTTAGCCACCGCGGGCGCGGTCATTGATGTCAAGAGTGGACTTCTTACTTTCAAGATTGGTGAAGAAGTGGTCGAGTTCCGGTTCAATCCAACATTGAAGGAATCAAGTCATGAGGAGGTCAAGATGCTCTACACACACTCCGACTACATCGAGTGCAACAACCCGACGGGACGATTCTTGACATGGGAACCTCAACCACCAAATTCGAGGCTCTCAGGATCGACCCCCATTGGGTCAAGATCGACCTCCCTGGATGATGGCGAGGAGTCCATTCTTGCTTTGGAGGCACTCAAGGCGGAGCACGAAGATGAAGTTAGCTTGCCCGAGCCCACTCTCGAGCTCAAGGAGCTTCCCGATTCTTTGAGGTACGCTTTTCTTGGTCCAAATTCTTCTCTCCCCGTCATTATTAATGCTAATTTGAGTGAGGATGAGGAGAACAAATTGCTTGATGTGCTTAGGACCCATAGGAAAGCCATAGGGTATTCTCTAGTGGAACTTAGTGGTATTTCACCATCATTGTGCATGCATAGGATATATATGGAGGATGACTATAAACCCACTATTGAGCACCAACGTAGGCTAAACCCTAACATGAAAGAGGTAGTGAAGAAAGAAATCCTTAGAATGCTAGATGCCGGTACCATATTTCCTATCTCCGATAGTAAGTGGGTTAGCCCCGTACATGTGGTTCCTAAGAAAGGGGGAATGACGGTTGTAGAGAATGAGAAGGGAGAGTTGATTCCTACTAGATCTACGACCAAGTGGAGGATGTGCATAGACTATAGGAAACTTAATAGTGCCACTAGGAAGGATCACTTCCCACTCCCCTTCATTGACCAAGTTTTGGAAAGTTTAGCTCAACATGATTACTTTTGCTATTTGGATGGCTATAATGGTTTTTGGCAGATTCCCATTCACCCGATGATCAAGAGAAGACCACATTCACTTGTCCTTATGGGACTTTCGCTTACAAGAGAATGCCGTTTGGGCTTTGCAACGCCCCGGCCACTTTTCAAAGGTGTATGATGGCAATCTTCTCCGACATGATTGAGGAGATAGTGGAGGTGTTTATGGATGATTTTTCGGTTTATGGTTCCTCTTTTGATTCATGTCTTGTTAATCTTTCTAGGGTCCTTAAAAGATGTGAAGAAATGAACCTTGTGCTTAATTGGGAAAAGCGTCATTTCATGGTTAGAGAAGGAATTGTCTTAGGTCATCTAGTGTCTAAGCGAGGGATTGAGGTGGACAAAGCAAAAATTGAGCTTATTGAAAAATTGCCCCCTCCATCTTCCGTGAAAGACGTTAGGAGTTTCTTGGGGCATGCGGGGTTCTATAGACGCTTCATTCAAGACTTTTCTAAAATTGTTAAGCCTTTGACTCACTTACTAGTGAAAGATGTAGAGTTTAGCATGTCTTCGGATTGTCTTGAAGCATTTTACAGGTTGAGAAGAGCTCTTGTGACAGCCCCCATCATGCAATCACCGGATTGGACACTTCCCTTTGAAATCATGTGTGATGCTAGTGACTATGCCATTGGTGCGGTTCTTGGGCAACGAAAGGACAAGAAGCTTCATGCCATCTACTATGCAAGTAAGACTCTTGATGAAGCTCAAAGTAAGTACACTACCACCGAGAAGGAGTTTCTTGCCGTAGTATTTGCATTTGAAAAATTCCGTTCCTATCTAGTAGGCTCTAAGGTGATTGTTTATACCGATCATGCCGCGATAAGATTTCTAATGGCAAAAAAGGACGCCAAGCCTAGATTGCTTTGTTGGATGCTTTTGTTGCAGGAATTTGATCATGAAATCCAAGACAAGAAGGGAGCGGAGAATCTAGTGGCGGATCACCTATCTAGACTACCCCTTGAGCACATCATGGAGTCCGGCGGATCGATTCCCATCGATGATACACGCCCGGATGAGACCCTCATGCTAGGCAACAAAGATCACCATGAAGACATTGGAGGAGATGTTGCGGAGCTCTCAGGTTCGACCCCCCTGGGGTCGAGATCGACCTCCATCAGGGAAGACGAGCTCTCAGGATCGACCCCCATCGGGCCGATCACGACCCCTCCTATGGGTCGATCTTGCACTTCTATACTTGCTATACATGGGTCGAAGGCCCCTTGGTTTGCGGATTTTGCTAACTATGTTGTCGGAGGCATTATACCGGAAGGATTGACGTCCCAAGCTAAGAAGAAGTTCCTCCACGACGTCAAGCGCTATTATTGGGATGATCCTTACTTGTTCAAGCAAGGGAGTGATCATATCTTTCGACGTTGTGTGCCGGACGATGAGATAGAGGGAGTCATCCGACATTGTCATACTCTACCCACGGGTGGTCATGCTAAAGGCTTCAAGGCAACCGCTAAGATCCTTCAAAGCGGACTCTATTGGCCAACTCTCTTTAAAGATATGCAAGCATATGTGACCACTTGTGATGAATGTCAACGGTCGGGGAACATTACATGGAGGAACGAGAACCCACTCACCGGTATCTTGGAAGTTGAGCTTTTTGATGTTTGGGGTATTGACTTCATGGGACCCTTCCCCTCTTCGGGTCCCTACAAGTACATACTCGTGGCGGTTGACTATGTTTCCAAGTGGGTTGAGGCCATAGCTACAAGGACGAATGATGCTCGAGTAGTGGCCAAGTTCATGAAAACAAACATCTTTCCCCGATTTGGTGTCCCTCGTGTCCTCATTAGTGATGGAGGCTCTCATTTCATTGAGCGGAGCTTTGAGGCGCTTTTGACCAAGTATGGGGTGTCTCACAAGGTGGCCACACCTTATCATCCTCAAACTAGCGGTCAAGTAGAAGTTTCAAACCGGCAAATCAAGAGCATTCTAGAGAAGACGGTGTCCCGCTCAAGAAAAGATTGGTCTTCCAAGCTTGATGATGCTCTATGGGCCTACCGCACCGCCTACAAAACACCGCTCCGCACCACTCCCTTCAATCTAGTGTATGGCAAGTCTTGTCACTTGCCCGTCGAGCTCGAACACAAGGCTTTATGGGCTCTCAAGAAGCTCAACATGGATCTCGATGCGGCCGGGGAGAAGCGGTTCATGGAATTGCAAGAACTTGAAGAGTTGAGGCTCAAGGCATATGAGAACTCAAAAATTTACAAGGAGAGGACCAAGAAGTGGCATGATAGCAAGCTTGTGCCAAAAACCATCAAGGCCGGTGATCAAGTGCTCTTATTCAACTCAAGACTCCGACTCTTCCCCGGAAAGCTACGGACCCGATGGAGCGGACCATTCACGGTTCACCATATTTACTTGCACGGGGCGGCCGATCTTATAGATGAGAATGGCGGGATTTTCAAAGTCAATGGGCATCGTTTGAAGAAGTACTATGCTAGGAAGGAACCCGACGAAGAGATCCGAGCCACTTGGGCTCTCACCACCTCGGACTAAGCTACAACACCCATTGTCAAGCTCATGACGTTAAAAAAGCGCTTACGGGAGGCAACCCGGTTTTTAGATTAGATTTTTCTGTTTGTTTTTTTTTTCCATTCTTTTTGATTTTTCAATTTCTAGACTAGATTTTTGTTTTTATTTTCTAACCTTCCTTAGATTAGACTAGGAAATATTTCGCTTGGGATAGGATTTATGTGATGTTTTTGCAGGTCTCTTAATTGCAAAACACGAGCTCAAAAAGACGGGACAAGACGATCTTACACAAGGATCAAAACGGCGAAAAATCAACTCAGATGGGTCGATATCGACCCCCAGGGGGTCGTGATCGACCCTAGTGTGAAATTCCGAATCTGCCCCTTGGTGTAAGGTATGTCTTTTTACCCAAAATTAATTCAAAAAAAAAATCCTCCCCCTCCTTCATAATCTCAGCAGCCCGACCCCCCTTGTCTTCCCTCCCCTCTTTGTTCGACCCTCATCTCTCTTGCCTCTCATCCCTCGCACTCACCGGAATCCACCGCCCCACCGCCACTCCGGACACCACCGCACCTCAGCCGCACCACCACCTACCGCCACCCTGTGTTGCTGCACCAAACCGCCCCCCATAGCCCCAAAACTCAGCCCATACGCCCCTTCCTAGATCTAGCTCGAGATCGACCCAAATTTCTACATCTTTCACTTCTTACAAGGCAATTTCGGTATGATTTCTCACCCTCTACTCTCAATTTTGCTTAAGCTTGAGTGAAATTGGATTTTTGGGTTGAATGTGCATATTTGGGGGTTTTTGACCTAGATTGATGAATTTGCAAATTGCTTGCTTGATTGTGTTGTTGTTGAAGTTTGCATGCTTGAGTATGTTTAGACTTGATCTTCATGAGCTAATTTTGGTAGAAATTTGTGGATTGGTACCAATGGGTTCCATACCCAAAATTTTGGTTAAAGCTAGAGGTAGAAGACGAATGGGAAGTTCAGGATCGACCCCCCCAGGGTCGAACCTGAACTTGGGTGCTTTGGCCGATTTTGTGAATGCTCAGTATCGACCCCTATGGGGGCGAGGACGACCCTCCTAGGGTCGTTCCTAGGCATATTTTGCTCTTGTTTGGGTGTGTTTCTTTGGGCTTAGGTTGCATGATAGGATGAGATATGGATTTATGCTTCATGTTCCATTATTATAAATCCTCTCTTATCCATGCTATGAAATGTTTGGTTGAGATTCTTGCCTTTGTTTAAGTATGGGGTGAATGGTGTGTATTATGTGGTTTTGGTGTTTGAATTGATGTAGGTACTATGTCGGCCTCGGGTTCTAAACCGTCAAAGAGAGCAAAGAGGAGTGACAAGTCCACTCTAGATGATTACCACATTCACTCCAAGTACCTTGACGACTTCAATACCTTCCTTGAGATGAAACACAAGACAAGGTGGTATGATGAGGCGGATGGGCAAAGATTGCATATTCATGAGGATGTCAAGGAGGCTTTTTCCTAAATCGGAGCTGAGCACATATTAGAGTGGGACAATCATCATTACCCCATTCTAACTTGTGAGTTCATGGCGACCTTCTCCTCCGACATTAAGAGCCCGGATTCCAACAAGAAGATGGAGTTTCAATTGGGCAACAAATGGTTCAAGCTCACTTTAAAGCAACTCAATGACGCCTTTGGCTTCCTCAATCCGACGGAAGACGACCCGAGCCCCATTCCGATCTTCAACACTTGGAGCTATCTTACCGGGAAGGAGGTGTCCTCTTGCCACAACATGCAAGTCTCCAATCTTGCTAGCCCTCTCTTCCGGATCATCCTACGCATTCTAGGAAGCGTCCTCTTCCCAAGAACCGAGCTCAACTGTACTTCTAGAAGAGAGATGATTGTGTTAAGGACTATGCTCTTCACCTCTCCGGCTCCCGTCAATCTTGGCTACGAGTGGATCAAGAGTATTGAAGATTTCAAGGGCGGCTCGGGTGCCATCTACTTTGGAGGAATGATAGCCCGGCTTGCAATGAGTCTTGGGGTGAACTTGAGGGCGTACACTGCAGAGAAGCCCATCTTTGTGGACATTCCATACATCGCCAACGCTAGGCTAATTGACAAGCCTTCCAAAGGCGACACCACATTCTACTCCACCTACAATGAGAAGACCGTTGCTATCACACGGGAGCGTGTGGACTTGCTTCACCTCCCGAATTGGTATGAGGTATGGGCCCCCGTAAGGTTTCCTTTGAGAATTCGGCCTACACAAGATGCATCTTTGAGGGTCCGGCCACGTCGGTACCCAAGCCCCGCACCTCAAGATACCCATTACCTAGCCTTGCCCCCCCCCCCCCACGGACAGCCCCAGGATCGACCCTATGGGGGTCGACTTCGACCCCTCTGGGTCGATCCCGCCATCCTTTCCCTCCTCTACCGGTCCACACTTTGAGTTTGGGGCGTCTTCGGGAGCTCACTCCGGCCCTTCCTATACCGAGCCACAACCTCATGAGGCCCCACCGACATATGACATGGCTTACTTAGCCAATGAGATGGCCTCTATGCGTGTCTCGCAAAAGGGGCAATATGATGATATTATGAGGGGTCAAGCGGCCCTCATGGAGTACCAAACTCAGACCCGAGAGATGATGACCCAACAACACCAACAGTTTCAGCAATTCCAAGGATACTTCTATGCCCAACAAGAAGTGGATGATTATCGGTGGGCTCGAATGGAGGATTATATGCAATGGAACCAAGGCAACTTCCCCGATCGTGATGCATGGGCTCCCCCGGAGCAACCTCCTTTCCGCCCACGCCGTCCTCCTCCTTCTCCTTGAGGAGCTCCATCTCCAACCAAGCTTCCATGAGTTTTTGTGAGTCTCCTTCTTCTTTTCTCTTTACTTTGTCATATGTTTTCATGCATGGGGACATTGCATGATTTAAGTATGGGGTGGGGAAGAAGAAATCTCACATGTTGTACATAATTGAGTCTTTGCTTGCTTTGTTTGAGTAGTTTGATAGTTTGTGTGTGAAGAGAAACGTCTTGAAAAAAATCCAAAAAAAATGAGAAAAGTTCAAAAATCCAAAAAAAATGAGAAAATGTCAAAAATTCAAAAATATTTGCCTCCTTGTTTGTTTTAGGATAGAAAAACATTCCATCTTAGATGTCCTATGATGAAAACTAATTTTCATGCTTGTCATGTAATTCCTTTGGCATAATTGGATAGTGTAGCCCATGTTTATGAGAAATTGCTTTTGATTGTGAAAAAGACTTGTGATGAAATTGAGCATATGTGTTTTAAGTGAAAGTAATTGCAATCCAACAAATTTTTCCCTAGTGAGAATTTTGGCCATATAGGGAGAACATCATTGATTCCCTCTTCTTTGTTTATGTGATTTTGCTCTCTTTATGCATATGTCTCTTGTCATTGATATGGTTATCTATTTCTTGAAACCGCTATGAGATTGTTCATGCATGTTGATTGTGATTAAGAACTTGTATTTTTAGCCCATATTCTTCCATTCTTACCTTGAATTGTCTTTGCTTGAAACCCCGTTCTAGCCTTGGCTTTTGTTTGAAGCTCCACAAAAATTATCCCTAACCTATATTAGCTTGACCCTATTCCGGGAATTGAACTTAGATGAAGAGTGTTGGGAATAAGTTTTGTTGAGTAACATTTGGGTTGGGTTTGAAAGTGGTGACATTGTAAAAGGGTAGAAAACAACTTGTTGAGGTGTAATGTAGTAGGATTCTTGGCTTGGATTGCACATTGTTGAAAAAAGAGAAAAAGAAGTAAGGAGCTCGACCAAAAGCCCTCAGGTTCGACCCCCCAGGGGTCGATCACGATCCCTCAGTAGGCTCGAAGCTGAAAAAAAAAAAGAAAGAAAAGCAAAAGAAAGAAAAATGTTTTAGTGCAAAGCCAAGAATTCCTAGTGTTTATAAGTTGTATTTTGGGAGTTTGGGTTAGAAATTGATGGGTATGAGTGTCATTGATGAAGTGTTTGGTTATGTGTTGAAAAGAAGAGTGAGTGAGTTGTTTTGGTTTGAAGTGTTGTATTTAGGAGTTTGATTCCCGGATTTAGCACCACATGGCCAAATAATTCCCACCCTATTGTTATTACCGAGCCCCATTACAACCCGGCCGAATGAGTCTTCTATGAAGATTTCATTGAGCCTAAGTTCTTTTGAAGATTGATGTGTTTTGACTTCTCTAGGTAGAGAGATTGGTGATATAAGTCTCAATGATAAAGTAGATGTTGCATAAAGATTGAGATGAGAGTTGATTTATTAAGCCTAAACACATGAGAGTTGAGAGAAACACTTTTATATCCCTTGAGAGGTTGGATTGTGATTGCCTAGCTTGAGACTTATGCATGTGTGATGACGTTAAAGTTACTTGTCTGCTTTTTCACTTGTGTTTAAAATGTTTTGACAAGGGCTATGCTTGAAGATTGTGTTATTGGTTTTGATTTGCATGATTATTACTTGAGGACAAGCAAGTCTAAGTATGGGGTGTTTTGATGTCCGCTTTTTAGGTAGATTTTTAGGGTCTAGATAGGTTAGATTTAGTGGTGTTTTGTGCTTGAGTCTTGTGTTTTTGAGTCTTTTTGCATGAGTTTTCGTATTTCCTTGAGATTCGGAAACTACGTGCTTTTGTGTCGTTTTGTAGGTGTTTTGGAGCTTGAAGACGAGTTTGGAGTGAAGCTAGGAGAGGATGGATGAGCTAGGAGGAAGATTCAAGTGGAAGAGCCAAGAAGAAGAGCTAAAGAGGAGCAAAATCAAGAGAAGAAGTGAAGAAATCGACCCCAAGATCAAGCCCAAGGAGGTCGACCTCGAGCCATTTGACCAAACTTGGAATGCAAGGAATTAGAGCCTCAGGATCGACCCTGAAGGGGTCGATATCGACCCTATGGAGGGTCGAACACGCGTGACCGACTTCCCTTATTCCGGATTGCAAGCTGAAGTTTCCAAATCTGTATTTTAGGAAGGTGTTTTGTTTGTGTTTCCTAGTTAGATTAGGACTCCTTTTTGTCTATAAAAGGAGGTTGAACCTATAGTTTTCAAGAATTCAATCAATTAATCATCAAGACTTGGAGAATTTAGGGAGAAGACTTGGAAGACAAGTTTGAGGTTTGTAAGATTGATCTTTTGTTTAGTTTGAATTTTAGTTTGGTTTTGATCATGTCTTCTTCTTCTTCTTCCTCTTCTCTCTTTGCCATGTGTGAGTAGTTTTCTTAAGTTCTAGGGTTGGGCAAAAACCCAACACAATCATGCATGTTTAAAAACTTGAGTTCATGACTTGAATGCTTGATGATCATATCTAACCTATCTTGTGCTTAATCCTTGGTGAAAATTGAGGCATGTCTTGTAATTAACCCTAGCGAAAGTGAAAAGTTAGTTACTTGATTATATCAAATAGGATTATTTGCGAAAGTTGATATTCCTAGGTTGAAAGATAGGTAGAAAGTTGTTTGATTTGCGAAAGTTGATTGAATAGCTTGAATTGTTCGCGAAAGTTAACTTTTCTATGATCTAGATTGCATGATAGTTGTGAATTCTTGTTGAAAGCATGTATGGTTGTTGTTGTGGTAGCCCTAGTCCTAGGATTTGTCTTTTATATTGATTAAAAATCGTATCTTTTGCCTTGATCCCGACTCCCTTCGTCGTGTTCGAGCCCTTGATTGTGATTGAGTGTGTTTCGAGTGCGATTTGTGTGTTTTCGTTCTCAGGATCGACCCCCCTAGGGTCGAGATCGACCCTCTTTGGGTCGAGCCTGAAGTTGTTTTGCCCTTGTTTTCTTTGCTCTTTTCGTAGTTTTCGACTAAACTTAGCACTACTCTCACTCCCGTGGACGATCCTGACTTCGCTATACACAGCGGGGTCTTGAATATAAATTTATTTGTTCAAGAAAACCCTTCAACAACTTCACAAAGTGTCGGTCCCGTGCAAACTCTCATCGATCCTTCTCGGACCGAGGTGACCAAAGTCGGTCCCGAGAAGTTCCCTTTGATTTTCCTTGTTTTTGCCTTTCTTTTCCCCTTTTTAGTCTTTTTGGTACACTCAACGCACGAACTCCCGTGTGTTCGACACCCTACCCTTGTACTACTACGGGGTTCGGTTATAAATTTGAATTTTGACCCTCCAATCCGGAACCCATCAGCAATCGCCCCGGTTTTGGAAAGGACGTGTGCCACTCTATCATTGCCTTGAGGCTTTTTGCCACAAAAGATTCTCTCAAGCAGCTCATCTACCTTGGCGTCCTCCATCTCAAAACCGTTCACAGGCAAAGAACATAGAGCTCCTGACGGAGGCTTCTTACTACCAAGTCCCATGTAAGTGCGGACTGTGCGTTCAGTTATGGAAGCCGGCTCTCCGTCGATCTTAAATGTCATAGAGCCATCTTTCTTTATGCGCAGGGAACTGAAGAACGCGCGAATCTCCTCAGAGTGGATCTTGGCAAGCTCCAGTCCCAGGTAAGTCTATCCTTGGAAGCGGAGGAGTTCCAAGAACTCTTTCACATATTCATCATCAAAAGATGCGAGCCAGTCCTCTGTGTATAGCAGGGGACCAAGTATATTGACCAGCTCGTCGTCGTTCTTCTTCTTTTTGCCTTTCCTCTTGGGAGAGTCAGGCTCATCATCGTCGTCCTCATCATCAGACTCATCATTGTCGTCCTCGGCACCTTTATCACTAGCGTCCTCTGTGCCTTGGACTTTCTCAGTTTCTGCATTGCCACCTGAAGCGGCATTTTCATTGTAGCAGTTTGATCTTGAGTCTGCTGGTTGGACGGCTGTTCTGTGTCTTGAGCGTCCTGAAGAGCATCAACAGGCTCGACTTCAATAGGCTCAGCGTCCACAAGTTCAGCAGATTCTTGTTGGGGTTGAGGTTGATTTTGAGGTAGGGGTTGGTGTTGGAGGATTGGTAGGTTTAGGAGTTCATAAGGAGGAACTTCTACTGCATCACACGTGACCTGGTGCTCGGCCTCCTTCTCTTATGGGACCTGGTGCTCACCAGCGTCCTTAGAAACTTCAACAATTTTTGCAGCCACATCTTGCACTGCTTGATCAGCTCCTTCGGCCTCATCGTTAGAGTCCCTTGTAATGTCGATGAGGGGTGAGGACTCGACGATAGGCGTCCCTTTCTTGCTACTATCTAAGGAAGAGCTAGCGGAGGAGGAGGAGCTTGAGGACGGCACATTTTCCGGTTCAACCACCTGTTGTACCAAGACTTTGGGAGCGGTCCGTACTTTCCTTCGCTAGAAGGTGTGCTCAAAAGTGGGACGTGCCTCAGCGTCTTCTGGTTGTGCGTCCCTTTCAAAGGAGGGACGGCGGGACCTTGGGGTTTCTAGGTCCTTTGGTGGACTGGAGCAGATTGGAAATTGGCGAAGTTTAGAGGGGAGTAGGAGATGAGGGTTATGGTTTTAGGATCTTTTGGAGGAGAGGAGGATGGTGTTGGTAATTGTTCGATGCGGATTGGAGGGGGAGAAGGAGCAAGCTTTGATCTTTTGGAGGACGGGCGTTTTGAGGTGCTCGGCTTTTTTGGTTGAGGGGCTTTGGACGATTTGGCCTTTTTGAGGGGGCTCTTGTCATGGAGCTTTTTACTCCGTCCCTCAGACAGGTCACGTGGAAACTTGTCCATGATTTGTATGGGTTTTGAGGATGTGGGTTTTGAAGGTTATGAGAGAGGGGACGGTGGTTGGGCATGACGTTTAGTTGGCAAAATCTTTTGAGGAGGTTTTTGTGGAGGAGGGGAAGGTCTGGACGTTTCCAACATTTTGAAGGCTGGGGAGCTTTTTGGGTAGAAGGGAATGTCCAGAAGGACGGCATTGTAAAGGTTAGGAATTAGGTCAAGAAGAGTCGGAAGGTGTTCGAAACCATAAGTGGTGATAAACAGCGAATCACCTGTGTTGTAGGGCTGATCCTTATAATCATACTTGTGAAGAGTGGGGAGAATGAACCTGTTGATGAACGTCTCATAGTTCTTGTAGTTTTGAGCGTCAACATCAGGCTTTCTCATGCATTCCCGTATTAGCCTGTATAACATCCTTGGCTTTTTTATCAATGAAGTCCACAAGTGATTCATCGAGCCTTATTTGTTTTGGCTTCTTAATAGTGTTGGACTTCAACAATTTCCTCTTCTTCCCGCCGGTAGAAGCTCCGGCCACGTCCCTAAGTAGTTGAGACATTTTTCGGTGAAATTCGTGAGAGAGAAAGTGAACAGACTTTGTAGAGAGAAGGCAGAGCGAATTTGAGAGCAAGGAAGTTTCGGAAGCGGTAAACTTTGAGTGGGAGGAGGAGTTGGCTTATATAGAGGGGCCAGGGGCACGTTGGTAAATAGTACAGTGAATCCCTGTGCAACACGTGGCATAACTTCCCCTTAAGGATTGAGCGGTTACAACTGTCTTCCACACTAAAGCTCAAAAGTTCAAAATACAAATCTCACGACGCTTCACCTTCCAAAACTACCTGATCAAATCTCAACAAAGAGCGTCCCAACTGACAAAATTCTGAACAACTGGCGTCCTTTCTCACTTACCATAAATACCTCTTTAGCAAAATAAGAACCTGAGCAAACGTCCATGTGATCACCTTTCGAACCATTTGAGAACCAAGTAAGTACGTCCCGTAAAGAAAATATGAAGCTCATAGGACAGTTTTGCAAAGTTCTCCGCTAGGGTAAGCTTAGAGTTCTCATCATTTCGGCTTATAATGCGGGTTGAGTGATCAGGGATACTCTTTTCAAGACAATAGAGAAAATTAAATGGAGTTCCAAAGTAGCACACAAATGAAGTTTTAGACTAGCGTCCTTGTAAAGATAAATTTAATGCATGATAGTCCTTAAACACTTAGAATCTACTAACATAGCCAATCATTGAGGGAATAGTAGAACGGGACTTGCTACTTAAAAGTTATCATTCCCAAGAGCAGCTTGAGATGCTCAAAGGGACGTCTATCAAGCGCCTTAGTGAAAATATCAGCTACTGGGTCATCAGTCCTCACATGTCTCATACTAAAAAGTCCTAGTTGAACATTATCACGCAGGAAATGATGTCTCATATGAATATGCTTTGTGCGAGATTGAAAAACAAGATTCTTAGCAATTTCAATAGCACTGGTATTATCACAAAGAATACGAATGGTTTCAAGATTTATACCATAGTCCTCGAGTTGATATTTGATCCAAATGACTTGTGAACAGCACGAGGCACAAGCAACGTACTCAACTTCCGCAGTAGAAAGCGCTACAAAGTTTTGTTTCTTTGATCCCCAACAGACGAGGCATGAACCAAGAAATTGAGCCATTCCATAAGTGTTTTTTCTATCAATCACATGACCAGCATAATCAGCGTCCGAGTAGCCAACAAGCTTGAGGGACGACTTCCTTGGATACCAAAGACAGAGATCGTTGCATACCTTAAGATATCTGAAGATCCTCTTGACTTCTTGCATGTGGGACTCCTTTGGATTCGCTTGGAAGCGTGCACACAAGCAAACGGCAAACATGATGTCTCGACGGCTTGCGGTCAAATAAAGCAAAGAACCAATCATTCCACGATAGAGCTTTTGATCAACGTCCTTCCATTGCTCATCTACGTAAAGACGGGAGTTGGGTGAACAAGGAGTAGCAACAGGCTTGGACGAATTCATGACGTACTTCTCGAGCATCTCTCGGACGTACTTTCGTTGATGAATACGCGTCCCTTCCTTGAGTTGGTTGATTTGAAGCCCCAGGAAGAAATTAAGTTCTCCTATAAGCGACATCTCAAACTCGCTACTCATCAAGGACTTGAACTCATCTACAAGTTTCATGTTAGTACTACCAAAGACTATGTCATCAACATAGACTTGGGTAATCAAAATGTCCTTGTGGACTTTCTTTATAAACAAAGTTTTATCAATTGAACCTTTTGTGTAACCATTAGACAAAAGAAAGGACGCAAACCTATCGTACCATGCACGAGGGGCTTGCTTGAGTCCATAGAGAGTTTTGTCGAGGTAATACACATGATCTGGGTGGCTGGCGTCCTCAAAACCAGGGGGTTGAGCAACATACACTTCCTCTTTCAGTTTTCCATTAAGGAAGGTTGTCTTCACATCCATTTGAAACAACTTGAATCCTTTGTGAGCGGCAAAGGCAATAAGAAGACGAACAACCTCAATTCTAGCAACAGGAGCAAAAGTCTCATCATAATCAATGCCTTTGTCTTGCTTGAATCCTTGAGCCACCAGTCTTGCCTTGTTCCTTGACACACGTCCACTTTCATCAAGTTTGTTTCTAAACACCCAGCGCCTCCCTATAATGTTTTTGCCTTTGGGACGAGGGATGAGGGTCCAAACTTTGTTTCTTTCAAACTGATTGAAAGCACAAAAATCCAAATTTGCACTCTGGAACTTGCTTGCAGCTGACCTTGTTTGAACTCCTTTTGAAACATCTGAGACAATCTGAGAACTTGGATGATCCCTAGAGAAGTGGGACTCTCTTTGAAATAGTTGAGCAAGCCTTGGATCAATACTATCATCAGAGTCGCCATCTTCATCTTGAGTATCGTCCTCAGTGTGTTCCCCCTCAGAGAGAGCGTCCACACAATGGCGTTGCTCACCTTGTTGACTTGACTCTGCCACATCCTGTAGAACTGGAGATTCACTGCGAGAGGGAACTCCTTGATCAATGCTTGGAACATCCACTGAGAATTCTTTTGGATTTGCGTTGCCGTTCTTAGGAACATAGTATTTTCCTAAGGACCAACCATCAATTTCGTCTTCAGAGTCGTCTTGTTGTTGTGAAGAAGAGCGTTCTTTCTTACTTGGTTTTTCTTTATGGGAAGTGATGTCTCTCATTTTGGTGGTGTTTTAGTAGTTAATTTCCCTTGTAAATATGTGTCTTTTGTTCCTTTCTTTGTTGTTTTGTCCCTTTTTAGCTTAGTTCCCGATTTTCTATGAGATTCGGAGACTATGCGAGTTTGTTGTGTTTTGTAGGTAAAATGGCGCGTTTGAGGACGTTTTGGAGGAGTTTCTAAGGAGGAGCCAAGCTAAGAAGCAAAGGAGCGGAAGAGCCATGCAAAGATCGAAGAGGAACTCAAGGAAAACCAAGAAAAGAGAAGGATCGAGGCCCCGGATCGACATTCCATCAAGTCGGGCCCGAGATAAGCACTTCAGAGGCTCGGACCGACGTTGGCAACGTCGGGCCCGAGGTGCCCCCGCATCGATCCAAGTCGGCAAAGGAGAGGATTGGGCTCCAAGGCACACTTGGGTGATCTTCCACTTTTGCCCTTCTTCTAATTTTGGAATTCCTTGGTCCCCAATCCAAGAGGGAGGATAATTAGAGGATATTAGAGAGCATCAAAAAAGAATCCCACACCTAATCACTCTAAAAGGCTCAAGGAAGACTTGGAGAGCAAGGAGAAGAGAGGAAGAGGAGAAGAAGAGGAAATCGGTGGAGTCTAGGAGGAGATTAGTGAGTTTGAACTTGCTTTGCTTTGGTTTAGTGGAATTGAGACTTGGATATTGTGAACCACTTTGATTTGAATGCAATTTAGCTTTGATTTGAGATTGATGATTGAGATTTGCTTGCTTTGCCATTTGATTGCTTTTTACTCTTACTTGATGGAGTAGATTCCATAGTCTTGGGCTATGGGGGAATCCCCTAGCTAGGATTGGGTGTGAACCCCCAATTCCATAGCCTTGAGTGATTGATTTATGAATCCTCTCTACATTGAGCTTCAATTCTCTTGTGAGAACAAGGGATCTAGGGCTTGTGGTTGGTAAGAGTAAGCGAAAGCAATCTCGAGCCCATCACTAGACCTAGCACCGAAGGAGGTGAAAACTCCCTAAGGTCGAAGTGTAGAGTGGAGGGATCGAAGGCAACAACCTCGATCTCATAAGGATCAACACTTATTGGCTGAATTGGGGTGGAATCACCCAAGTCTAGATAGGGAAGGAACCCAAAAAACCCAAGACCGATCTACCAACTTTGCCTAGTTCGAGTTACCCAGTACATCGGTCCCGACGTTGTGTGTGTCGGTCGCGGCCAATTTCTCCTCGATCCACCCTCGGACCGAAGTGAACTGTGTCGGTCCGAGGTGATTCCTTTGATTTTCCTTGTTTTACCTTTCTTTTACCTCTTTTTAGTCTTTTTGGTACTCTCAACGCACGAACTCCCGTGTGTTCGACACCCTACCTCTTTTACTACAATTGGGGTTCGGTTTATAAATTTAAATTTTGAGACCCTCCGATCCGGAACCCATCAGAAATTTTGGCGCCGTTGCCGGGGAGTTCTACTTCTTTGAGGTACCATCTTTTGTTGAGTCTTTGAATTTGGTAGTGATTAGGGTGAGGGACTAGCCCAAACCCCTTGTTTGTTTTGATTCGGTTTTTGTTTGTGTCTTTGGTTGTAGGTGTATGCGAGCTCGTTCCGCCCGAGGAACATTTGAGTTCGACTTTGTGAGTGATCCGGAGAGCATTATCAAACAAGCCCGAAAGAAGGATAGAATGGCGGACCAAGCACAATGTGATGAGGATGTTGAAAGGATGAGGGCCGACATGGCTCGAATGCAACTTGAGATGGCGAACTGAGATGCCGAGGCCCGAAGAGAGCGTGAGCAAAGGATGAGATTGGAGGCTCAAATCAACACCCAACCCCGGAATGCACGTCAATATATGCATCCGGAGTTGAAGGTGCCGGAACCGGCCATTGTCTTGCCGGAGGTGTCAAAGAACTTTGAGATCAAAACTCAATTCATCTCACTAATCAAGAGGGACCAATTTCAAGGGAGACCGAATGAGTGCCCGATCGAGCATGTGAAGCAATTCAAGGATCTATGTGAGACCATCTCGACGGATGATGAGACGCTTGAGTACGTGCTACTCAAGGCCTTCAAGTGGTCGTTGGGAGGCAAGGCTTTGCATTGGTTGGAGAGCCAAGCACCTCGATCCATCACATCATGGAGGGCTCTCAACGAAGCATTCTTGATGAAGTTCTTTCCGCCAACCAAGACAACGGAGCTTAGAAGGAAGATAGCAAGCTTTCAACAAGGAGCCCACGAGCCACTCTTTGAGGCTTGGGATAGGTTCAAGGAAATGTTGAGGCAATGTCCAACGCATGGGCAACAACCTTATGTCCTTCAAGACATATTTTTCCAAGGAATCAACCCCGCCACCAAGGACAAGTTGAACCTTCACACCGATTGTGGGTTCATTGATTTGCCACCGGAGTAAGCATGGGAGTTGCTAGACAAACTCTCCGACTACGAAGCCATGTATGGAGTGAGTCAAGTGAGCAAGGAGGCAAGAGTCCAAGGAGAAGGTGCAAAGAGGCTCTACGACCCAAAGAGTGAAGAGATGGATAAAGATGTGAAGATCCAATTCCTAGAGAATGAGTTGAACAAGATAAGGAGGAAGATAAGTCATCTCCAACAAACCACAAGAGCATGTGAGGAATGTGGTTCTTTGAAGCATGGAGCCCAAGAGTGTCCCAATGAGCGCCAAGTTCGTTTGGCCGAGCAAATTGAGGAGGCACACTATGTTCAAAGAAACTTTGGAGGAAGAACCAACTTCAACAATGGAGGGAATGGAAGGTGGAACCAAGGCCAAGCCAATGGCTACAACAACAACTTCAACCAAAATGAGCCAAGGGCCCAACCACCACCATACCGACCTCCGGGGTTCTATGAGCAAACTCCACAATGGGCACAAGAGATGAGAGGCGAGTTCAAGGACTTGAAGAATCAATTCACCAATGTGGAGAGAAGAGTTGATGAAATAGGCACCCAATTCAAAGAGTTTGGTGTGTGGAGAAGGCAAGTGGACAACCAATTTGTTCACATGGCGAATCAACTTCCAAGAGAGGAAGGGAGACTCCCGGGCCGACCCGAGGAGAATCCCCGTGCCCCACAACAACAAAATGAAGTTCGAGCCATAGGATTAAGGAGTGGACGGAGTTTGCCCGAGCCACAAGTGCCAAGGACAAGAGAAGAGAGTCGGACCGAGTTGCCCAGTAACTCGGGCCCGACGTGCCATGATGTCGATCCAGAAGATGGAGGAGAACCCCTGACCAGGACCAAGGTGGAGCGGAACTCGGGCCCGACGTGCCCTGTAGTCAGACCGACGTTCCCAGATATGCCTTGCCCCAGGACCGAGATTCCAGAAGTCGGTCCCGATGTCGATCCTAAGTCGATCCAAGCTGAAAATGTTGAG